>LR738709.1:629946214-630003289 GCA_902687465.1 Secale cereale | reverse complement strand
GGGGGGGGGGATAGCATCTTGAAGTATGCAAAGAACGGACTCGTTGAATTGATGATCCACAGCTTCTCTCGGAGTTAAGTTGTCGGGATCATGTGGATAAAAACCTTGCTCAATGATTCTCCAAAGATTAGTAGAGCAATGATTTAAATGACGTTTGAAGCGAAACATCCAAGTAGCAAAATTAGAATTTTTTATAAACTTAGGAGGAGGACCAACGGAATTTAAGTGCGGAGTAGGAACGGGTCCTCCATAGTGGATAGGAGGAGCGGAGTGGGCAAAAATCCCACTCCCATTTTTAGTAACCGGGACTTGCTCACTACTAGCTTCTCCCTTGTCAGGAATAGCCTCCGACACGTTGGTAGCTGGACGAACCACTTCCAACGGTGTGGTGCAAAATTTGAGTCCCTCTAGCAAATCTATAAACATGCTTTTGACCTCGGTCGTTAGTGATTCTTTCAATGTGTCCATAGCCACATTTAAGTCCTCACGAGAGACCGAGGCTCCCCCATCGGACGTAGGCAAGGGCGGAGTTCCACCGAAATGTTCCTCCGTCTCGACTACGTTGTCAACCATACTCTTTGGACGGTAAAGTCCTTAAAAAGAGACGAGGCTCTAATACCAATTGAAAGGATCGATATGGTTGACTAGAGGGGGGGGTGAATAGGCAACTAACAATTTTTAGCTTTTCTTAGCCAATTTAAATTATGCAACAAAGTAAGTTGTCTAGATATGCTACTATGATGACAACTTATAGGAAGCAAAGATAACAACCTCACAAGCAAGCTATATAAGATAAACAAGGAAAGCTTGCACAAGTAAAGGGAAGAAAGAACCACAAGAGGAGCCGGTGAAGACGAGGATGTGTTACCAAAGTTCCTTCCCTTTGAGGGGAAGTACGTCTCCGTTGGAGCGGTGTGGAGGCATTAATGCTCCCCAAGAAGCCACTAGGGCCACCGTATTCTCCTCACGCCCTCACACAATGCAAGGTGTCGTGATTCCACTAGTGGTGCCCTTGAAGGCGGCAACCGAACCTTTACAAACAAGGTTGGGGTAATCTCCACAACTTAATTGGAGGCTCCCAACGACACCACGAAGCTTCGCCACAATGGACTATGGCTTCACGGTGACCTCAACCGTCTAGGGTGCACAAACACCCAAGAGTAACAAGATCTGCTAGGGATTAGTGTGGGGAATCAAATTTCTCTTGGTGAAGTGTAGATCGAGGCCTTCTCAAACAATCCCGAGCAAATCAACAAGTTTGATAGGCTAGGGAGAGAGATCGGGCGAAAATGGAGCTTGGAGCAACAATGGAGTATTTGAGGGAAGAGGTAAGTCAACATAGTGGGGGGAACAATCCAACCGTTAACCCCCACTCAGCCCCGCAGAGAGCGTTACTACCGCTTGGGTGGGCGGTACTGCCGCTCCACCCTAGCGGTACTGTCGCTCCACCCTAGCGGTACTGCCGCGCAAGAGGTCTGAGACCCAGAGCGGTACTACCGTGGAAGCAGGTGATACGTCCAAAACGTATCTATAATTTCTGCTTGCTCCATGCCTCTTTTGGGTGATATTGCTATGATATTTATACACTTCCATACACTTTTGATCATATTTGGACTAACCTATTAACTCAGTGCACCCCAGTGCCAGTTTCTGTTTTCGACTGTTTTTGTATTTCAGGTTTTCACATTACGAGAACTGCGAGGAAAAATCGAGAAAAAATATATAAAAAATCAGCGTTCTAGAAACTACCGTGCGCCCGAAGGACAGCCGGGGGGGCCACTAGGGCTCCAGGCGCCCTGGCGGCGACCCCCTCCCCCCCTGGGCCGCGCCGGGGGGGGCGCCTGGGCCCCCCGAGGCTCCTCCGATGCCCCCCTTTGGCATATATTTAAAGCGTCTCCCGAAACCCTCGAGAGAGGAACTCTTTTCGCGATCTCATCTCTGTTCCGCCGCCGCCGCCGCTTCCAAGATCGGGAGCACCAGGAGAACTCTTCCCGGCACCCTGCCGGAGGGGAGGATCACCACCGGGAGCCTCTCCACCACCATGGACGCCTCCCGGATGAGTTGTGAGTAGTCTCCCTTGGACCATGAGTCCATGACCAGTAGCTATGTGATGTTCTCCTCCCGTTCTTGTGCTTCACTAATTAGTCCTCGTGAGCTGCCCTACATGATCGAGGCACATATGTAATCCTTATGCTGTTGCTATGATGAGTTTGCTGGGATCCGATGGATTATGAGATTATGTTCAGATTGTGCTTGAGTAATATATTTGATCTACCTCTTTTATATTTATGTTCGTAAGTAATTCTTGCATGTTCTCCGTTGTTATTTATTGCTTTGGCCAAGTAATAGGTAGTGACTCCAAGAGGGAACGTTATGCTTGATTGTGGGTTCATGCCCCTCGATGACTAGTTTGAGTGACAAAAACATGAGTCTAGGGGATGTGCTGTTGCCACAAGGGGGAAAACAACGGTGCTTATGCCCGCGGGTGCAAGGATTGTTTACTTTACGCAAAGTTCTTTTAATGCAGTTGTCTGTTGCATTGAGTTTACACTATGGGTGGGACTCGCAACTTAATACCAGCGAGATGTTCTGGATAGATATCTCAAGGTGGATGATTAGTAGTAGATATTGATGGATTTGGGTCTACTTACTTTGGCGTACCGCCCATGCGTTGAACCTCAACCTTTCTTGCAATGTAGTCAGCATTGGTTTGCGCACATGGTCCTGTCAATTGCCCAGCTGTAATTCGTTTACCTCACATAGCTGTTTTATCGTCTTTTGGGAGAGAGACATCACTAGTGAACATCATGAGACTCCGGTCCATATTACCATCATTGATCACATCCGCTATTTACTTTTCGCTATTATTTACTATTGCAATTATATCTATCACTACTATCACTTGCGTTTAATCCTTTGTGAACTACAAGGCAGGAGGGATTGACAACCTCTCTGTACTCGTTGGGAGCAAAGTTATTTGTATCTGTGTGCAGGTCCACGTTGATTGCTAATATCTGGCGCCGTAGCAGTTGACACCTTCTTGTTGAACCTAGGAGTCTCTGGGGATTCGATCCTTGGTATCTTTGCCAAGGGAAAAACTTCCGCAACACTACATCTCACACCTTCCACTTGGGGTAACCAACGAGGGGCGAGAAGCCTAGAAAGAGTTTTTCTGGCGCCGTTGCCGGGGACTCCACTCTTCAAGATAGGGGAGTTGCACGCTATCTTTTACCTTTGCTTTTAGTCTTGTTAGTTTACCTTTCAGTTTTTGCTTTAGTACCTTTTTATCGAAAATCACAAAAATAGTTATCTTGCTTGCTTGCTACTATGGGTTCCACCGAGAACACCAAGTTGTGTGACTTCACTAGTCACAACAACGATGACTTTATCAGCACACCTATCACTACACCTGCCACTTCAGCACCTTCATATAAAATTAAACCTGCTTTACTGAATCTAGTTATGAAAGATCAATTCTCCGGTGCTGGAGATGATGTTGCTTTACACTTGAACAACTTTGTTAAACTTTATGATATGCAAAAGTACCAAGAAATAGATGGTAATATTGTTAAGCTTAAGCTTTTTCCTTTCTCCTTGAGAGGAGGAGCTAAAATTTGGTTTCAATCTTTGCCTAGAAATAGCATAGATTCATGGGACAAGTGCAAAGATGCTTTTATTGGAAAATACTATCCACCTACTAAAATTATCCAACTGAGAAGTAACATAATGAATTTTAAACAATTGGATAATGAACACGTTGCCCAAGCTTGGGAACATATGAAATCTCTTATCAAGAACTGCCCTACTCACGGTTTGACTACTTGGATGGTTATCCAAACATTTTATGCAGGCTTGAACTTTACCTCGCGGAACTTGTTAGATTCGGCCGCGGGAGGAACTTTTATGTCAACTACACTTGGTGCTGCCACGAAGCTTCTCGATGAGATGATGACCAACTATTCCCAATGGCACACCGAACGCGATCCAACAGGTAGGAAGGTAAACTCTGTTGAGGAAATTTCCTCCCTTAATGAAAAAGTTGACTTGATCATGTCTCTACTTTCGAAGCAATCCTCTGTTGATCCTCGTGATGTTCCTTTAAATTCTTTGATTGCTCAAGAACAAGTAGATGTGAACTTTATCTCTAGAAACAATTTTAACAACAATGCTTATAGGAGTAATTTTGGTAGCAATCCTAGACCGTTCCCCTCTAATTCTTATGGGAACAACAGTGCTTATCCTAGTACCAAGAACTCCACTACCGAACTAGAGATTATGCTTAAAGATTTCATCACTACCCAAAAAGCCTTTAATAAGAGTGTAGAAGAAAAACTACATAAACTAGATGATCTCTCTTTGAAGGTAGACCATTTAGCCAATGAGATAGAATTGCTTAAAATTAAAACTTCTCCTCTTGACGAGAGGAAGGTCACTCCTATTAATGCTACCCAAGTGCAAATTAATGAAAATATTAGGATGATGGCTAAACTTAAAGAAAGATGGGCTAGAGAAAGGGAGGAAGAGGATAGAATTAAGAGCCTTCCTACCCACCACACTGTTGCTACTATCCAAGTTGTTGAGGATAACCAAACTCTTAGCACCCAATGTACTCCTGGTCCCATTGGACCTATTAATGGTGATGCTATGACTATAGAAACTACCAAACATGTGAACCTAAAGGACACCACTACCACTTTACTTGATGCTAGTGACCTTGAATTTGATAATTGCACTCTTACCGAAGTTATTGATTTCCTTCACAAGATGTCTAGAGATCCCCGCACTAGCACGCTTAACCTTGCCTTCACAGAGCATATCACTAATGCTCTCATCAAAGCTAGGGAGGAGAAACTTAGAGTAGAAGCCTCCATACCTAGAAAGCTAGAAGATGGTTGGGATCCTATGATAAAAATTAAATTGAATGACTTCTCTTGCTATGCATTATGTGATGTTGGAGCTAGTACCTCTGTTATGCCCAAAAGAATATATGATATGCTTAAATTGAAACCTTATGATTCTTGTTCTTTAGGTGTTCGTCTCGTTGATTCTTCCATAAAGAAACCTTTGGGGAGGATCGACGATGTTCTTATCGTTGTCAATGATAATTATATTCCCGTTGATTTTACTATTATGGATATTGAATGTGATCCTTCTTGTCCAATTATTTTGGGACGTCCCTTTTTACGCACCGTTGGTGCTATCATTGACATGAAAGAGGGGAATATAAAATTTCAGTTTCCTCTCAAGAAATGGATGGAACACTTCCCTCGAAAGAAGATCAAGTTACCTTTTGAGTCCGTTGTACGGGCTAGCTATTCTTTTACTCTTGATAAAACTTGATCTATATGCATTATGCCTAGCTTAAAGGCATAAAAGAAAGCGCTTTTGGGAGGCAGCCCACATGAATAAATTTATTTTGCTTGTGTTGTGTCTTGATGTTGTTACTACAGTAGCATCATCATTGTATCTTTGCTTTTCAATTTTGTGCCAAGTGTAGCCTCTGATTGCTAGAAAGTTCAAAAGTTGTGAGGTGCTGTCGAGGAAACAGATTCTGTCCTTGGATAGAAAAATTCATATAAAATCACCAGATCATCTTTTCGGTCTGAATTTTTTCGACAGCGTGCTCTATATAATTTTCTTTCGTGCTTCTGTTCTGAGTTTTTTTATTAGAGTTGCAGAAGTGCCCCGAACAAATCAATTACTACCTGCTGTTCTGTTTTTCACAGATTCTGTCCTGTTTTGCTTTTCCTTCATTTTGCAAACCAAGAGCTTGCTTTTTCTTTGCAAAAACCTTTTGGCAATCTTGAGAAACAGTTGACCTTCAAGAATATCTTTATTTCCAGCAAGGTATAATTATTTTATTATGGGTACTAACCTCGCTAATCAGATTATGATGAGTTATGTATGAAGGGAGTTTTCAAGTGTGCGAGGGAAGATGATAAAAAGATTCAGGAGTGTCAAGCGCTCAAGCTTGGGGATGCCCCCATGCACCCCCAAGAAATATTCAAGGAGACTCAAGCGTCTAAGCTTGGGGATGCCCCCGTGCATCCCCTTCTCCATCAACATTATCAGTTCGTCTTTCGTTCCACTATATTTTAATCACTTCACGTGTTATGTGCTATGCTTGGAGCGTTTTGCTTTTAGTTTTCTTTAGTTTTTCATAACGAGTCGGAACTCATCTTTCTTTATGTGGGAGAGAAACACGCTCCACTTCTACCTAGAACATAACATAGAATTTTCATGTCTATCCTTGTTGTGTGTGTTCTTTGTCTTTTAATAGCTACTATCATGTTCAGCTCTTAGCTTTCATGCTTATCTTTTCAAGAGCTTTTGTTTAGTTGGTTGCTTGAACTCTCTTTAATTATCATGCTTATCTCATTAAGAGAGTTTGCTTCCGTTGCATTGGTTAATATGTCTATGATAAAGATGCTACGTGCATAATGGCGCTTAGTAGTTGAGGTTTTCTTATGGTTAGTCTCAAATAGCTGGGGGATTCCCAATGTGTTATTGGAGTACTGATACGTCCAAAACGTATCTATAATTTCTGCTTGCTCCATGCCACTTTTGTGTGATATTGCTATGATATTTATACACTTCCATACACTTCTGATCATATTTGGACTAACCTACTAATCCAGTGCACCCCGGTGCCAGTTTCTGTTTTCGGCTGTTTTTGAATTTCAGGTTTTCACGTTACGAGAACTGCCAGGAAAAATCCAGAAAAAATATATAAAAAATCAGCATTCCAGAACATACCTTGCGCCCGAAGGACAGCCGGGTAGGCCACCAGGGCTCCAGGCGCCCTGGCGGCGCCCCCACCCCCCTGGGCCACGCCGGGGGGACGCCTGGGCCACCCGAGCCCCGTCTGGTGCCCCCCTTCGGCATATATTTAGAGCGTCCTTCGAAACCCTCGGGACGGGAACTCTTTTTCGCGATCTCATCTCTGTTCCGCCGCCGCCGCTTCCAAGATCGGGAGCACCAGGAGAACTCTTCCCGGCACCCTGCCGGAGGGGAGAATCACCATCGGGAGCTTCTCCACCACCATGGACGCCTCCCGGATGAGTTGTGAGTAGTCTCCCTTGGACCATGAGTCCATGACCAGTAGCTATGTGATGTTCTCCTCCCGTTCTTGTGCTTCACTAATTAGTCCTCGTGAGCTTCCCTACATGATCGAGGCACATATGTAATCCTTATGATGTTGCTATGATGAGTTTGCTGGGATCCGATGGATTATGAGATTATGTTCAGATTGTTCTTCAGTAATATATTTGATCTACCTCTTTTATATTTATGTTCATAAGTAATTCTTGCATGTTCTCCGTTGTTATTTATTGCTTTGGCCAAGTAATACGTAGTGACTCCAAGAGGGAACGTTATGCTTGATTGTGGGTTCATGCCCCTCGATGACTAGCTTGAGTGACAGAAACATGAGTCTAGGGGATGTGCTGTTGCCACAAGGGGGAAAACAACGGTGCTTGTGCCCGCGGGTGCAAGGATTGTTTACTTTACGCAAAGTTCTTTTAATGCAGTTGTCTGTTGCTTTGAGTTTACACTATGGGTGGGGCTCGCAACTTAATACCAGCGAGATGTTCTGGATAGATATCTCAAGGTGGATGATTAGTAGTAGATATTGATGGATTTCGGTCTACTTAATTTGGCGTACCGCCCATGCTTTGAACCTCAACCTTTCTTGCAATGTAGTCAGCATTGGTTTGCGTTTGTGGTCCTGTCAATTGCCCAACTGTAATTCGTTTACCTCACATAGCTGTTTTATCGTCTTTTGGGAGAGAGACATCACTAGTGAACATCATGAGACTCCGGTCCATATTACCATCATTGATCACATCCGCTATTTACTTTTCGCTATTATTTACTATTGCAAACATTATCTATCACTACTATCATTTGTGTTTAATCCTTTGTGACTACAAGGCCGGAGGGATTGACAACCTCTCTGTACTCGTTGGGAGCAAAGTTATTTGTATCTGTGCGCAGGTCCACGTTGATTGCTAATCCGCGTCGTTAGCAGTTGACACCTACTTGTTGAACCTAGGAGTCTCTGGGGATTCGATCCTTGGCATCTTTGCTAAGGGGAAAACTTCCACAACACTGCATCTTACACCTTCCACTTGGGGTAACCAAGGAGGGGTTAGAGGCCCATCAAGGAGTATTTTCTGGCGCCGTTGCCGGGGACTCCACTCTTCAGAATAGGGGAGTAGGATGCTATGTTTTACCTTTGCTTTTTAGTCTTGTTAGTTTACCTTTCAGTTTTTGCTTTAGTATCCTTTATCAAAAAATTACAAAAAAATTTATTTTGCCTTCCTGTTAGTAGTCCTATCTGTTTAGCTAAACATGTTAAGATATGGTGCTTTGAGGGAATCAGAAGTTCTAGATTTCCATCAAAGGGATGGAGAAAATATGAAGAAGGCATGGGATAGAATTTCTGATGCACATAGGAGAATTATGCCTTGGATACCTATAAAAATTGTGCTTAGGAATTTTTACGAGGGTCTTTTTAAATGGTTTAAACACTCTCTTGACATTATAGCCGAGGGAGATTTCCTAGAGTGCGATGAAGCTAGAGCTCTTGAAATTATACATGGTCTATCTAGTTACTTTGTTTATGATCATAATTTTGATATTGTCATAGATAGATTTGCTACTATTGAAAAGAGAATGGATGCTCTAGACTTAATGAAGGTAGAGAAACCCAAACCCAATAAGAGAGATATTTTGGAAATAGATAATGACTGGGAGCCTCTTGTTAGGATTAGCATCTCTAATCAAGAGTTCCTTGCTTATTGTGATATTGGATCTATGGTTTCTACTATGCCAAAAACTGTTCATGATTCTTTAAAATTTAACATGGATAGACTACCATCTTATCATGAACACACTAATGGAGATATTTCTGAAATCCAGGGAAGAATAAAAGATGTGCCAGTTAAATTCCTTAAAGGGATTTCAATGGTTGATTTCTTCATCATGGAGCCAAACCAAGGAAATATAGTGCTTGGAAGGGACTTCCTCCGAGCGGTAAAAGGCTTCATCGATATAGGTAAGGGACAAATCCGCTTACGCGGTAAGGCAAAAGGTGTGTACCCCTTTCCTAGAAGGAACAAGAGTGAACTTGTTGAGGAACCTTATGAATCAATTTATAACTCCGATTATTATGATGGTTATTGATTTCTCTATGCATTATGCCTAGCTTAAAGGCATAAAAGAAAGCGCTTTTGGTAGGCAGCCCAATGAATAAATTTATTTTGCTTTTTTTGTGTCTTGATGTTGTTTACTACTGTAGCATCATCATTGTATCTTTGCTTTTCATATTTGTGCCAAGTATAGCCTCTGATTGCTAGAAAGTTCAAAAGTTGTGAGGTGCTGTCCAGGAAACAGATTCTGTCCTTGGATAGAAAAATTCGTATAAATCACCAGGTCATCTTTTTGGTCTGAATTTGTTCGACAGCGTTCTCTATATAATTGTCTTTCATGCATCTGTTCTGAGTTTTTTGATTTGAGTTGCAGAAGTGCCCCGAACAAATCAATTACTACCTGTTGTTCTGTTTTTCATAGATTCTGTCCTGTTTTGCCTTTCCTTCATTTTGCAAATCAAGAGCTTGCTTTTTCTTTGCAAAAACCTTTTGGCAATCTTGAGAAACAGTAGAACTTCAAGAATATCTTTATTTCCAGCAAGGTATAATTATTTTATTAAGGGTACTAACCTCGCTAATCAGACTATAATGAGTTATGTATGAAGGGAGTTTTCAAGTGTGCGAGGGAAGATGATAAAAAGATTCAGGAGTGTCAAGCGCTCAAGCTTGGGGATGCCCCCGTGCACCCCCAAGAAATATTTAAGGAGACTCAAGCGTCTAAGCTTGGGGATGCCCCCGTGCATCCCCTTCTCCATCAACATTATCAGTTCGTCTTTCGTTTCGCTATATTTTTATCACTTCATGTGTTATGTGCTATGCTTGGAGCGTCTTACTTTTAGTTTTCCTTTTAGTTTTTCATAATGAGTCGGAACTCAGCGTTCTTTATGTGGGAGAGAAACACGCTCCACTTCTACCTAGAACATAACATAGAATTTTCATGTCTATCTTTGTTGTGTGTGTTCTTTGTCTTTTAATAGCTACTATCATGCTCTGCTCTTAGTATTCATGCTTATCTTTTCAAAGAGCTTTTGTTTAGTTGGTTGCTTGAACTCTCTTTAATTATCATGCTTATCTTAATAAGAGAGTTTGCTTCCGTTGCATTGGTTAATATGTCTATGATAAAGATGCTACGTGCATAATGGCGCTTAGTAGTTCAGGTTTTCTTATGGTTAGTCTCAAATAGCTGGGGGATTCCCAATGTGTTATTGGAATACCAACTTGATTTGTTTGCCGATGATGTGGTATGGTTTAGTAATATCTTCCTTCAAGAATTTATTTTGATTGACTTGGCGTATGCTCACGCATATTTAAGACTGTAAAGAAAGTCTGTCAAGCCTTGATGATCTTTTATTTCTGAGTAGCGATATAACTACCATGCCTGATTCAATGTTGCTTTGTCGCTCTGCATGATTATGACCGTCATTGCTCTCTTAGTTGGTCGCTCCCAGTCTTTTGCTAACCTCCACCTGTACTAAGCAGACTAACCTTGCAATACATAGCTCATGGGAAAGTAGCTTAAAAACTATTGTGGTAAAGAATATGTTGCCTATGTATCTTATTTCTTATAAGTTGCTTGCTGAGCGGTAACCATGTTTCTGGGGACGCCATGAACTGTCACACTTTTGTTGAATATCATGTGAGTTGCTATGCATGTTCGTCTTGTCTGAAGTAAGGGTGATTTGCCATGGGTTGATTGAGTATGCATATTGTTAGAGAAGAACATTGGGCCGCCAACCAAAGCCATGTATCATGGTGGAAGTTTTAGCTTGGACATTAATCCTCAATCTCTTATGAGAATATGCTTATGCATTAAAGAGGAGTCCATCATCTATTTTCTATGTTGTCCCGGTATGGATGTCCTCAAGTTGAGATCTATCAAAAAACGAGAAATCAAATGCGATTTATCTCCTTGGACCTTTGTACAGGTGGCATAGAGGTACCCCTTTGTGACACTTGGTTGAAACATATGTAATGCAATGATAACCCATGGAAATCCGAGCTAATTAGGACAAGGTGCGAGCACTATTGGTATTAGATGCATGAGGCATGCAACTTATAGGATGTCTTATGCATGACACATATGAAGTACTACTACCGTTGACAAAATTGCTTCTATGTTTTCAAAATAAAAAGCTCTAGCACATAACCGTTCTTTTACTTTTATGTTGAGTCTCCACCTTCTTTTAAAAGCACCAACTACTGAGAGCATGATTGTCATTCTGAATGTAATGTGCATTGTCCCAAAGTAGCATTGTCTTTTGCATGATTGTGATATCGTTTATTTTGAAATCATTGTATCTAGTCATCACTTAAACCTTGAAGGTGCCCCTGCATTTATGTTTTGCTTCACTAAAGGGGGCAAGCTAGATATCACTTTATCATATTTGCACATCATGTTCATTACAAATCTTCTTGATGTTTCTGTTTCATGTTGTAAAACTTTCAGTCATTTGTGATTTTCTCATGAGGCAACTTAATTACTATAGAATCATTGTCTCAGTAAGCTTTTGTCATATGAATATGAATAAGTCCTATATGGTTAATAGCATGTCACCACAGAAATTATTCTTGTTATCATTTACCTACTCGAGGACGAGCAGGAATTAAGCTTCGGGATGTTGATACGTCCAAAACGTATCTATAATTTCTGCTTGCTCCATGCCACTTATGGGTGATATTGCTATGATATTTATACACTTCCATACACTTTTGATCATATTTGGACTAACCTACTAATCCAGTGCTCCCCGGTGCACGTTTCTGTTTTCGGCTGTTTTTGTATTTCAGGTTTTCACGTTACGAGAACTGCCAGGAAAAATCCTGAAAAAATATATAAAAAATCAGCGTTCCAGAACCTACCTTGCGCCCGAAGGACAGCCGGGGGGCCACCAGGGCTCCAGGCGCCCTGGCGGCGCCCCCCCCCCCCCGGGCCGCGCCGGGGGGGCGCCTGGGCCCCCCGAGCCCCGTTTGGTGCCCCCCTTCGGCATATATTTAGAGCGTCCTTCGAAACCCTCGGGACGGGAACTCTTTTTCGCGATCTCATCTCTGTTCCGCCACCGCCGCCGCTTCCAAGATCGGGAGCACCAGGAGAACTCTTCCCAGCACCCTGCTGGAGGGGAGGATCACCATCGGAAGCTTCTCCACCACCATGGACGCCTCCCGGATGAGTTGTGAGTAGTCTCCCTTGGACCATGGGTCCATGACCAGTAGCTATGTGATGTTCTCCTCCCGTTCTTGTGCTTCACTAATTAGTCCTCGTGAGCTCCCCTACATGATCGAGGCACATATGTAATCCTTATGTTGTTGCTATGATGAGTTTGCTGGGATCCGATGGATTGTGAGATTATGTTCAGATTGTGTTTGAGTAATATATTTGATTCACCTCTTTTATATTTATGTTCGTAAGTAATTCTTCCATGTTCTCCGTTGTTATTTATTGCTTTGGCCAAGTAGTAGGTAGTGACTCCAAGAGGGAACGTTATGCTTGATTCTGGGTTCATGCCCCTCGATGACTAGCTTGAGTGACAGAAACATGAGTCTAGGGGATGTGTTGTTGCCACAAGGGGGAAAACAACGGTGCTTGTGCCCGCGGGTGCAAGGATTGTTTACTTTACGCAAAGTTCTTTTAATGCAATTGTCTGTTGCTTTGAGTTTACACTATGGGTGGGGCTCGCAACTTAATACCAGCGAGATGTTCTGGATAGATATCTGAAGGTGGATGATTAGTAGTAGATATTGATGGATTTCGGTCTACTTACTTTGGCGTACCGCCCATGCTTTGAACCTCAACCTTTCTTGCAATGTAGTCAGCATTGGTTTGCGCACATGGTCCTGTCAATTGCCCAGCTGTAATTCGTTTACCTCACATAGCTGTTTTATCGTCTTTTGGGAGAGAGACATCACTAGTGAACATCATGAGACTCCGGTCCATATTACCATCATTGATCACATCCGCTATTTACTTTTCGCTATTATTTACTATTGCAATTATATCTATCACTACTATCACTTGTGTTTAATCCTTTGTGAACTACAAGGCCGAAGGGATTGACAACCTCTCTGTACTCGTTGGGAGCAAAGTTATTTGTATCTGTGTGCAGGTCCACGTTGATTGCTAATATCTGGCGCCGTAGCAGTTGACACCTTCTTGTTGAACCTAGGAGTCTCTGGGGATTCGATCCTTGGTATCTTTGCCAAGGGAAAAACTTCCGCAGCACTACATCTCACACCTTCCACTTGGGGTAACCAACGAGGGGCGAGAAGCCTAGCAACAGGGCGGTACTACCGCTGGTAAGCGGTACTACCGCCACTACTACCGCAGCCAGTGCCGCAAAACCGGACACGAGAAAGTGCACATTCGAGTCGAGGCGGTAGTAAGACGGAACCGCAGCGGTACTACGGCTGAGTGCTCCAAGCGGTACTACTGCTCTGTGGAGCGGTACTGCCGCTTGATGCACTTCGGCAGTACTACCGCTGTGGCATGCGATACTACCGCTGGGACCAGGAAAAGGCAGAGAAGGGAGGGAAGGAAATCTCCATTAAGGCGGAAAGGTAAGGTGTGTGCGATAAGGAAGTGTATGTGTTGATTCCACCCTAACCTTACCAAAGCGGATCCCCTCTTGATAGTACGGTGACTCCTACGAGACTAGTCCACCAACAAAGAAATGAAAAAGGAGCTACACCATCTTGAATCGAACACGGAGGGGAGATAATCGTCTCGTGCCGAAGAATGAAACTCTGAAAAACTTAATGCACACGATTAGTCCGCAAAAGCATTGTCATCAATCACCAAAACACTGTAGGGATAAATATTCCCTTACAGTATTTCTCTCTTATCTATCGATTTGGTTTGGCCAACTCGATTGGTTTTTCTTGCAATGGAAGAGGTGCTTCGTGATGGGTTCAATCTTGCGATATCCTCACCAAGTGATAGAAGGGGTAGCGAGGCACATATTGTATTGTTGCCATTGAGGATAACAAGATGGAGTTTATGTCATATTGCTTGAGTTTATTCCTCTACATCATGTCACCTTGCTTAAAGCGTTGCTCTGTTCTTATGAACTTAATACACTAGATGCAGGAAGGAATCGGGCGATGTGTGGAGTAATAGTAGTAGATGCAGAATCGCTTCAGTCTACTTGTCACGGACGTGATGCCTATATTCATGATCATTTCCTTAGATGTTGTCATAACTTTGCTCTTTTCTATCAATTGCTCAACAGTAATTTATCCACCCATCGTATACTTTCTTCGAGAGAGAAACCTCTAGTGAAACCTATGTCCCCGGGTCTATTTTCCATGATATATTTTCAGATCTATTGTCGGTGTACTAAGGTAGGGGTACCTTAGTACCCCAACTTGTGCACGGTCAGTAGCAGCTTCCCGTGGCAGGGCTTACCACGTGCTCGTCGGAAACCTTTCTGGTCCCTATGAAGCCATTCAAAAACAAAGTATACAAGACAGAAGATCAAGGCCCCGGCAAGAGGAGCTTGCCGGGAAGGCCGCACCAGGCTCAAGATTATCACTTTAGCGCAAGACCCTGGCAAGAGGAGCTTGCCAGGAAGGCCAAGGAACACGTATCTCAAGAGATGCCTCGGCGCATCAT
The DNA here is from genome assembly GCA_902687465.1 of Secale cereale. Taxonomy (NCBI): domain Eukaryota; kingdom Viridiplantae; phylum Streptophyta; class Magnoliopsida; order Poales; family Poaceae; genus Secale; species Secale cereale. The sequence continues at coordinate 629,988,532 of LR738709.1, read as the reverse complement.
GCGCCCCGGCAGGACCCGGAGAGCGACAAGCTTCCGGGCCCGGCAAGATCACTACCCCGGCAAGGTGCTTGCCGGGGAAACCTATGCTGTGTGCCCGCGCTCCAGCTCATCGGCCCACGCGTCGCCCTGGGGCCCTTCCAGGGGCACGTGGCAGATGGTTGTGCAGCTTGGGGCACACGGTGGCAAGCCACGGTGACGAGGCTACTGCCGTGGCGAACGGAGAAGCATGGGCGGACGCTTTTGGGGTCGACGGCGACGGGCATTTAATGCCCTTGTCCCCCACTGTCAAGGTTAGGTGAAGATCACTGTTCATCCACTGTCCATGCACTATTCACGCACTACTACAACTACCACCAAAATTACACTTTTACCCTCCTCTACGTTGACACCTGTCGGTGACCCCTTGAGCTATAAAAGGAGGCCCATGCACAACGTAGAGAGGGTTCGAAACCTAGACAACTCTCTCGCTCGATGTAGCTAGTACTGTAGCTCTTCAAGCTCCCGAGCTCAAGAACTCAATACAACCTAAGGCAGGAGTAGGGTTTTACGCGTCCGCGCGGCCCGAACCTGGGTAAAACTGCCCGCGTGCGCTCCTCGATCTGCTCTCCGTGCTCCCTCCGCTCCCTTACCGCAACGTAGAAAGGGGCTCCGGTCCCATAGGTGCTCGTGGGAGGACAGTTTCCCCCGACATCTTTGGCGCGTCAGGAAGGGGTCGTCGAGGTTGTGCGAACGTGATCCGGCGCTCACGCGGGCGCATTCTTCATCAACCTCTCCAGCTTCATCAACTTCATCAGCTACAACAACATGCCTCCGAAGAAGAAGGCTTCGGAGGTCGGAGGCCCGTCTGCGTCGATTCCACCGCCACCAGAACCAACGGTTGGTGGAGGAGACACCGGCGGAAGGGTGGTCGCCGGCGAGGAAACTCACGGCGCCACCAAGTCCAAAGACAAGACGGACGACCGGGCGAATTCCAAAGCCTCGGTGTCCGTGGACGCGCCATGTCTCTCTCGAGAGGTACAAGACCCACAGCGGCGTGGTACTGGAGGTACCATACGCTTGCTGGGGCGTAGCCAAGCCGGAGGATCGCGGGACGCTCAACGCCAGCGTGCTGGCACGAGCAAGGCGCGGTCGCCGGGGCGGGAACATGCTGCTTCTAACGCGGTTAGAAGTCTGAGCGTGTCCCGCTCCTCGCACCGCTCGCCGCCGTTCCCCTCTTCTCCAGCAGAAGCTCTAGCAAGAGCACAACTGCTCCTCGATTTCCCTCCAGCGGCAGACAAGGCCGAATACTGGAGGGCGACGATTCAGAGCCTCATCGCCTTCGCCAACAACGACACACCACAGCAGCCGGCAACATCACGGCCGCGGCAAGTCGATCAAGCGAAGGCCGATGGCGACAAGACCGCCGGGGGTGCAACTACCGTGCACTCCCCGCCGCGGAAGCAGAAATCGCCTCCCCGTCGGATCAACGTCGACGACGACTCCACGGCGTCGTCGGATCCGCGGGCTCGCCGCAATCAGCGCCAAGTCCTAGACGACAGGCGGCAAGAAGACGCTCGGACTCGTATCGAGCGTCGACGAGAAGCCCGAAGACAGTCAGATCAGCGCGCTGGGACCGCTGTCGACGTGCACGCGCCCGGTGAACCAGGCGACTTGCCGTACGCGGCAGGCTGCCCTGCGTTCACCCGTGAGCTGCGGCAAGTCCAGTGGCCCAGCATGAAGAATTTCAAGCCCGACGTACCCGAGAATTACGACGGCAAGACACACCCCTCGGAGTTCCTCAGCATCTACACTATAGCAGTGCAGGCTGCCGGGGGACGCGACGAGAAGATCCTAGCCAACTACTTCCCGCTAGTGCTTAAGCCAAACGTCCGGTCTTGGCTTACGCACTTGCCGGAGAACTCCATTTCTTCGTGGGCGGATCTGTGCCACCAGTTTGTTGGCGCCTTCACGGGCGGCCACAAACCCCACGGACAGGAGAGCGATCTCCACATCTTAGCCCAGAAGGAGGGAGAATCCCTGCGCAAGTACATCCAGAGATTTAGCCACGTCCAGCACAACATTCCCGACGTCCACCCTGCCGCGGTTATCAGCACGTTCCATCAGAACGTGCGTAACCACCGGATGAGGGAAGAGATGGCCATGACCAAAATCCGGGATGTCAGCGAGCTCTACGCTCTGGCTGACAAGTGCGCGCGCGCCGAAGAGGGGAGGAGACTCCCCGGAGAGGATGCTGGCGCAGGAGGAAGCGACAGCGAGGATGCCGCCCCGGCAAAGAAGAGCCGGCGACGGAACAACAGAAAGAAGAAGAACAAGGAGGTGCTGGTTGTCGAGCAGTCCGGCAAGGAGGCTCCCGCCAAGAAGACACAGGCTGGCGGTTCCGGCAAGGAGCCCGCCCCTGTAGTGGCAGCCGACAAGCAGGACGCCTCCGACAAGCAGTACTGTAAGATCCACCGCACCAAGGGCCACGATCTTCAGAACTGCAAACGAGTCGAGTACCTCGTAGAGCAGCAGAAGGCTGAATACGAGCGTCGTGACAAGGAGAAGGCCCAAGGAGGCGGAGGAGAACCCAGCAAGAAGCGGCCGTTCAATGGCCGGGGAGGACGCCGCGGCAAGGCCAAGCAGCGGCAAGGTGATAGACCTCCCCGGGGCCGCGACAAGGATGAGGACGAAGACGACGATGATGACATGGAAGAAGGAGACAACAGCAAGCAGGAGTTCCAGAAGGCCACACAGGTTCTGTGTGTCGACGGAGGTGCCTCTCTGCACACTTCCCACCGCCAGCTCAAGCAGTGGGTGCGAGAAGTGAACGCAGCTGAGCCGCCCGTCGAGTCACGCAGGCTGCTGAAGTGGTCCGGCACGCCCATCATCTTTGACCTTGAGGACCACCCTGACCGCACCACAGCGGTCGGGTGCTTGCCGATGTTGGTCTCACCAACTATCCGCAACCTCAAGGTCACCAAGATGTTGGTTGACGGCGGGGTCGGCCTAAACTTGATCTCCTCAGCTGTGATCAAGAAGCTACAGATCCCAGACGGCGAGCTCGAAGAAACCGGGTCGTTCCAAGGGATCAACCCGGGAAGGAGCAAGCCGAAGGGAAAGATTACGCTGCCAGTGACCTTTGGCGGGGAGCTCAACTTCAGGACGGAGAGGATCACGTTTGATGTTGCCGATATCCCATTACCATACAATGGGATACTTGGACGTCCTGCCCTCGCCAAGTTCATGGCAGCTTCCCACTATGCATACAACGTACTCAAGATGCCGGGGCCGATAAGCGTCATCTCTGTCCCTGGCGACAAGAAGGACGCGCTTATCTGCGCCGACAAGATCTACCGGGATGCAGCAGCCGCAACAGAGAGCAACACACTTGCCGCTGAAGCTCCCGGGGGGAAGACCAAGACTAAGTCCGGCAAGAGCTCTAGGGCCCACTCCGGCAAACGCACCTCTTCGGAGTGCTGCGCTGCCGTCGAGGACGCACCATCGAGCTCCACCGGCAAGTGCAAGAAAGGGATGGCAGCTCCACCGGCAACCAAGAAGGTGTCCGCCAAGGAGGACGGCACTGGTGGTACCTTCACCATCAGTGCTACGCTCGACAACAAATAGGAAAGCGCGCTCGTTGCCTTCCTGCGGGCGAATGTTGATGTGTTTGCATGGCAACCATCTGACATCCCCGGCGTTCCCAGGAAGGTAATTGAGCACAAGCTTGCTGTTTGTCCTCATGCGCGGCCCGTCAAGCAGAAGGTCAGGAAGCAAGCCGTGGAGCGCCAAGAGTTCATCGCCGAGGAGATAAAGAAGTTGGAAGCAGCAGGCCTGGTTAGAGGCGTAATCCATCCTACGTGGTTAGCCAATCCAGTTGTCGTGCGCAAGGCCAATGGGAAGTGGAGACTTTGTATAGACTTCACTGATGTGAATAAAGCGTGTCCCAAGGATCCATTTCCCTTGCCGCGTATTGACCAGATTGTTGACTCCACCGCCGGATGTGAGCTGCTTTCCTTCCTTGATGCATACTCAGGTTACCACCAGATATTCATGGCCAAGGAAGATGAAGAGAAGACTGCATTCATTACTCCATGTGGCACATATTGCTTCATACGCATGCCCTTTGGATTGAAGAATGCAGGCTCGACATTTGCAAGAGTGGTGCACACTGCTTTTGAGCCACAGATACACAGAAATGTAGAAGCCTACATGGATGATATAGTGGTTAAGAGCAAGAGCAAAGATACCCTGATACAGGACTTAGAAGAAACCTTTGAGAATCTGCGCAAGATCCAGCTCAAGCTGAACCCCGAGAAGTGCGTTTTCGGAGTTCCCTCCGGCAAGCTTCTCGGGTTCTTTGTGTCCCAGAGGGGGATTGAAGCCAATCCCGACAAAATAAAAGCCATCGAGCAGATTGAAGCCCCGAAGCGCGTCAAGGACGTAAGGAGACTTGCTGGTTGTGTGGCTGCCCTCAGCAGGTTCATTTCAAAGTCTGCAGAACGCGCCCTGCCTTTCTTCAAAATCTTGAAAAAGGCAGGTCCTATGAAATGGACTCCGGAAGCGGAGGCGGCGTTGCAAGACTTGAAAGGATACCTGTCCTCTACTCCCATACTTGTCGCACCTAGGCCACAAGAGAAGTTGCTGCTGTACCTAGCGGCAACCAATCAAGTGGTTAGTGCTGCGTTGGTAGCGGAGAGGGAGGCAGATGAGGAACCCACATCCCCGGCAAGCGAATCCAGCAACAAGCAGGGGGCTTCCCCGACAAGCTCTGGCCCCGACAAGGACAAGTCTGCGCAGGAACAAGGAGAAGTGCGAAAGAAGGTGGTGCAGCACCCAGTGTATTTTGTAAGTTCCCTCTTACAGGGGGCTAGGTCAAGATACTCTGGGGTGCAGAAGTTGCTTTTCGGCCTCCTCATGGCCTCAAGGAAGCTGCGCCATTACTTCCAAGCACACGAGATAACAGTGGTCACTCGCTTTCCGTTGAAGAGGATATTGCAGAATCCAGAGGCAACAGGTAGGATCGTCGAGTGGGCACTGGAGCTGTCAAGCTTTGGTCTCAAGTTTGAGAGTACTTCAACCATACAGAGCAGAGCTTTGGCAGAATTCATAGCGGAATGGACCCCAACGCCAGATGAAGAAGTTCCAGAGATAAGCATCCCCGTCCAAGAAGCGAGCAATAAATGGATGATGTACTTTGATGGTGCTTTCTCGCTGCAAGGCGCCGGTGCCGGCGTGGTACTCATAGCGCCCACCGGAGAGCACCTCAAGTATGTTATCCAGATGCACTTTCCCAAGGAACAAGCGACAAACAATACTGCTGAGTATTAAGGTTTGCTTGCCGGCCTCAGAATTGCAGCCGAGCTTGGGATCAAGAAGTTGATTGTGCGGGGAGATTCACAGTTGGTGGTCCGACAAGTGAATAAGAGTTACCAGAGCCCTTTGATGGAAGCTTATGTTGATGAAGTGAGGAAGCTTGAAGAGCACTTTGAAGGTCTGCAAATGGAGCACGTCCCAAGAGCTCAGAATGATATTGCAGATGGCCTATCAAAGTGTGCTGCAATGAAGTTACCTGTGGAACCAGGGACCTTCTTGCTCAAGTTAACTCAGCCATCCGTTACACCATCAGTTGGGCAGAACAAGAAGAGAAAGTTGGTCTCCGGCGACTACTTGCCGGCGGATCTTCCAGAAGCCGCCGCCAAGGTCCCCAAGATCAACAGCCAAGATGCTGAGGAACAGTTTGCTCCTGCAGATCCAAGGGTCTGTACAGTTGAAGCAGGCGTTCCCGACAAGCCTTGCCCCGGCAGGCTTGCCGGGGGACCATCAGCTCCGGCAGAGCCGCAGGTTCTTGCCGTAGAAGCTGGGGTTCCCGCAGCAGCCCTCATGCCTTTAGTCCTTGTTGTTGAGCCTCAAGCTCCAGCATGGGCACAGCAGATCGTCCGTTTTCTACAAACTGGAGAACTTCCCGACGAGCCAAAAGAGATAGAGAAAATAACCAGGCAGTCAAGTATGTACCAGTTCGTTGACAATGAACTGTACAGAAGAAGACTCAATGGTGTCAGGTTGAAGTGCATTTCCAGAGAAGATGGACAGAAGCTGTTGGCAGAGATACATGGAGGCATATGTGGCAACCACATTGGCGCAAGGGCACTTGCCGGGAAGGCATTCCGGCAAGGGTTCTTTTGGCCAAAAGCCCTCCAGGATGCAACTGCACAAGTAACCAAGTGTGAAGCGTGCCAGTTCCATGCCAAGCAAATTCACCAGCCAGCTCAAGCTCTCCAGACGATCCCTTTGTCCTGGCCCTTCTCGGTCTGGGGGCTCGATATCCTCGGCCCCTTTCCCCGCGCAGTCGGGGGCTTTGAGTACTTGTACGTTGCAATCGACAAGTTCACAAAGTGGCCAGAAGTGGAACCAGTGAGAAAGGTGACAGCGCAGTCAGCAGTCAGGTTCTTCAGATCGATTGTTTGCCGTTTCGGAATCCCTAACAGGATCATCACCGACAACGGCACACAGTTCACAAGTCGCACCTTCATGCAGTACGTCCAAGACCTTGGCGCCAAGGTCTGCTTCGCTTCTGTTGCTCACCCGAGGAGCAATGGTCAAGCGGAGAGGGCCAATGCTGAAGTGCTGCGCGGACTCAAGACAAGGACCTTCGACAGGCTGCGCAGGTGCGGAAGAAACTGGATAGAGGAGTTGCCGGCGGCTCTTTGGTCAATCAGGACGACACCAAATCGAGCCACCGGACAGACACCCTTTGCTCTTGTCTACGGAGCAGAGGCAGTTCTCCCCACGGAACTCGTATACGGATCTCCTCGAGTGCTCGCTTATGATGAGCTCGAGCAAGAGCAACTGCGACAAGATGATGCATTGCTCCTTGAGGAGGAACGTCTCCAGGCTGCTGTACGAGCTGCTCGATACCAGCAAGCCTTGCGTCGCTATCATAGCCGCAAGGTCAAGGCCAGGAGTCTCGAGGAAGGCGACCTTGTTCTTCGGCGTGTTCAGTCCGCCAAGAATTCCAACAAGTTGACGCCGAAGTGGGAAGGCCCTTATCGGGTGAGACAAGTCACAAGGCCTGGAGCTGTCCGCCTTGAGACCGAAGAAGGCTTACCGGTGAGCAATTCCTGGAACATAGAGCATCTTCGCAAGTTTCACCCATAAGGCGCGGTTGCCGTGATCCGCTCCGGCAACCACCTTTTGTACAAGTCGTGCCGCTGTTGCATGTAAACCTTTGTACAAAGCCGGGCGCAGATCCCGTGCATCAGTAAAGTTTTTGTGCTTCGCACTATTTGCCATTTCCATGCTTTTCTTTGTTATTTGCATGCATTGTTTGGCACCTTGTGCAACGCACATCCCCGGTAAGCATTAGCAAGCCATGAGGACATATACTCGTTTTTCCTCCTCTTTTTCTTTCCCTCTTAAGCAGAAGGAATATTCCTCGCGCACAAGTTTGCCGGGAGGGAAGGAGATGGAGGATGAACCAAGTGCTGTTCAAGAAAGAGAAGACTTGTCGGGAGCAAACAATCTATGAAAGCTAAGTTGCCAAAGTTTGAGCATTCAAATTTTTAATTTTAAAATTTAGTTATCTTCCTTGAACAACCACACTTTGTATGGAAAACCTGTGCGCGGAGGAACCTACCCGCGGCTAGCCGCGCCCTTACTCTGTTTCGAGCACGCTCAACGGCTTAAGTGAGCTGCGACAAGTGTCGCGTCCTTACTTCGTTTTTGAGTTCGCTCAGCAGTCTAAGTGTGCTGCGTCTAGCTGCGGCAAGGTTACTTGTCGACAAGGTCTTTTGCCAGCAGGCTGCTAAGAGTCCAGCACTCAGCGCTCGCGGCAGGGGTCCCTTGCCGGCAAGTTCCCTAAAAGCGTAGGGTAAAAAGCATACAAAGTGTAGGATCAAAAACAAGGGGAATAACACTGTATTGATTGCTCAAAATAAAGATTGTATATTACAAAGATAGCTTGCCGCTTTTCTAATCAACTACTGCCTATGACTTAATTGGCAGCGGCTAAAGAAGCAGAAAGAAAGGGATCTAATCTACGCGGTCGCCTTCACGCCTCGTGATCTTGCCCACCTTGGCAACAATGTGGGCAACCTGCGCCTTCAACGCCTCATGATCAGCTTCAGGCGGCAAGGTGCGGAGGACGTTGACGAGGTTGATGAAGGAGATGGAGCGGCAAAGGAAGAAGAAGCAAAGGAATCTAGTCCACGCGGTCGCCTTCACGCCTCGTGATCTTGCCCACCTTGGCAACGATGTGGGCAACCTGCGCCTTCAACGCCTCATGATCAGCTTCGGGCGGCAAGGTGCGGAGGACGTTGACGAGGTTGATGTCGGGGTTGCGGTAGACGATCTTCGACAAGACCCGCTCCAAGGTGCCCATGCAGAGCCGACGCGCCTCGTCGGCCAGCTGCACGGGGATCTTCTCCCGCAGCCGCGCAAGCGCCGGCGCGATTCCCCTGAAGAAGAGACTCAACTTGGCGCTGTGGGGGAGACTCTCGTTCGGGGAGTACACGAGATGCTCCGCCCTCAGCGCCATCATCTCCTTGTCAATATTGGCAGCGGAGGTGACCAGCTCATCAGTCCACTGCTCCACTGCCCGGCTGAAGTTGTTCGCTGAGACGGCAGCGCTCTCCACCAGGCCCCGTTCCTTGCGGAGTTCGTCCTTCAGCTTCGTCTCGCGGTCCCGGGCGGCGTCGAGCGAACCAGTAAGAGTGGAGACCTTCAACTCTAAGTCAGCAATGGAATCCTTGGCGGCAGTGAGCTCGTCGCCTTTCTTGGAGAGACGTACCTGCAGCTCAGAGTTGGTGTGGGCATCTTTCTCCCGCTCCACATTGAGCGCAGTGACTCTGTCCTCGCTCGCCTTCAGGTACAACTCCAGCTGCTCCACCTTGGCTTCCAGATCCTTCTTGGCGGTCTCTGCGGCGGCTGCAGCGCTCCTCGCCTCCTTCAGAGCCCCGCCAATGGCCTGCTCCCGGGCGGCGAGGTCGTCCTCGTGGGCATCGAGGTCGACCTTCCGCTGGTTGAGTGCTCCTTCTCGCCGGGACAGCTCCTCGGCGGCCAGTCGTTGCTGCTCCTCGGCCTCAGCTTTTTCAAGGAGGAAGGCTTGCTGCGCCCCGGCAAGCTCTTCGCGCTCCTCCGCCAAGTTGCGGAGGGCCGCCTGGTTGTCGGCGCGGAGCTCCGCGGCGCGCTTCTCCAAGTTAGCTCCAGCCTTGGCGGCAAGAGCCTCCCGAGACTCCAACTTCGCCTGCCTGGCCCGGTACAAGGCCAGGAGCCGACGAAGGAGCTTCTCCTCTTCGGGCTCGTCGCTACCGCCGGGCACTTCAACAACCTTCAACCCAGCGGAGGCGAGGACCTCTCCGTCAAAGGTCTCTCCCTCACGGGTGCTCGAGACGAGGACGCCCACGGGACTTGAATAAAAACCCCGTTGGCGGCCTCCAAGTAGACGCCCGACCGCTCCGTGGAGGCGGAGGGGTCGGCGGCCGGTGCAGCGTCCGACGCTCCTGCGGCCTCCGGGCCAGCAGTGCGGTCGCCGGCCTCTTCCCCAGCCGCGGCGTCTGCGGTCGGGGCGGTCTCCTCAACGGCAGGCTCGTCGGCTCCAGCCATTCCCTCGATGGCAGTGGTGTTGCCGCCGGCGCCGTGCACCTCCTCCTCAGCGGTGACCTCCGTTTCCATCCGCTCCGGTGCAGGAGGATCTAGCAGAAGAAAAAGAAAAGAAAGAGTCAAGCAAATATCCAAAAAGACAAGTTCAAGAAGAAGAAATTACAAGATTTACCTTCGCTGACTTCTTCAACGATAGGCTCCCTCGCCGGGGAGTTCACCCTTGGCGGCGGAGTGGTGGCCCCTGCTGGCGGAGGGCCGCCCGCGCCCTCCCTTGGCGGGGTGCTCACCCTTGTCGGGCTGCTCACCCTTGGCGGGGTACTCGCCCTTGGCGGAGTGCCCGTCCTTGGCGGAGCATTCTCCCTTGCCGGGGAGTTCACCCTTGGCGGGGAGGGTGGAGCAAGTGGCTCGTCGGGGGCGACCTCCGGGCGCTCCTGCGGCTGCGGCTCCACTTCTGCGCAAGACAAACAAGACAACAAAATATCAGTACAAGCAACAACCTCAAGCGCGCCCGTCAAGCAGAAAAACGAAAACCAGACTTACGCTGGGGGCTGCTCCTCGGAGCAGCAGGTTGATCCGGCAAGTTTGCCGCTGGCACGTCTCCAGTCGCCGCGGCGGGCGAGTCGTCTTCAATCTCGACCACAGGGATCTTGGCCCTCTTCGCCATCCGCTGGGTCAGGGTCCTGAAAGCAAAACAAAAACAAGATCAGAATCAACAAGGAAAATCAAGACAAAATCGAAGAAACTAAAGAATTGCAAGTACTTACTCCTATTCCTCTTCGTCGGAGCTGAGGGCGGAGAAGTCAAACTCCGCGTGGTTTGCTCCCGCGCGAGGAGCTGGAGGAGAAGGCTCCCTCGGTCGCTTGGCGGTCTCCGGGGCTGTGGGCTGCGAAGACTCAGCCCCCGTCGCCGCCGAGGACCGAGGGGCAGAAGGAGCACCCGTTCCGCTCCGGGAAGATCCCCCTCCGCTTGGCGCTCGAGCACGGGGTGCTTCCTTGACGACTTCGCTCGTCCTGGTGGCGCGCGTCGCACGGCGCACTGGCTGCTGTCGAGGCGCCTGCGGCCTCGCCGTCTCAGCTGCCTTGCGGAGGCGCTTCTTCGGTTGCTGTGTGGGACTTGCCGGAGGCGGGGAGTTCTCTGAGGATGAGGAGGCGTCGTCATCAAGATTCAGAGACCCACCAGAGTCTTCATCAGCTTCGGCGTCCTCCTCCTCCTTGGCAGGCCCGCTGGACTCAGCGCCGTGCCCGGCGGCCTCGCTCCCCCCGGCAACTTCGCTCGTCCCGGCAAACTTCACGGAAGGCTCCCCGGCAAACTCCTCGGGCGCAAGCTTCAGCAGCTTGAGGATCTCCGCCTCCTCTGCTTGGCTCACTGCGTCCGCGGCCTGTGCCTCTTCCACGGTGTATCCAAAGTCACCCGCCGCCGCAGCTGCGGCGGCCTCCTCCATACTGGAGGCGATGTAAGCTATGTCCCGTTCAGTAGTGGCCCGGGTGAGGCCCTTGTTCTCCTCGGCGTTGCGGGGCTTCTCGACCAAGTTGTCGAAGAAGGCCAGCACAGTATCCGGCGGAGGCTCTATCCAGGTGGGGACGACGCCATGGGAGTCACACGCGGGCATCATCGCTCGTAGAGAATCGCGGGCAGTGCTGTTGCACAGCGGCACCACTCCCCGGGAAGGTCTGAACCACTCCGGGTGGTTGGGGTCGTGCTTGAAGAGCTCCCGAACCATCCCCTTCAACTCCAAAGCAGTGAAGTTATAGTTCAATCCAGGGCGCAGCCTCATGATACCTGCCGCATTGCCAAATTCCCAAGCGGGCCTTTTCCTTTCTTGTAAAGGGGCGATGCGGCGGCGGAGGAAATCTACTCCAACTTCTCCGATAGTCAGATTGGCGACCCGGAGACGAATGATCCTAATGAGGGCGATACTGAGCTTGTTGTCCTCCGGGGCCAATTCACTCCAATCCCTGCCGCGCACTATGGCAGTCGTGCGCGGCGCGGTAAAAGGCTCAGGGTTATCCTCCAGCACCCAACACCAATCGGCTCTCCACTCCTCCCACTTCCCACGAAGCTCTCTCCTCAGGTACGAGTCCTTCTTGTTCAGCCTGAAGATCCAGGAGATGCCGCCGGAGAGGGGGCACCTGACTCTACTCTAGGCATGAAGAAGTGGCGGAAAAGAGCTACGCTTGGATGAACCCCAACATAGTTTTTGCACAGATGTACGAAAACGGCCATCGTAAGGATGGCGTTGGGGGTGAAATCTAGAAGGTGGAGGCCGTATGTGTTCATTACATCGCAAAAGAACTCCGAGAACGGAGGGCACAGACCACAGTGGAAGAACGCGGCAAAGAAAAAGTACCCGCCGGGGAACATGTCTTTGGCGACGGCGGGGAAGGCTCTGGTGCGGGGATGAGCTTTGGTCTCCCTCGCCCAGAACAAATAGTATTTTTTTCCGCAGCTCCCTCGCGCCAAGCCTCGGCGCGAAGACCACGCACTTCTTCCGCAGGGCGGCCAGCTTCGCCGCCTTCTCGGACTTCTCCTTCTTGGCCTTGTCGTTCTTGGCCTTGTCGCTCTTGGCCTTGTCGCTCTTCGGAGCCATGGCGGGGGCAGTGAGGAAAGAGGCGAGGAGGTCGGCGGCGCCGCGGATGCGGGAGACGGCGGAGGCAAGAAGCGGCGGAGGTTTCTGGAGAATCAAGGCGCAATGAAGACTGTGAAGGGGAACTGCCCCTGCTTCCTCTGCTTTTAAGGGGGGAGTGGGGGACGTTCCGCATTTCCCATTAAAGAAACAGGCCACGATCTCTCCCACGACGCCGCAATCGACGCGTGCCGTTAGGGAGGGATGCGGCGGATACGGAAGGGGATACGGCTTGCCGTGGGCCGCGTGTGCCCGTGCACTGTTTTGGGCCTGGCCCAACAGCGCTCGGCACCGTGTGTGGTCCAGGCCCGGGGGCTCCTGTCGGTGTACTAAGGTAGGGGTACCTTAGTACCCCAACTTGTGCACGGTCAGTAGCAGCTTCCCGTGGCAGGGCTTACCACGTGCTCGCCGGAAACCTTTCTGGTCCCTATGAAGCCATTCAAAAACAAAGTATACAAGACAGAAGATCAAGGCCCCGGCAAGAGGAGCTTGCCGGGAAGGCCGCACCAGGCTCAAGATTATCACTTTAGCGCAAGACCCTGGCAAGAGGAGCTTGCCAGGAAGGCCAAGGAACACGTATCTCAAGAGATGCCTCGGCGCATCATGCGCCCCGGCAGGACCCGGAGAGCGACAAGCTTCCGGGCCCGGCAAGATCACTACCCCGGCAAGGTGCTTGCCGGGGAAACCTATGCTGTGTGCCCGCGCTCCAGCTCATCGGCCCACGCGTCGCCCTGGGGCCCTTCCAGGGGCACGTGGCAGATGGCTGTGCAGCTTGGGGCACACGGTGGCAAGCCACGGTGACGAGGCTACTGCCGTGGCGAACGGAGAAGCATGGGCGGACGCTTTTGGGGTCGACGGCGACGGGCATTTAATGCCCTTGTCCCCCACTGTCAAGGTTAGGTGAAGATCACTGTTCATCCACTGTCCATGCACTATTCACGCACTGCTACCACTACCACCAAAATTACACTTTTACCCTCCTCTACGTTGACACCTGTCGGTGACCCCTTGAGCTATAAAAGGAGGCCCATGCACAACGTAGAGAGGGTTCGAAACCTAGACAACTCTCTCGCTCGGTGTAGCTAGTACTGTAGCTCTTCAAGCTCCCGAGCTCAAGAACTCAATACAACCTAAGGCAGGAGTAGGGTTTTACGCGTCCGCGCGGCCCGAACCTGGGTAAAACTGCCCGCGTGCGCTCCTCGATCTGCTCTCCGTGCTCCCTCCGCTCCCTTACCGCAACGTATAAAGGGGCTCCGGTCCCATAGGTGCTCGTGGGAGGACAGTTTCCCCCGACATCTATAAAACCAAAAAGCCAAAAATACCTTGCTGCAATGTATTTTTGTTTACTTTATTTTGCATTTTACTTATATTTTAAATCTATCTCTATCAGATCTCACTCTTGCTAGTGACCATGAAGGGATTGACAACCCCTTTTTCGTGTTGTGTGCAAGTGTTTGTTAGTTTGTGTAGGTGCATATATTGGGGACTTGATTGTGCCTCCTACTGGATTGATACCTTGGTTCTTAACTGAGGGAAATACTTATCTCTGCTTTGCTGCATCACCCTTTCCTCTTCAAGGGAAAAAATCAACGCAAGCTCAAGAAGTAGCAGGTCCAAAAGCAACCGACAGATAGACCCGGGCTACCCATCGCGCATGCCGCAAAGGACGAGACGAGCCACACACGCCTGACGAACCCCAACAAAGAGGTGGCCATGGAAATGTCGTGCCCCACAACTCATGGACCTCTTATACGTCCATTTTGCATCATTATTTCTTACTGTAATTTACCTTATATCAATGATATATTTCACATTATCATAAAACTCTAAGGACAACTCCAACGCACGTCCCTAAACGAACCACCATTTCATTTGTTTTTTGTCCGTTTGGGGGTGGCAATGGAGCCGCGTCCGCCTGTATTCTGGATGTGTCGGACTTGCGCTCAACGTGTGGCTGCGTTTTGGCCGCATCTCGTCAGTTCGAGATCAACAAGCATACTAAAATGAAGCATAACAAATAGTTAAGATCAAACATATCAAATAGTTACACATCTGAAATAGTCTTACAACCCAATCGAAAGAAAAACATTATCAAATAAGCTTTCAACCCAATCAAGATTTGTTTGCATGAAAATAAATTAAACCAATTGATCTACTGGTTGCCAATGAGAGTTCACATGTGCTCAACCAAGTCATAGTGGAGCTGGACATGAGTATTCTAATCACACATTTCACGATGAAAATGGACAAAATGTTCAAAGGTTACAGGAGGTGGCTGCTCAGATTCAACATTTTCACACTGGAAATTAAACCCCTGGTAGTAGATGCTATCACCACGCTCATCCTCCATGATCATGTTGTGCATGATCACACAAGCAGTCATCACCTCCTAAAGCTTCTTCGTGCTCCATGTCAATGCAGGGTTTTGAACGATACCCCTTCAAGACTGAAGCACGCCAAAAGCACGCTTCATATCCTTCCTAGCACTCTCCTGCATTTGGGCAAACTTCTATCTCTTCTCTCCTTGTGGATTGAGTATGGTCTTCACAAGAGTGGACCACTGAGGATAGATACTATCAGGCAGGTAATATGCTTTGTTGTAATGGTCGTCATTGATCTCAAAGTTGACCTTCGGAGAGTGGCCTTCTGCAAGCCTTGCAAGCACTGGAGAACGCTGAAGAACATTGATATCATTGTGACAATCAACCATGCCAAAGAAATAATGGCATATCCATAGACCTTGTGAAGCCACTACTTCAAGTATGACAGTGGCACCTTTCACATGCCCCTTGTACTGCCCCTGCCAAGCAAATGGACAGTTCTTCCACTTCCAGTGCATACAGTCTATACTACCAAGCATGTTCGGAAAGCCCCTATCGGCATTGATCGTCAACAACGTCTCTGTATCAGCGGCAAATGGCTCTCATATACTAAGGCCCAAACACTGCCACCACGGCCCTGCAGAAACTATACATTGAGAGGAGACATGTGGACTAAGTCATACGCGCATACTCATCCACAAGATCACCAGGAATTCCATATGCAAGAATGTGAATAGCCAAGTGCATTTCTGGTAAGAAGAGAAGCCAAGCTTGCCAAGGCATCCTCTTTGGACTCAAAGTATGGGTCATATGCTACCACTCCTTCCCGAATACTATTCAACAAATGTCTCGCCATATGAAAGCGGCAGCGAAATTTGTGTGCTTTGAAGAGTGCACTATTCTCAAAGTAATCAACTTAGATAATGTTGTGTCCTCTCTCACGGTTCAAGGTCGGATCATGGTCGGGGATTGATCCCCTGAACCAAGGATGCTTCCTACTGATGTGGTCGCGAACGACCAATGCAGTTGCCACAAGATCATCATCATTCGAGGATGAATCATCTGATGAACAAATGAAGTTGTGAAAGAAATAATCATCCCCGCTACCCATGATACCTTAGCGTCGAACACATTACAGTCGTGGTGGAGACGCGGATGGAAAGAGCAAGTCGAGGAAGCAAAGCAATGTTGGTGTTGGTGGGCGGGTGACCTGCGACAATGCAGTGTCTGCCGAAAATTATTGGGGTAGACGGTCGGCGCCGACGGCCGTAGCTTCTCTCCCATCGGCAACAAGGAACCATGAATGCCGACAAAAGCTCTATCGAAATGTGGGCGTGGGCCAGCTATGACATGGCGTGGTTGTGGGGCCATTTGTGGTCGTGCATTGAAGTTGTCCTAATGCCTTTTTTCTCTTAAAATGCAAATTATACAAATGATAGGGAGATTGCGGCAACTGGAATTCTAGACCTAAAATAACAACAGAAGAGGAAGGAATTCTCCCGAGCTCAAAAAGAAGCATGGATTTTGGAGGATTATTCTGGAATATCTGAAGTGGCGCAAAGAAGTACCAAAGGGCACCCATAGGGCAGCCACATGGACAGATGGCGCGACCTACCTCAGGCAGCGACACCCTTCCATGTGGGCCCCTGGTGACTCGTCTCCTAATACCATTTTCCCATAAAATCCTAATTACCCTAGGAAAAAATCATAGAAAAGTTTAGGGGCTTTCCGCCACCGTTTGTGAGGCAGGACTGGGACGGAGCACTTTTGCTCTCTAGGAGGCTCCGTCTGCGAGCATGTTGTTTTTTGACATCCTTAAAATGATCCTATTTTTTCATGGCCTTGTATGACCACCATGCCATCTTTTTTGGTTTTTGAATTTTTTTGCATTTTCTGGAGTTTTGTTGGTAAAAAAGGGCCGATAAATGGGTGGAGGTGTCGCGACTTGCAAGCGATGTCGGAAATTGATCAAATCTGATATGGATGCCTAGCATGGGCATGCCCACTTACTTGCAAAAGTTGTAATTTGAAGGATGTATAAAAATATACCATGTTCAATGCAGGGTGTTAGGATAGGCTAGAAGCCTCCATCTAAGAGCACTTTGTTTCTTGACATCCTTGAAGTTGCCCAATTTTTCCATGGCCTTGTATGATCAATTAAAGTCATCATGCCAAGTTGTTTTGTTTTTCAATTTTTTTTATTTTGCATTTTAGGAGTTCTCCTGATGAAAAAGGCCGACAAATGCTCTGACGTGTCGCAACATGCAAATGGTAGCGGAAGTCGTTCAAACCAGGCATGGATGTCTAACATGGGCATGCCCTCTTCTTGCAAAAGTTGGTGTCAATCATGAGATTTTTTTCCAACAAAAAGTACCATGTCCAACGGAGAGTGTTAGGGTAGGCAGGAAGGGTCCGTTCGGGAGCACCTCGTTTCTCAACATCCCTTAGTTGGCCCACAAATATTGTTCATGGACTTATATGGACAATTCAAGGCACCATGCCAAGTCTATTGGGTTTTTGACAAGTTTTGAATTTTGTGGAGTTTTCCCGATGAAAAAAGGCAGATAGATGAATGGACATGTCGCAATGTGCAAACGGTGTCTGAATTAGTTCAAACCTAGCATGGATTTCTACCATGGGCATGACCACTTGCTTGCAAAGTTGGCGTCATTTCAAGGATGTCCAGTATAGACCATGTTGAACAGTGGGTGTTCGGGTAGGCGAGAAGGCTCCGTTTGCGAGCACATTGTTTTTCGATCCTTGAAATGTCCCTGATTAATTTTCATGGCCTCACATGAACAATTCAAAGCATCATGCCAAGGTGTTTGAGTTTTTGACAAGTTTTGCATTTTCTGGAGTTTTCCCGGAGAAAAAGGCCTATAAATGGCCAGATGCGTCACAACGGGCTTATGGTGTTCGAAGTTGTTCAAACCAGGATTGGATGGCTAGCATGGGCATGCCCACATGCTTAAAAATATCGGGGTCAGTCCTGAGATTTCTTTAAAATACCATAATAAATTAAGAGTGTTCAGGTAGGTGAGAATGATCCGCTCGGCCTTGTACTACAAATTCATGACCTTGTACTACAAATTCAAGGCACCATGCCAAGTTGTTTGAGTTTTCTCCAAGTTTCACATTTTCAAAAGTTTTCTCGGTTAAAGGATGATAAGTGGTAGAACAAGTCGCAACTTCCATACAGGTCGAAAGTCGTTCAAAGCATGCATGGATGCCTACCACAGGGATGCCCACTTGCTTGCAAAAATAGAGGTCACTTACAAGATGTAAAAAAAAGATCATGTTCACCGGAGGGTGTTCGCATAGACTAGAAGGATCCATTTGAAACCATGTAGTTTTTCGACATCCGTCAAATGGCCTCTAAAATTTTTCACCAGCTTCTGTAGTCAAATAAAGACATCATGTCAAGTTGTTTGGATTTTTGACAAATTTTGCATTTTCTAGGGTTTTCTCAGTAATAAAAGACCGATAAATGGTGAACGTGTCGCAACGTGCAGATGGTGTCGGTAGTTGTTCAAACCTGGCATGGATGCCTCACATGTCTGTGTCAAACTGCTGCAAGAAGTTCAGTCACGTATCCATAGTCCAAGAAAACTATTGGTTGAGAGGACTGTGCGAGACTAGACCAGACGGGTGCATCCACGAGCATGCAGTTTTTCCTAATTTTAATTATTTTGTTATTTCAAATTTCCAAGATTATCAATTAACCTGAATATATTTTATGTCCTAACCATTTCTTGAATTTTGTCAAAACAAATTGAATTTCATATTGTAGATGAACATTTTACAAACTTGAATACTTTTTTCAAAATTATTAACAATTTCTCAAAAATTAATGAAGTTTGTGAGCAAGAATTGCAAACAACATAATTTTTTTATTTTATCAACTTTTTTTGAAATACAAAAATATTTGAATTTGTGAACAAAAAATTCGAAAACAGGAACAATTTTTTAAAATTACAGCATCTCTTAAAATTGTAGACAGTATTTGAAAATAATAAGATATTTTTGTATTCCAAAATATATTTCAAATTATTGAGCATGTTTCAAAAAGATTAATAAAGTCTCAAAGGATAAAAATGAATTTAAGAAACTGAAGAAAAACGAAATATAGAAAAGGTAAAATGCTTGGACCTTGCCTAGCTTGGTGCCGTCATCGCCGTAGACGGGTGCCTCTTGGGCCGGCCCAAGCATTCGCGGTTACGAAAAAAGTTCATCTATATTGGAAAAAATGTTCACCAATAATAAAAGTTTAGTGGACATTTTAAAAAAAAACTTCACTAAAAGTGGTTGCAATTTTTTTGTAAAATTGAGAAATATTCACAAATTCTAATAAAAGTTCATGACTTTGATTATTTTATTTCAAAAAAATCACGCATTTGAAAGAGCAGAAAAACAAGAAAAGCAGAAAACAGAATAAATCTAGAATAAAACAGGACAAAACCCGGTTTGAAAAACACGACGAAACCGGTCTAAAAGTTCGCGAATATTATGGAAACTCATGAAATGTTCGCATTTAAAAAAATCATGATTTTTCTGCATTTTCAAATTTGTTCCTGCTTTTAAAAAATTGCTCATAATTTTGAGAATTATTCGCATTTTCAATCGTGTTTCTGTTTATTCAAATATGTTTTCAGATTCAATCTTTTTGCGTTTTCACAAAATTTAAAAAGTGTTCAAATTTTCGAAAATAATTCATAAATTATGTTAAAAATTCGGATCCGCCACTAGTTCTTATAAGTTCGCGCTACTCTTAAGTCACTCTGACTCGCTGGCTCCCTATGACTTGCGTGAGGTCTGGGGTTTATTTCAAGGACACATATCTTTTTCGAAGTTTTACATTTCACCAATCAGTATGGGCGGTACGTACACGAGCGGGCTTGGTGCCGGCGATTTTTTTTTAAACACCATCCTACTCTTTATTATGAAGTACAATAATATGGAGCGATCTTCTTCGTTGATGTGTTTAGGAGTGTTGTATTGAAGCAAAAGTGGGTTTTCGAATCATCCCAACAACTGAAATGAGATTTTATTTCTTTCGAAAACACAGTACAAACATATATGTGAAATCGTGAAGATCACTTCATTCATGGTGATGGGTATGGATTGAACAACGAGCAAGCAACTCGTGTGGCTACTTGACCAAAAGATCACAGAACCAAAAATTACGCCTACAGTCCAGCAGTACATCAGACTCGTGAGATAATCCCACGGAGGACAAATGCATTCACTTAAGCCGAACCTAGCTACTTAGTTAGTAATGGTGCTGTGGGTCTGGGCCGCCGGGAACCGTCCTCTTCGCTGCGCCACCGAGCGTCCTTCGCATGTTCCACTTGGACGGCGGGACGCCAGCCGGTTTGCCGTTGGCGGCGGCGTGTGCAACCGCCGGGTGCTGGATCAGGCGAGCTTCCGGCACAGCCACGAGCTGCGCGGCGATGAGCATGACCACCAGGAGCACAATGCCGACGCGAGCAGCTGCCATCTTTTCTCTCTGGCACTTGGGAGCTCAAAATATACGGCAGCTAGCGAGCTGATCTGCCGTGAGTGTCAGCGTGCAGGATGTGGTCTGTACGTCTATGTGACCTGTTCATGGACAGGTGTTCTACTTATAGCTCTTTCGCAGGCGCATCGTGACAGTTGAAGCTTTTTCTCGTTCCTTTTGAATGCAGGACAAAAAAACCTAATGTCCGCTAGTGAGTACCACTAGTCGCCCTTTGGCGGTTATGGACTCGCGATTCCAGTTGGCCTGCACACGGTTTTCACCCAGCTGCACTAGACCTGGATTTGTGGGGGATGATCTGGGATAGAGACTGAAAGCAGAGGATCAAACGGTACGTGAAAAGCTTATTGCTTTACAGTAAATATAAACAACCTTGGTACTGAAACAACCGTCGATACAGTTTGAGTGGCTGCACAACCGACGACGCGTCGAAAGTTGATGGATCCATTGCAGTTCATGGAGCCGAGCATCACGCTTACCACTTAAAGCAAGCAAACCCTTTTCAGCTTGCAGCTCGCTCGGAAGCTTCTCTTCCAAGTTCCAATGCCAATTGTCACGTTATAGGCTAGCTCCGAGTCTCTGACTCGAACGATGGTTTGAGTGGTTTGAGAGCAAAAGTATAATAAAGTACGGTCAGCAGGCTGCAAGGAGTAAAGTAGTATTTTCATACTTAGTTGGAGGAGAAATGACAGGAGAGAGAATGTAAGGTTAATGTGAGAACCAACTGCAGCACGTGCTCCTAGACACTATGTGAGAGTGGAATATGGATCATGTATTAATAAAGTAGCACATAATTAGAGCATGGTTAATAGTATAGCCAGATGTTGGCTATATGATCTTGCCACATCATATATAATCAGCCTTATAGCTGGCAAGTACAATAGATGCATATAAATTTGTACTACTTTGTTGTACATGGCCCATCTTCCTCCCTCACAAAGTATCTAGAAATACGTGCTAAAGCCGGCTGTTAGTGAGTAGCCCGCTTATTTTCTCTTCGCCAACTCATCAAAAATATAATATTTAAAGTCTTAAAGTCCGCATGAGTCATCTTATTGTACTTGCTCATATAGCTAATTATTATACATGTTGACAATAAAGTTGGCTATAGATAACTTGACATTTTCTTATAACTAAGAGCTGACTGCACTATTAACCATGCTCTGACCAAACGGCCTTTCGCGCATTCGGAGTAGCATGCATGTTTGCCCGGCGTGTTCTTGTGTCGCCTAGCTACTTTCTGGGGTATGCATGCCCAGTGGCCATGATCGTGATTCGTGAGCGGATGACCGGCCGGCGAAAAGTCCATGCATGGACGCGCCCTGTGCAAGTGTAAGTGTGTAACTGTGTTCTACACAGCGTTGCCAGATTAATTGGTCGTGCTTCGTCAAAAGCTTCTGTCGACGTTGAGTGCGAGCTCAACTTCAACTGTCGGGGACGAGTTTTGTCGCATGTTGCAACTCGCAGCGCATCATCTCCCGGCCGGCACCGTCGATCTTGTGGTCTTCGTGCAACTGATTTGCCTAGATATCTTTTTTTAGGGTGATTTGCCTAGATATCGAATCTTGCGCTACGTGGCAATTGACTATTTGAAACTAAAGAGTACGGAGAAGCTAGCGGTGTTGCATGCACGGAAAAAGCAATGGATGCATGCATAGTTGCATACCTAATACCCGTGGAAAAAGATATCAACCTTTGCACAATGCTTTCGAGCCTTCATATGGGATCCTTGACGGTTAACACTAACTCAGTGGAGTATGTGATATAACTTTATTCTGAGTTGAAGAGTGCACACAATATTGACAGTGTCGGGGGGAAACCCTAGGACATGTCCGGGCAGCAGCGCCGGTATCGTCGCGTTCCTTTTTGAAGGTGTTGCTTGGTATGCGGCGGTCCGAAGTGCTAGGAGTGTGGTCAAAATTCTTCGGCAGGCGCCATGGTTGCGGGTCATCATCGTTTTCATCGATCTAACTCTGTTGTCGTTATTTTCTTTTTCTTTCTCTTTTATTTCTTTTGGGCGTGCTTGTGTTGTCTACCCGGGCAATGGACTATCAGTTGTGGGCGGAAGGCTATTTCGAGAAGAGTGGACACACTATTGACATGGTTAAACCATAACATTCATGATCAAGATTGTCAAAATCGTATATTTGAAATATACATATTCTTTGCGCGCGCGTGCGGGGGGTGGGGGAATATTCGAAATCGACTCGATATAAGTAGCAAAAGTAGAAAAAGATACATTCCAGTGCAGTTCAATTAATTTAGATCATAAAGTCGCAAAATCATAGGATGGAGTACCGATCCTGATAACCTTGTTCATGACTAATTCAAGAACGGTTTTGCTACCTCTCAAACTACTAAGCAATAGCGACTAAAAATATCCAGTCCAAACATCAGGATACTTGCAAGTGCAAAGAAATGCTAATACCTTAATCAGATACTATAATCAGTTATCTGGAAACTATTTCTATGTCAATCAAGCCATGGGCATTTCCATTAAACGATGAGCTCAAAGACTTAGCTGCTTACAACACAACTAGAATTTCTCACATGCGGAGCACATGTGGGGATAAATTGAGTCCAGTCCAGAGCAGCGACGGCGTAAATAACTAAATAAAATATATGTGCCGGATGGGAGGCGGATGATAAGTTATCCTCCTCTATTCGGTTTAGGGGATTGGCTAGGTCCCGGTTAGAGGAGTGAAACCAAAATTTTACTCCCCTAACGTCAGATAGGGGGTCAGCTAGAGTTGGCCTTATGGATCTACGATCATACAATGCTCAACTAAGTTTTTTCAGGTATCCATGCTTCGTGGTATATAATTCAAGTACGTGTGTTCTTGTCGTTTTGCACTTCCTGGCAAGAGACTCTGAGTGGTAAAGAGTATAAAGAAAATACTAGTGTTGCATGCTGAAAATTATCCGCCTTTACATAATGGGGACAAAACAAACCACTTCTGAGTCTCCATGAGGGTTCCTTGCCCGTTGCCACTAGCACACTACGAACTATAGTCATGAATAGCCGATCCAGCCCAATAGGCCAGGGTGGACCAATAGTAGAACTGTTTATGAAAAATTATATTTTAAATACTTTTAACTTTTTTCCCTATGATATAAAGCTATTGGAAAAATTCCTGGGTGAGCCGCGGCCCACCATGTCCACCCTCTAGCTCCGCCACTGGTCATGAAACAAGTTTAGCACAAGTTGAAGGGTTGACACGATGTTCACATGATTCCGAAAAATGATATCCAACACTGGTTAAACAATGGTTTTGCTATTTTTCAAGCTGGCGAGAAATGATTCCACATCGGCACTAAAGAACTGCTCAGTACGGATATTATGATTTGTGCAAGCGCAAAAGATATGGGTTTCCTGGTCAAACATCTATCATATGTCATAAAAATAATCTTTTAGAAATTGATTGAGTCATGGTTACTCACATTAAACTATAAGCACCGAAGATTTAGTACCATGCAACAGAACTAGAATTTCTCACATGTGCTGGCTACTATTGAGCGTCTATGGAAGAGCTAGGATTTGTCCAGACCTAGAGAAAGAGCTGGGGGAGAAGATGAGAGAGTGGTCAGGCTAGACCTAGAGTTCCAAACCCTCAGTGTCAAAAAGAAAAATTATCTCCGTAGGTGTTGCCCTTGTCGATGTTGCTGCTAAGTGCAAACAGTAGAGATTAACAGCTATATGTTGTTGCGTGCATTTGCTGATTTGCGTACTTCCGGGAACTATATGTCTGTGCAAAAGTCAAATAAGAGTATCAGAGAGATTTCATGGCAAAGCACAAGTTAGATTTCATGGATGTGAGAGCTGGCCATCCAACTGCATCCCCTAAATGTCCGTTTAATATATATTTTAAATGCATAGCAATAGCAAGTTAAAGTGCGGCGTTCGCATAGCGCCCGATCACAACCGAAAAGAGACTGGTGTTCATAGTTTTACATGCTTGATCACAAAAGTATCTCAGTCCGACAGTCCATGCAAAAAATAGATTTTCGCCATGCCAGACCGGGCGACCGACTATCCTAGTCTTGGCGCTCACTATGCCGCCGGCTTCTCCTCACCATCCGCCTCCTTCTGCGCCAGCCACCTCTTTATTATGTGGTTTCTATTTGAGGCGATGGGTTTGCCGAGTCGTCGAGTTGATCTTTCGGGCAGCCGCCTTCACCGGATCCTCCACCTATATCTTCTCCGGCAACTTTTCATATGGATCCATGTTGTGGCGGCGAAAGAGGGCGGGAATTGGGGCGGAGAGCAGCGGGATTATTGCAGAGAGGGTGGAGAAAAGGGAGGAGGGTTTGCCACGGAAACAGTGCGGCCGCTCCAAATGCGCGGACTCCGCCTTAGTTTTGGACGGGCTGGGGGTGTCGGATTCCTACGTGACCGGTGTCCGGATTCCCGCAAAGCCCTACTGGTTTGCTTCCGGTTTGCGAAAAAACAGAAAACCGGACTGGTCCACAGACAAATGCAGGACACCTTTGGATGGCTCGTGGCGTCCGGACAGCTTGTTTTGGACGCTTGGAGAAGGTTTGCGGGTCTGCCTTGGGATGCCCAAAGTTGCTTTTGTTTTATCGCATGGTGGTATCTTGCACAAAAAACTGTCTGCGGCTGGATGTGCCATGGCTTTCTGGTCCTGAGTTTGAGTATCCGTCCTGTGGATGCCCAAACTTTTGAATGTTTCAGGTTCACTCTGGTTTTAGCTACGTGTGGTGTCCCTTTTAGCTTTTATCTTTTGTACTGTAGTTAATTGTAAGAAGACCATGGTTTCTGCTACTAAATGAAATCGAAGAGGGCATTATAAAAAGAAACCTACACCGCTTGATAGGTGATGGCTGGATACTGTTGGCGGGCATCGTCCTCAATCTCTGACCTCTATTCTGACTACACCGATGAACCTTGATTCTCGTATACACATAGGTGCTTTCTGTTATGCTAAAGACGTATTCTCAAGAGTGGGTAGTACGTATGCATGATGCATGGATGCTCTTGTAACGAAGCACAAATGGCATTATACGTACGTGCCGACATGCATCGTCACTTATTGATGAACACGTACGGGCGGCAGGCATCCCGTCAAATTGTGTCAAGCGTACTATTTTTGGAAAGTGGGAGGGAGGCATGATATTTCTGTGAGATCTAGATTTGCTACGCAGCTTGACTCTTCGACGCTCCTTTTTGAGAGAGAAACGAGTTGCATGCATCACTGCGTCGTCGGTGTACAGTAGTCTCCAGCTCGGTAAAGGCGATCGACGATGCCCGGAATACGACGCGTTCCCCGGGTCCTGAGGCGACGCCCGTACGACGTGGCCAATCGCGGCGTGAGCGATATGGAATCTAGCTGCTAGCATAAGAGAGCCACAGCGGAAAGGAGGTAGTACAACTGAGCCGTCAGCCATGGCCCAGCCCAAGCCTAGTAGCCTTGCCGCACACACCCAGGCCCACGCCCACGCGCTGGCCTTGCCCGCCAAGGGACCAATCTGTTGTAGACCGACGGCGAGGGAGACGAAAGAAATATATAGAGCTGTGGTATGTGATGTGATGGGGTAGACCACGAAGTTGCTCGGCCGACCTCCGCCCCGCCGGCAAAGAGTCCAGTGCATATAAGGTGCCATTGCCGCCGCGTCGAGCCAGCGGCCTCCCCCTGCCGATGTCGGGACGGCTGCGCCGAATTAGCAACATGGATGAGGGGGAAAAGTTGAGTAGCATAAAATGATGATGCGTAAGATCCAACTTAAGAATGATTGGGCGAGAGATGCACGCGTACGCATAGCCAAGTAGAATCGGTCCATCATGTTGGATCCGACAAAAATGGTGGATCCAGTGGCACATGATTTTTAGATGCAGGCACGGGATCTTCTAATCATACGTTTCAAGATGGACGTGGGAAGGGACAATACTTTTGCCAAAGGATGAGGCCACAACGCAAACGCCAAAGAAGAAGGTGACAATGCAATGGCGATGGCGAGCGGTGTAGAGTGCTTGGCCGCCGTCAGTGGTGATTGGCTGCGGTGAAGATGGGTTTGGTGAGCTCTGGTGAAAGCCTAGCTCGACTTCGGTCGATGCCGACGTCGACGGCGTCCTAGGACGTCGTTCCCCTCGTTGGAGGCGTCGTCGTGGAGCCCCTTCACCTCCCTCTTCACCTCGGCCACGGGCTCTTCGGGTGAAAACCCAAACTTCGGCCTTGGCCGAAGTGGGCGTCGGCGGCGTTCCTCGTCGCTTCCCTCTTGGGGGCGACGCCTTGGAGGTCCGGTCCTTCATTGGCTGGCGGTGGTTTTGTGGCTTTGCAGCTTCGTTGTCGGCTAGGCGGGTGCGCGGCCTCGGGGCCGGCGTGGAAGTCGGAGCGGCGGCTCCGGGAGTCTCCTACGTGTGGTGTTTGGCTTTGGTCGCCAGGGCGGCATGGTCATCGACTAGGTGGGTTCGCGGCCTCGGGGCCGGTGTGGAAGTCGGTGCGGCGGCGCCGGAGATCTCGTGTGCATAGGGTGTTGGCTGTGGCCTCTAGGGTGGCATAGTCATCGACTAGGCTGGTGCGCGGTCTCGGGGCCGGTGTGGACGTCAGAGCGGCGGCTCCAGAGCCATGTGCTCAGTGTAGGGTGTCGTCTCTGGTCACTTGGGTGATAGTGTCATCGACTCGGGTGGTGCGTAGCCTCGGGGCTGGCGTGTGCGTGTTTCGCAGATGTATCGGTTTTCGATCAGTTTTCCTTATAAACTGGTCAATTCTATTCTTCTTAATGAAAAGGCAGAGCTCCTGCCGGTTGCTCGAAAAAAAAAATGCAAATTACGGGGGAGGAGCGGATGATGGTGCACACGCTGGCAACAAGTGATTTGTACATGTTGTCGGTTGAATGATTTTATTCATGCAACTTGTCAAAAACTATGTGATGTCCACTTGATGCGCTAAACGTTTAAACTTGAAGAAATTCAAAGTGTTTGAATGAGCAAACAAAAAAACTATGAAGGCTAGCTGAGATATAGCGACTCTAGGTTTGTGTGTCGGCTGCTCAACCTCCATATTCATACGATGATCACAAACATTAGAGCGCTGCTATGCAAACGACAATATGCACATGATTTCGCACAACATTCAAATCAGGCCGTCCATGCATGGCAACAGACGACATCACACTCTAGACGGTCCTTAGTGCAACACTCATACACAGCTATCCACCGTTTGCATAACACTTCCGCAAATACGACGGCTCGGCTGGAGTTCAAGATGACAATATTCCCCGTGAGGATGGGTATCCACGGGGATTTACCCGTCATGGAGCGGGGATGGAGGGCAAATTATCCCCATGAGTATTGTTTCGTGGGTATCCGTTAGTCTCGCGGGGCGGGGATGGGTATAAAATCCCCCTCCCCCTGGGGACTCCATGAATAACCGAAAACTATGACATTCGTACTATAAATGCAGAATATATAGATTAATACCTAGATATTTCACACAATCATATTTCTCCACCTCTCCCAACAACCATGTCTTCTCTAATCTCACATATCCTAGTCAGCTTTGAAATCCCCATGGATACCCGACGCGTACCGGATACCCGCTATTAACGGGGATGGAAGGCATTTTGTCCCCGCGAAGCTTCATGGAAATCGCGGGTATGAGATTGACGGGGGATCGGGACGGGGATGATGGAGTTATCCCCGGTCATCCCCGTCCCGTTGCCACCTTGAGCTGGAGTTGCTCTTAGCGGTTGGTGCCAATGAACATGAG
The DNA here is from genome assembly GCA_902687465.1 of Secale cereale. Classification (NCBI taxonomy): domain Eukaryota; kingdom Viridiplantae; phylum Streptophyta; class Magnoliopsida; order Poales; family Poaceae; genus Secale; species Secale cereale. The sequence continues at coordinate 629,960,770 of LR738709.1, read as the reverse complement.
AGGGTGGCATACAGTGTTGTGGGGTCTACCTAGGCGTCTGTCTGGCTCTCACGTGAGCCGGCAACTAAATTGGCACGCGGCGGTTACACTTACACGGCAGCACCGATGGGATCTTCCTCCTCTCCTCCTTTTGGCTGCCTTCGTCTGGAAACTAGCACGGGCCAAATTCAGTGGAGGAGACGCTTTACCGGGACACTTGTCGACCGGAGCCGGCGTCCGCGTCGCCGGCCGAGCACGTGATGGCACCTGCGTCTGTCGCAACAGTGGTCCGCTTCCACCTAGACATGCGTACACGTAGCGGCCAGTGATGCTGCGTGGCGCACCGACCATCGAGCTGCGCTGCTCGATCGCCGACCACTCAAAGTCCGATCGAGACAGCACCCCCCGCATGGGCTCGCACGGGGTGTAGACAGTAACTTGAACGATCGTCCTCGACTCGCCGGGCATTCCCTTTCAGGCCCTTTGATACGTGAGTACGTAGCTTCTTCTTCATCCGCACCGGGATCAATCACACACACACATGCAGAAAGTGCCCACGCACTCTGCTGCTGCCTTGGTACACCGGAATATCACTTTGGAGCATGGGCACTATGAGCCGGTTATTTTTTTTCTCAAGTTCAAAAAAAAATCTAAATTTTGTGTACCGGCATATATAGAATAGTAGCATAGCCATGCAAAATTTCATCAGCATATGCGCTTGCATGTGAAAGATACAAAAAGACGATACTTCATGTCTGAGCCTGGGCTCATCGGTTAATTTCAAAAAAAAAAATCTAAACTTTTTTGGCATCGAAGATGCCCAGGTGCAGAAGGAGCGTTCAAAGATTTGCAGTGTTTGGACATTCGAGGACCTGTAGGTCAAAAAACAAGAAAAAATTGGTGTAAATAGTTTTTTTAAGTTTCTTTCAGAGCGAATTTTTTGACTTTTTTTACCACGACCTTCTAGGATGGCCAAACAGCACAAATTTTTGCGCATTCAACATCTTGAATGTAAAAAAAAAAAAAATCAGAGTTTTGTTATTCTATTTGAATTTACTGTTCATGCTAGGTGCAGATGCATCTGGGCAACGAATCTCTACACTCCGAAAAATATAACTACATGCAAAAATTGATTCTCTTTTTCTGATTTTGGGCCGAAATGCTTTCTTGTTTGCCCAGCATAGATCATAAGGTATTTTTAAATAAAACACAACATATACTAGCACATGTTTCCGAAAAAAATATTGGCACATGCATATGTATTTGTGTCAAAAATATCAACTGTTTTGGGACCTTTGAGCATCATTTTGAGATATTTCAAAAAACATGCTCCAATGCGCCCGTGCTTCAAAAATCTGCTTTAATGGTGCAACCGTTATTCGGTTTATTTGGGCAATATATAGATATTGATATACCGATACAATCTTTGACGCATTAAGAAACAATCTTGATGTAATTTTATTTGTGCTGGTCGTTTTACATCGCATTGTCTTTTTGTTGTACTGTTTTTCTTGATAATTATCAACCGTAAGACACCTTTTGTGCGTTCTCAAAGAAAAATATGATATAATACCAGTCATCTAAGCATCCTTACCTTGGATTGATGATTGGACCTTGGAATAGAAACAGAAAACAGTAAGATAGAAATTGGGAAACCCTTGTAATCATCCGGCTGATGAACGCGCACTAGTAGATAAAGGGGGATCAGACCCGGTTCATCTGGGCCTTTAGCCCCGGTTCTGTAACTGGGACAAGAGGGTCGGTACTAATGCTCTGACCCTTTAGTCCCGGTTCAATCCAGAACCGGGGCAAAAGGGTGTCCACGTGGCCTGTGCACCGAGTCCAGGCAGGAGGGGCTTTAGTCCCGGTTGGTGGTACCAACCGGGACCAAAAGGCATCCACGTGTCAGCATTTCTGTGGCTGTGGTTTTTGTTTTTTTTTTTGAAAGGGGAGGGGGGTTTTAGGTTTTGGGGGTTAATTTAGGTGTTTGATATATTGTGTTAGCTAGCTAATTAATAGAGAGAAGTGTTCTCTCTTATGTCCGTGCTTTTGGTCGACGCTACATACTACACATACGTATATATATGGACTAGAGTAGTCACGCTAGCTAGCTAGCTAGCTGCTAGCTACTAAGCAAACGAAGGAACAGAAGATCTCGTATATATAATCAACATATATATATATATGCATACAGAGAGAAGTAATAATATCGACCACCTCTCCTTCTCCGAGAGATTGGTCAAACAACAAGTTCTCGTATATCTATCCGACACCACATATATACAATAATTATCTCTTACAAAAATAATCTCCTAACACATGGATGCAGGGTCCACATAGTATTCTCCGTCTTCAGCGATCACGTGTTCAAGGAAGAATGCCGCCAATTCCTCTTGAATTGCTCGCAGACGATCTGGTGTTAGGAGTTCATCCCGCATCCGAAACATCTAATTTGAAGTAGGGGGTCAATACATGAAATGATGCTATAAATTTGTGAATATTATTGATTGCTTACGCACTTTAAATTGTTCATCAGTGTAGCCCCGCTCACAGGTCGTGTGGCGGATGGACTCGCAAATGTAGTATCCACAATAATCATTCCCGGGTTCCTGCCACAACCACTTTACAAGAAATAGAGCTCAATCAAACTGATAAGCAAGAATGCCAAATTGGTATTGATGAAACTAGCTAGCGCTTGAATCAAGATATAGGAGATGCGCGCGCGAAACATGCTACTATATTGTACTTACTTTCGGGTATCTAAATTGTAGCTTCTTCGGCAGTCCCGGAGCTTTTTTGATGAATGTTTTCCAAGCCCTGCCAGACAAAGGAAACAATTAGTTGATATCAGAAATGAAGTTGCTGATATATATGCATGGTGGATAATATTGATCGATTTAACTTACCTGGCTAGTATTTGAGTCATGTCCGCATACTCCTCGGGATCTTTACGTTTAGAGTCGAAGACAGTTACTATTCCCTTCTCAAGCTTAATCTCTAAGAGAATATAGTGGAAGCTGCGCACGAATGCATGAGATCATTACATCACTATAAACTTGACTGATATATATAAGGGAAACCAAATATGCACAAGACATTAACACTCACTTGAAGTTGTAAGGAAAGAGTATTATATCTTTGTTTTCATTTACCACCAACGATCGTAGCAAGTTGGTCTCGGTATCGCCGGGACGCAATTTAACCTCGGTTGCATCTATGAGGTATGTGTTAATAAACCCAATATCACCTACTTGTCTTTTCTTCAATTCGATGATCTTCAATCTGCATAATATAGTGAGGATAATTATAAATACATGCAATGAAGATCAGCTATATAGAGAGACTTAATGACAGAATTAGTACTACTTACAGACAGTAGCAGGTGATCGTTGTTTTATCGAGGGCCAATTGATTGAAAAATTGATAGAACTCCTCAAATGGAACAGGCAACAGGTCAATTCCAACGAGGTCATGCTCCGGTTTAACTCTCAAATACAAGTTATTCCTCCCCCCAGACTCTCTGCAGATTTTCATGTACCAATCATGCAATCTTCGCATATTCGTTGATAGAGATCTTTCATTTTTGACGAGAGGCTTTTTGTACTCGTATCTTTCTATCTGCACGTCCATGAAATCATAGTGTACATCGTCGGACGCGTAATCTGCAAGATTGGTATAACCGGGCACCATCCTCGGATCATTAGCGACCATGTCGCTAGACACCTTGAGCGGGGGGCACGATTGGTTCGCTTGTTCGCCGAGCTGGGCAATTTGTTTCCCAGCTCGCCCTTCTTCTAACCTCTGATCACTTTTTGTACTTCCGGACCGCTTGGCATCTTGAAATGTCTTTTGAATAATGCGGTCATAGTTGCCCTTCGGCTTACTTTTCGCTGGTTGCTTCAGGGCAGCAAGAGTGCGCTTTGCTTTCACCGCATCTATCTTCTCCTCCGGAGGTGGATGTCTCTGTGCTTTCAACCCTTCAAAAAAGTCCTTCACTTCGCCTTCAGCGATCTTCGTGTTTTCCTCGTCGGACCTCTCGTACGATAACTTCTCTAGAGGCGTGAGAGAAGGACCGAATCTGCATCGCCTCCCGCCTCTGGCTGTACTGGTAGACGTCGCCGGACCAGACGAAGCGGCTGTCTTTTTTACTTGCTTAGGCGCCGGAGCAGGAGCAGCCGGAGCGGCGGCAGGTCTCTTCCGCCCTTGCTGATTAGGCGAAGGAGGAGCTGGCTGTCTGCTCGGGCGCGCCGGCGGCGAAGGAGGCGGTGTGCCGCCACGCGCCGGAGAAGGAGCCGGAGTGCCCTGATGGTCACTCGCCGGAGTGCCCTGATGGTCACTCGCCGGAGGAGGAGGCGGAGTGCCCTGACTCGTCGGAGGAGGAGGAGGAGGCGGAGGCGTCCAGTTCAGAATGTTGATTAGGTCCTTCCGCCATAGGCATGGAGTCTTCAGTGAAGAACCCAGCCGAGTCTCCCCTTCACCGGTAGGGTGGTCAAGCTGGAGCTCCTCAAATCCCTCCGTTATTTCGTCGACCATCACCCTAGCATATCCTTCTGGAATCGGCCGGCAGTGAAAAGTGTCGTCTGGTCCAGAAGGATAAACAGAGCCAGCAGCCGCCTTGACCTTCAGATTCATCCACTGTGCCATAAGGTGGCAATTTTGTGCCTGCGTGATAGCATCCACAGGATTCCTGGCAGTAGCCGTCAAGGCAAGCTCTGGCTGAAGCAGCTCGGTGGAAGCCACGCTGCTTCTCCGCTGAGATGGCGGGGTAGCTTCGGGGGAAGCTTCGGCAATTCTTTTCTCCCGATCTGCTTCCCGTTCCTCTATCGCTTGTATTCTAGTGTCAAAGGATTCAACAAACCAATACTTCATCATTAGGCGAAAGTAACAGTAGCATGATGGTACGAAGCTCTCCAAAGTTGTTTTGGAACGGAGTCCCAGATAAGATAATCCGTAACAAAAGACGGATTATCCTATCAGGAACTCCGTTCCAAAACATCTTTGCATAACTTCGTACCAAAATGCCCCGGTTACTTCTGGCAAATGATGAAGTCATGGAATTTTTCAATACTTTGACACTAGCTAGGCAACCTCTCTCGACCCCTCGACCCCCGACTGCTCGGCGATCCACAACCCTAGACCCCCTCATGTCACATTTTGTCGAGTGTCAAAGGATTCAACAAAACCAATACTTCATCATTAGGCGAAAGTAACAGTAGCATGATGGTACGAAGCTCTCCAAAGTTATTTTGGAATGGAGTCCCCGATAGGATAATTCGTAACAAAAGACGGATTATTCTATCAGGAACTCCGTTCCAAAATATCTTTGCATAACTTTGTACCAAAATGCCCCGGTTACTTCTGGCAAATGATGAAGTCATGGAATTCTTCAATACTTTGACCCCCGACTGCTCGGCGATCCACAACCCTAGACCCCCGACTGCTAGGCAACCTCTCGACCCCTCGCCCTTCGGCCTCTCGGTCTCTCGACGACCCTCGACCCCTCGACCTTCGGCCTCTCGGTCCCTCGACGACCCTCGACACCGGCCCCCCCCCTAATGTCGAAGTTATCGGGGAGGGTGTATATCGACATAGACATATCCGATAAAAAAAGAGGAAGAAGAAGAAAAAAGGAACCGCTAGAGGAGAAGATCGAAGAAAAAAAAAGAAAAAAAAAGGAGAAGAAGAAAGGAATAGAGGAGAAGAATTTTCTCCTCTATTCCTTTCTTCTTCTCCTCTTTTTTTCTTTTTTTCTTCTTCTTATTTATTTCTCCTCTTCTTCCTCTCCTCTTCTTCTTTCTTTCCTCTTTCTTATTTTCTTCTTTCCTATCCTTCTTTTTCTAAATTTGTAACTTTTGCATATATAAAACTTTCTATATATATTTAGCATATATAAACAAAAAACTATATAGCCACATACACATATATATACATCACATATACACACATCACATATATACAGCAACTTCCTAAGAAAAAATATATTTATATACACATAAATATATATTTAACATATATATTTAGCAAATTCCTAAGAAAAAAAAAGATATACACATACATATAAATACAGCAACTATATATACAGCAACTATATATACTGCAATTTATATAAACATAAAAAAAATATACACATATATACATATATATACACAGCAACTATATATATATATACAGCAATATTAAACATATAAAAAAAGGGAGCCGGCCCTCACATCGGCAGGGCTGGGCGGCGCGACGGCGGCGGGGCGGGGCGGCGACGAGGCGGCGTCGGGGCGTGGCGGCGCAACGGCGGCGGGGCGCGGGGCGACGGGCCGGCCGGGGCGCTGCGACGGCGCGGGGCGGGGCGACGGCGCGGGGCGCGGCGACGGCGCGGGGCGGAGCGACGAGGCGGCGTCGGGGGCGACGGCGACGGGGCGACGGGGGCAACAGGGGCGACGGCGACGGCGACGGGGTCGGAGCAGATCGAGGGAGGCGTCGGGGCGGGGAGAAGAAGGAAACTGACGAAAATTTGGCAAGTCCTTGTTATATAGGAGGAGCATTAGTCCCGGTTGGTGGCTGAAACCGGGACTAATGCCCCCCTTTAGTCCCGGTTGCTGCCACCAACCGGGACTAAAGGTCCCTTTTCAGCAGCCCAAAGGGCGGGAAGGTGGGGCCTTTAGTCCCGGTTGGTGGCAGCAACCGGGACTAATGCCACCCTTTAGTCCCGGTTGGTGGCAGCAACCGGGACTAAAGGCCTTGCCGCGGTGCGGTGGGAAGTTTAGTCCCACCTCGCTAGTTGAGGGAGAGCAGCACCAGTTTATAAGCCCCGCTGCCTCTCTCCTCTCGAACTCCTCTAAACTGCAGGCCTAAGGGCCTAAACTGACACTGCTTTGCCTGTGGACTTGCTGGGCTTTCTACGGGCCTGAATCCTGGCCCATGGTTGGGTTTCTAGTCGTATTCAGGCCGTGTGGGCCCAGCAGGTGGCATATTTTTTCTTTTTTTCTTTGTTGCTTTATTTTTTAGTTTTGTTTCTACTTTCAACAAAATACTTACTGTTGCTATTTTTATTTATTTGTTTTCTTTGTTTCTTTATTTATTTGATTTTGTTTCCACTTACAAAAATATATTTATTGTTGCTATTTTTTTTCAAGTTTTTTTGTTTTGTTTTCTGCATTATTTATTTTCTTTTGTAAAACCAATTACGAACTTTCTGTTAGTGCAAGTAGTATTCAAATTTGAATAGTTTAAATTTGAAATTATTTGTTTTCTTTGTTGCTTTATTTATTTTATTTTGTTTCTTTTCAGCAGCGCAAAGGGCGGGAAGGAGGGACCTTTAGTCCCGGTTGGTGGCAGCAACCGGGACTAAAGGGGGGCATTAGTCCCGGTTGGTGGCAGCAACCGGGACCAAAGGCCCTGAGCTGGCGCGGGTGCGGTGGGATGTTTAGTCCCACCTCGCTAGCTGAGGGAGCTCGAGAGTGGTTTATAAGGGCTGCTGCTCCCACCCTCTCGAGCTCCTCTCAAATGCAGGCTTCTGGGCCTAACTCTGCGCGCTGCCCTGTGAGCTTGCTGGGCCTTATATTACAGGTGGATCATGTGCTATAGGCCTTGCAGGCTCACTGGGCAGCGCCCAATATTTTTTTTTTCCTTTTTTGCTTTATTTATTTCTAAGTTGTTTTTTGCTGTATTTAGAGTTGCTTTATTTATTTTATTTTCTTTGTTTATTTCTAAGTTGTTTTTTGCTGTATTTAGAGTTGCTTTATTTATTTTACTTCCTTTATTTATTTTCTTTGTTGCTTTATTTATTTTATTTTGTTTATACTTAATTACAACAAAATACTTATTGTTGCTATTTATTTCTAAGTTGTTTTTTGCTGTATTTAGAGTTGCTTTATTTATTTTATTTTCTTTGTTTATTTCTAAGTTGTTTTTTTGCTGTATTTAGAGTTGCTTTATTTATTTTACTTTCTTTATTCATTTTCTTTGTTGCTTTATTTATTTTATTTTGTTTATACTTACAACAAAATACTTATTGTTGCTATTTATTTTTCAAGTTTGTTTTGTTTTGTTTTGTTTTGTTAGTGCAAGTAGTATTGAAATTTGAATAGTACAAACGGACAATGGTATCATACTCGTTTGTTACAAAGTTGGCATGGTATCATCATAATAGTTGCGGAAATAACTCTTCACTTTTTCTTCGCTTGTGTCATTTGCTTATTGCGCCGTAACCATGGATAATCTTCATCGTTTATCAGGATGCTTGGGTCAGCCTTGACTTTGAAGGGAGGAATTTCATGAAACTTTTCATAATCTTCAGACATGTCTGTCTTGCCCTCCACTCCCAGGATGTCCTTTTTTCCTGAAATAACTATGTGGCGCTTTGGCTCATCGTATGATGTATTCGCTTCCTTATCTTTTCTTTTTCTCGGTCTGGTAGACATGTCCTTCACATAGATAACCTGTGCCACATCATTGGCTAGGACGAACGGTTCGTCATTGTATCCAAGATTTTTCAGATCCACTGTTGTCATTCCGTACTGTGGGTCTACCTGTACCCCGCCTCCTGACAGATTGACCCATTTACACTTAAACAAAGGGACCTTAAAATCATGTCCGTAGTCAAGTTCCCATATGTCCACTATGTAACCATAATATGTGTCCTTTCCCCTCTCGGTTGTTGCATCAAAGCGGACACCGCTGTTTTGGTTGGTGCTCTTTTGATCTTGGACAATCGTGTAAAATGTATTTCCATTTATCTCGTATCCTTTGTAAATCAATACAGTCAAAGATGGTCCCCTGGACAACAAGTACAACTCATCACAAACAGTGTTGTCACCTCTGAGACGTGTTTCCAACCAACTGCTGAAAGTCCTGATGTGTTCACGTGTAATCCAGTCGTCGCACTGCTCCGGGTGTTTGGAGCGCAGACTGTTCTTGTGTTCATCGACATACGGGGTCACCAATGTAGAGTTCTGTAGAACTGTGTAGTGTGCTTGAGACCAAGAATAACCGTCCCTGCATATTATTGAGTCCCTTCCAAGCGTGCCTTTTCCAGTCAGTCTTCCCTCGTACCGCGATTTAGGGAGACCTATCTTATTAAGGCCAGGAATGAAGTCAACACAAAACCCGATGACATCCTCTGTTTGATGGCCCATGGAGATGCTTCCTTCTGGCCTTGCGCGGTTACGGACATATTTCTTGAGGACTCCCATGAACCTCTCAAAGGGGAACATATTGTGTAGAAATACGGGCCCCAGAATGACAATCTCGTCGACTAGATGAATTAGGACGTGTGTCATGATATTAAAGAAGGATGGTGGGAACACAAGCTCGAAACTGACAAGACATTGCGCCACATCACTCCTTAGCCTTGGTACGATTTCTGGATCGATCACCTTCTGAGAGATTGCATTGAGGAATGCACATAGTTTCACAATGGCTAATCGGACGTTTTCCGGTAGAAGCCCCCTCAATGCAACCGGAAGCAGTTGCGTCATAATCACATGGCAGTCATGAGACTTTAGGTTCTGGAACTTTTTCTCTGCCATATTTATTATTCCCTTTATATTCGACGAGAAGCCAGTCGGGACCTTCATACTGAGAAGGCATTCAAAGAAGATTTCTTTCTCTTCTTTCGTAAGAGCATAGCTGGCAGGACCTTCATACTGCTTCGGAGGGATGCCGTCTTTTTCGTGCAAACGTTGCAGGTCCTCCCGTGCCTCAGTTGTATCTTTTGTCTTTCCATACACGCCCAAGAAGCCTAGCAGGTTCACGCAAAGGTTCTTCGTCACGTGCATCACGTCGATTGAAGAGCGGACCTCTAGGTCTTTCCAGTAGGGTAGGTCCCAAAATATAGATTTCTTCTTCCACATGAGTGCGTGTCCCTCATCGTCATTCGGAACAGCTAGTGCGCCGGGGCCCTTTCCGAAGATTACGTGTAAATCATTGACCATAGCAAGTACGTGATCACCGGTACGCATGGCGGGCTTCTTCCGGTGATCTGCCTCGCCTTTGAAATGCTTGCCTTTCTTTCGACATTGATGGTTGGTCGGAAGAAATCGACGATGTCCCAGGTACACATTCTTCCTGCACTTGTCCAGGTATATACTTTCAGTGTCATCTAAACAGTGCGTGCATGCGTGGTATCCTTTGTTTGTCTGTCCTGAAAGGTTACTGAGAGCGGGCCAATCGTTGATGGTCACGAACAGCAACGCCTTTAGGTCAAATTCCTCCTGTTTGTGCTCATCCCACGCACGTACACCGTTTCCATTCCACAGCTGTAAAAGTTCTTCAACTAATGGCCTTAGGTACACATCAATGTCGTTGCCGGGTTGCTTAGGGCCTTGGATGAGAACTGGCTTCATAATGAACTTCCGCTTCATGCACATCCAAGGAGGAAGGTTATACATACATAGAGTCACGGGCCAGGTGCTGTGATTGCTGCTCTGCTCCCCGAAAGGATTAATGCCATCCGCGCTTAGAGCAAACCATACGTTCCTTGCGTCCTTTGCAAACTCCTCCAAGTACTTTCTCTCGATTTTTCTCCATTGCGACCCGTCAGCGGGTGCTCTCAACTTCCCGTCTTTCTTACGGTCCTCACTGTGCCATCGCATCAACTTGGCATGCTCTCTGTTTCTAAACAAACGTTTCAACCGTTGTATTATAGGAGCATACCACATCACCTTCGCAGGAACCCTCTTCCTGGCGGGCTCGCCATCAACATCACCAGGGTCATCTCGTCTGATCTTATACCGCAACGCACCGCATACCGGACATGCGTTCAGATCGTTGTATGCACCGCGGTAGAGGATGCAGTCATTAGGGCATGCATGTATCTTCTGCACCTCCAATCCTAGAGGGCATACGACCTTCTTTGCTGCGTATGTACTGTCGGGCAATTCGTTATCCTTCGGAAGCTTCTTCTTCAATATTTTCAGTAGCTTCTCAAATCCTTTGTCAGCCACAGCATTCTCTGCCTTCCACTGCAGCAATTCCAGTACGGTACCGAGCTTTGTGTTGCCATCTTCGCAATTGGGGTACAACCCTTTTTTGTGATCCTCTAACATGCGATCGAACTTCAGCTTCTCCTTTTGACTTTCGCATTGTGTCCTTGCATCGACAATGACCCGGCGAAGATCATCATTTGGTTCCTCTTGATCTTCAGCAGCTTCACCCGTTGCAGCATCATTGGGCACATCGTCTGGTTCCTCTTGATCTTCATCAGCTCCCCCCATTGCAGCATCACCGTATTCAGGGGGCACATAGTTGTCATCGTACTCTTCTTCTTCGCCGCCTTCCATCATAACCCCTATTTCTCCGTGCCTCGTCCAAACATTATAGTGTGGCATGAAACCCTTGTAAAGCAGGTGGGAGTGAAGGATTTTTCGGTTAGAGTAAGACATCGTATTCACACATTGAGTGCATGGACAACACATAAAACCATTCTGCTTGTTTGCCTCTGCCACATTTAGAAACTCACGCACGCCCTTAATGTACTCGGAGGTGTGTCTGTCACCGTACATCCATTGGCGGTTCATCTGCGTGCATTTATATATAATTAAGTGTGTCAAAAATCATTACAGAACATCATAAATAGATAATTAAGTGACCAAATGGATAAAAGTTCATCATCACATTAAAACCAAAGTACATACATATATAGTTCTCATCTAACAACATATATAGCTCTCCATACACATCGAAACTATGTAAAACATTTCAACGCGAAAACAAATGCTATCATAATCGCAACCAAGGTAACAATTGATCCAACGGCATAATGATACCAAGCCTCGGTATTAATGGCATATTTTCTAATCTTTTTAATCTTCAACCGCATTGCATCCATCTTGATCTTGTGATCATCGACGACATCCGCAACATGCAACTCCAATATCATCTTCTCGTCCACAATTTTTTTTCCTTCAAGAATTTGTTTTCTTCTTCAACTAAATTTAACCTCTCGACAATAGGTTCCATCTTGATCTTGTGATCATCGATAACTTCCGCAACATGCAACTCCAATTCCATCTTCTCCTCCTCCATTTTTTCCAATTTTTTCTTTAACGAAATGTTTTCCTCTTCAACTAAATTTAACCTCTCCACAAGAGGGTCGGTTGGAATTTCCGGTTCAACTACCTCCTAGACATAATAAAATATCTATGCATGTCAGGTTGGTCGGCATAACTATCATAAGCACTAAAACAAATAGTTATAAATTAAAGATAATATACCACATCCGAATCGTAGACCGGACGAGGGCCCACGTGGGCGGATATCAAAACCATCGCACTATATAATAACAAGCAATAATAAACGTAAGAAAATTAGACAAATATCTATCTAAAGCAATAATAAAAGTAAGAAAAGCATGGACATAACAAGAGGCTCACCACGGTGGTGCCGGTGACGAGATCGGCGGGGGCGATCGACGGCGGCGAAGACGGGGACGGGACGTGACGGACCGCTAAACCTAGACAAATCTCGGAGAAAATAGAGCTTCGAGAGCAGAAAAGCTTAACTAGTGTGGCTCGGGCATTCCACCGAACATGTTGTGTGCATAGGAGGTGAGCTAGAGCACCACTAACCCCTCTCTCCCTCGACCAGAAAAAAAAACAGAGCAGTGAGCTCTGCTCTTGAGTGAGGGGGTTTATATAGGCAACTCACTGGTCCCGGTTTGTGCTACAAACCGGGGCTAAAGGGGAGCCTTTGGTCCCGGTTCATAACACCAACCGGGACCAATAGTGGTGGGCCAGGAGCAAGAGCCATTGGTCCCGGTTTTTAGCTCCAACCGGGACCAATAGGTCCAGACGAACCGGGACCAATGGCCCACGTGGCCCGGCCGGCCCCCTGGGCTAACGAACCGGGTCCAGTACCCCCATTGGTCCCGGTTCTAGATTGAACCGGGGCTAATGGGCTGGACCAATGCCCTGTTTTCTACTAGTGGCATTGGAAATCATTCAACCACCATGTCCTCTCGCCATGCGTCCCCTTTGGCCCACCCTCTACATCTCCCTCCAACCTTATCTATAGTTCTACATGATGCTATCGTCTCTTCCAGAAATTTCTCAGCGGCTACCCCATCATATACCTTTCATCTCCCTCAGTTTTTGATTCCCTTGACTTCTCTCCCCCACACTACGAGCGCAAACTATTGCAGGAGTCATTCGGCTGCTACGCAAGCCACCTCTGCCGCTTTGCTGTAGGAAAGCATGCCACCGCGCTGCTGCAGATGGAGCAGCAGCTGCTCGCATCCGAGTGCTTCAAAGGAAGGGTCCACCACTACGAAACTTCATCGACGTTGCCCAGCTGCTCCAACCGCGCTCCAACTGCGGAGACCTCACCGAAACAAAGTTGGCAATGGTGACTCGGTGCTTCTGCAACGTGGATAATGTTGTTGAGACATCGGTGGTGTTTCTAGAACATTGACGGTGTTGCAAAAGGGTTCTGGTTACCAAAAAATGTAACAAGGCCTCTGTTGTGGAAAATTTCTGCAACAAGGCCTCTGTTGCGAAAATTTCTGCAACAAGACATTTGTTGCGTACAATAAAATATTTCTTGTAGATTTTCTGCAACAAGCATCCTATTGCAGCGGCCTTTCTGCAACAATACTTCCGTTGCAAAGAGAGGTTGCGCACTGGGTAGATCGGATGGCCATCAGTGTGTCCATCCAATGGTGAGGGAGGCGGTGGATCTTTTATCCTGCCAACGGATGCATAGCGCTGCCCATAGAATATTGGGAAATGATTAGTATCCACCGGCGGATGGTTTCCAAACGTCAACCGCCTCCATCATCTACCACGTGTACATGTGGCCCCATCCACTCTTCACCTTTTTATTCCAGAAACATCACGATTCTATCGCTCATGTCTCACCGCCCAGGAACATAGGTTGTGAAAAGACTATAAATTTCTGCAACAAGACCTCTGTTGCAGAATAATTCTGCAACAAGACCTTTGTTGCAAAAAAAAAAAAAGAATCTGCAGTTACCCTTGTTGCAAAAATTACGAACATGTTTTATAACATGAGACTTGTTGCAAAAAATTAGAGAAGAGAAGGTTTTCGCAACACAAGTCTTGTTGCAAAAATTAAAGAAGAGAAGATTCCGCAACAAGAGTATTGTTGCAAGAAATTAGAGAAGACAACAACTCGCTTCATAAAATTGGACGGCTCATGTGGCGATGGATATTTTAAAAAAAATCCGTCGGCCAGCGCGTAGCAGCGCCCTAGAATATTGCGTTGGAACCCTGGATATATTTTTTTTCATTTTAAATAGGGAGTACCTACGAGTTGTCTGGAATTGTTTTTGTGTTTAGTTGATTTCGTCTTCCTAAATTTGTATTGATTTCTTCTTCTTTCTCAGGCCCGTGCCGTCCCGTTCTTCTTTCGCCCCGACCCGCCCACCTCCACTGGCCTAGCCATATGTCACCACCCCACCCCGCCCGAGACGCCGCCTATGCTGTGTCGTCGTCTCTATTGCGCCGCTGCATCCCAGCCATCCCTCTAAACCTGCCCACCGCCTCTGGGGGCGGCGACATGCCCGTCCGTCACCCGAACCAATCAAGCCACCTTCCTCTCCGCCGCCGGGGACGTCAGTCGATTGAC
>LR738709.1:629922392-629946064 GCA_902687465.1 Secale cereale | reverse complement strand
AAAAAAAAAAGACAACCGAGACACAGCAATCTCGGGAAACTAAATATGAAAATACAAGTACGTGCTGGAACTTCAGGCACCGTCTCTTGCGTGGCAGAGCAGCGGCGTGTCCGCGTTCAGTCGGCGTGAAGAAGAGAAAGGGACGGTGAAGGATCACATCCAGTGCACACATTGCGGCTGTGACGCGCGCACGGAGCGACCAGTCGAGGTCCTTCTCAACCAAGATCCGTTTAGCTTTTCAACCGCTCTCTTCAATCCAGCTGACACTGACTGAGAATTAAATTCAAGTCACTGATAAATAAACTGACTAATTCGAGATAGTACATCGTCTGAATTGACCAGAAAAATTCTTCGTTAGCCATACTCATGCGCCCCGCACTTATTTGAAACGAGAGCTGATCTAACTCGATGGGCTCAGCATCTGGACGAAAAATCTAGAAGTCGGCTTTAGTACTCCCTCCGGTCCTTTTTAGTTTGCATATAAGATTTGTCTGAAGTCAAACCTCGTAAAGTTTGACCGATTTTATAGAAAAAAATACCAACCTCCACAATGTGAAATCAGTATCATTAGATGCATCATGGCTTAAATTTTCATATTGTATAATTTTAGCACTGTAGATATTGATATTTTTTCATGTAAATATGGTATAAAGTTTGACTTCAGACAATTCATATATGCAGAGTAAAAAAGATCGGAGGGAGTACAAATTTATACTAATGTTGTATTAAAACTACGACAATTAATATGGACTGGAGGAAGTATCATTTTAGATTATTACTTCGTGCAAATAATTATTGCTTCTCTTTGGATTGACGAAAGAAGGTCATCTTACACATCATTTGTCCTACATGATCTTGACACGGTGAGGTACAATCATAGCTGCCTTTTTTCTCTTATCAACGCCAGCATTACATGTCAACCATATCCAGCCATCATCCGTGCAGGAGACGGTCGGCAGCACAGAGATTCTATAAAAATTGACTGCAATCGTGGATTACAAGACCGGGTCGTATTAGGTGTAGTACGATTGCAAATCTGGGTGCTCCTTTCGGATTTATGTTCTACCTAATGACGACGGATTTGACTGCTTAATTTCTTTGGTTTCCACGTAGCAGGCACTCTAGAATTCACCAAGAATGAACTAACCGTTCTAGATATTCAGTCGCATCGTCCGAAAATATTAACCCTAAAATGTTTCTTTTACGAATTAGCTCAGCTGACTTGGAAAAAAACTACTTCCAAGTAACATTGCTGAATTTGTTCATTTCATAGCTCGTAAATGATAACATGGTTGTACTTGAAATTTCGCATGGCAATAGAACATCACTCTCTTAACATCCAATATTTTTTTTCAAAACTTTCAAACGTGCTTTCCATGAAGTTTTCCTTGAAACTTGATTTTCATGTGATACTCTCACAAAGAGTTATGACACCTCGCTAGGTTATCTTAGTGGTTGATATAACTTTTGTCCAGAAGCAAGAGGAAGAACATATGTTTTTAGCATGTCTCGAAGCATAATTATAGTGGTACCAATTTTTAATAGGAGAGAAAGCTAGAGGCTGCCTCCAATTTTTAAGAAGATAGAAAACATTAGATGTTACCTCTAACTTTTCTAACTAATACAGGGAAAACATTAGATGTTACCTCTAACTTTTCTAACTAATACAGGGAAAACATTAGATGTTACCTCTAAGTTTAGGATCATATATACCAGGTAAAAGTATTCTTTGGGTTCCACCAAATGCATCATGTCCTCTCTCCTTTTTCATTTTTCCATTGACAAAAGTTGAGATACCATCTAAGTAACAAAAAATTGTACTGAACTTAGAGACTATCGTTACTCATGTCCGCCTTAGAGAAAAAATACTAGTTCCTAACTCACTAGCATGCACATGCTTAAAAGTAAAGCAAAAGAACAAAAATGATATAAACAAATAAATGTTTGTAACTTATTCAGTCTTAGGCTTAAAATGTGCAATTACCCTAGTTGTAGCTTTTTTAAAGAGGAACAATGCGGCAAATCCCATTTTATTTTTTTATAACTTAAAGAAAGGTCATACACAAAAAAGCAGGAGATAGCTATAAAAAAAGCTATCATAAGAAATAAGATTACAAAGCCAGCTGTTCTTGCAACCATGATTTAAATTGTATAGCATACTTTTGTCAAGATTTTGTTGTTCATGGACATCCAAATAACCCGAGCCGCCAAGGTGATTATTTTCATGAAGAAAGGAACACTTAGTTTATGTTTAAGAAACATGCCACTGCCAACCACGCGGTGAGAAACTCACATCTTTCTGTTGTACTATCATTATGTCATGGTCTTGGTTCTTTCTTCCCCTTGAACTTGTAAATTTTTGTCCCTCTCCATGTCGTGTGTCATTCGAGTATATGGTCTTCTATTTTTTGCTAGCTTATCGTCCAGGTGCTTGTCAGCAACCTTGCAAAAAAGGAAGATGTTAGGTTTGTAATAACCTTTTTAGACGTCTAAGGAAACTTTGCATTGCATGCAAGACAATTTCTATCCATGCAAGTTATCCTTTGAAAACATTTGTTCCAATTTTAATTTTGTTGCTTCTTCTTACCTCTCTGTCCACTAAGGAGTCTTGCCCTTTTCCTGGGTTGGGGCTATTGGGAATGGAGGGAGAATAGTGTTTTCTTTGTTATCGCCAAGAACCATCAGATAAAGTGTTCTCCTCCTTATTTTCTTAAAGGTGTATCTTTTAAAACTTAAGATTGCACTATTTAATTAATAAATCCTCTAACGCATAACTCATCGATATGCTTCCGCGGCATCCTGCTTCTCGTCATGCTCGCGATCATGATGACGTGAGATCTAGTCCAATTACGATGAACATAGTCACACCATAAGGCCATTCTAGTATGTCCATTATGTACAACTCTGGTTGATTAATTTGCAATGGTTTAAACATGGTACCAACAAAGTTGAAAACAAGAGGATTTAAAAATAATTATACCGAGATATATAATTCAAGTGAGCACTAGCAAAACCTTGAGAACTAACCTATCATTGAAAAGTTAGGATGATGGTTGTACTCCCATCTTACCACATCTTAAGGCATCTCCAACACTGACCCTCAACCCGGACACCGCATCCGTCCGGCGACTGGGGGACCAGTCTGTGAACAATGATGCGGGAGCCGTCCATCCAACCGCGTAGACTCATACAATTCAAATCACATTTCAACAAACCAGGCAAATTACATATAAACTAGATGATTTTCATATAAATCGGACGAAAACATTTACATTTCAGACATATTTCAACTAACACTACTAGGAAAAAACCTACTAGTAGCGCGGGTTAAATAGCTAGTAGTAGCGCGGGTGCCACCCACACTACTACTATTAGTTTCAAAAACAAACAAAAAATGTTTATCCGATGTGTGCTATCAATGGCGGCAATGATTCGATCCAGAGACGGAAGGCGTCACCAATGGCGTAGACGGGCTGTGGCAGACCAGATCTGGCGGCAGTTGCTGGAGAGGGACCAGATCAAGGGCAGTGCAAGGCGATGGTGTGGGGCTCCCCTTCATGGCCAAGGCAGAGAGCTCCTAGTCATCCATGGCGAAGACCTGCACGGGGGATGGACATGGGAGGACGAGTCAAACCAGAAGGGAGAGGGAAAAAGAGAAACACGGGAGAGAGAAAGGAGATGGAGGGAGCACCGGGGCTAGTTGTCGCTGGTGAGGTGCTCCGGTGTGGTGGCATGGAGGCGAGGGGGAAGACCAGCGAGCTCTTGGACGCTAGCGGCGCGATGCGGCGATCTCGTTGGGCGCCATGGAGGAGGAGGCATGCATGGGCAGGAGCGCGAAGGAAGAGCCTATGAAGAGAGAGGGATGTGGAAAGGAGGGATTCAGAAGAGAAGATGGGGATTTCAGGGTTGTTAAAAAACCAGTACTTAGTAGCAGCGCGGGTTTATAGCCCGCGCTACTACTATCAACTTAGTGGTAGCGCGGGTTTATAACCCTCACTACTACTATGGCACGTCTGGGGGGGCAGGACACGGTGGAGATCGCTTAGTAGCAGGGTGGGGTTTATAGCCCGCGCTACTACTATCAACTTAGTAGTAGCGCAGGTTTATACCCCTCGCTACTACTAATTAGCAACAGCGCAACCCATATACCCCTTGCAACTACTAATTAAGCATCTATCTATAAGGTATTTTCTAGTGGTGTAACTATAGCGAACATGTTTCTATTCTAACCTAGTATATCGTCGGCCGCGGTGGAGCACCATTCCCACGACATGTCTTCCCCATGTCCGACAACAAGCTCACTGGACCGCCGTCAGCCCCAGAAAGATGTGCTTATTTAGCGGAAGGGGAAGAGTAGTCTCCGCTTCCGTGAAGCACTGGTCAAGGTTGGAAAAGGCGGGAGAGGGAAATGGTTTATGGTTGGACCAGGGTTGTCGGACGTGTGCGTGGAAGTGGTCTGGACTCCAGCATCCCTCCTCCCCCGCTTGCTTCTTATTTGCGGGAAAAAAGACATCTGGACCGGCCCGCGGCGGATACAGGCCCACGTTGCGTTGCAAAACACATCCGGACCTCAAGATTTGAACGGATGCGAATAGTTTAAGGGTTCGCGTTGAAGATGTCCTTACTTAATACATGTCGAGGGTCGACGTTGCGACTTGTGAGAAGTGGCTTCGTCAAATTTGAAGCTCGCAACTCCGGTCTTCTTTAAATGTTGCTGTTGTGAATGCTCCTTCCGAAAAAGCTTGTTATGGTCATCTGTAACGTTGACCAGCAAATTTGTTCTAGCATTCGTCCGCGGATAGGGGGATCAATACATGGACAAGGATGCGGGAGGCGGCCATTCAACGCTGCCCGCATACATTTCACGCCTGGTTTCAGCTAACCGGAATAAATTCATGCAAACATCAATGTTTGAATAGAAAATAGCACAAATCATCCGTATATAGCATGCAAAAATGAGTCTAGCACAACAATAGTTCAAATTCAATGAGATTAACCGGATGTTCCAACAAGTTTTCATGAATGAATCATGTCTTCCCATACATACTGCCCCTTCAACTTCATCCAACAGTGTATGTACCTAAATGTATGTCCCTCTATCATGTGCTATATCATGACAACTCGTACAATAAGCTACACAATATGTAGAGCAACAATGAGTGAATGAATAATGCAATCAACAAGTTGAGTAAGAAGAAGCAAAACTTATGATCTCCTCGCCTGCCGCGCGCAATGGCCACCTTGCCTCCAGCATATCAACCGTGCAACAAAACTTGGTGATGCTGGTCTGAATGGCATACCATCGTTGCGATAACGACCTCACATTGCGATAACGGATGATGTGCATGCCGTACAACACAATGTACTTTTGTGCATGAAACGAATCATGCACGCGCTGCTAGAAGGGCCACCATCCACTCCTGCCTACGAAATTCACGGATACAGCCAACCACGCATCGCACAACAACTCGTCCTCCATGATCAAGTACCCCACCATCATTCGTACTCTAAGAAACAACATGGAGTTCGAAAATAAGCTCAATGGCATTTGATCGAACACCTACCGAGCGTGGTGACCGACATGAACGACGTCCAGGGGGAGTGTACCAGCCTACAGACGGATCATGGATAGACGAAACCGTCATAAATGGTGAGTAGGCGCGTCGGTGCTGGTTGCGGAGCTCCGACAATGGCCGTGTGCCGGCCGGAGAGGTACAGTGACAGTGTCAGAGGAGGAGGCCGCAAATGCAAAGTAAGGGGGTAGGAGGGGCAAGTTGGAAGAAAATGGGACCGAGAGAGGGAATTTAGTGGGCCGGGGCTGTCGGAGTCCTACATGGTTGTTGTTCAGACTCTGACAAAGCTCCCCCCTCCCCCCGTCTTAGTTTTGCGGAAAAAAGCGCATCAGGACCACTCAGCGGACTGATACATACTCACGTTGGGTGGCACAATACGTTCAGACCACACGGTCTGAACCTATGGAGATGGTTTGAGGGTCGGAGTTTGAAAGAACAGAAAGAAGAAGAAGATAGGAAGCCCTTGACAACAGTCTTGGTATAGGAGCACGAGTGGGAAAAGAAATACACAGGTGCTTACATGAAGACCGTCCGTCCATGCATGATTGAGAAGCGTAGCATCGGCCACAGCGCCCATCACCCTCCTCATTCCCGGACCCCAGGGCACCGGCGGATGGCATCGGTACACGTCGCCCCTCCCCGCTAATCGCCACGCCCGGGATTCAGTTCGCGGCAACTCCGGGCTCACTCAATAGGGAAAAGGCGGTCGAGACAGGTGAGTCGACCGATGCGTGCACCCACACGACACGGGGTGAACAGCTCCTACCAACGTTGTCCATTCCCTCCCATTCGTTTCTCTACGCACATTCCCCGCCGCGTACGTACGTCGCCGCCTCGCCGGGGCCCCGCGCGCGCCCACTGGCAACCGCCACTGCCCCCTCCCGCCATCGGCGGCCTCCTCCCCCCCGCCACCACTATATATACGTGCGCGCCATGAACGCCTTCCTCACTCCCCATCTCCCACTCGTGCGCCACCACACCTCGAGCTCTCATCACCAGTGTGCCACTGTTCCAGTTCTTGTAGCTAGCTTGTACGGCCCTGCTTCTTTGGTTCACGGATTGGCCTCTCGCTCTGCTCTGCTTATTTGCTTGGCCCAGCTCTGCTCTGTTTCCTGGCAATGGTGGTCCTCGCGAAGCCGGCGGCGCTGGAGCAGATCACGCTGCTGAGGACGCCGGAGCCGTGGGAGAGCTTCTCGGGCGTCCCGGCCGTGGACCTGTCCGGCCCGGACGCGGCCGCGGACGTGGTGAGCGCGTGCGAGCGCTTCGGGTTCTTCAGCGTCGTGAACCACGGCGTGCCGGCGGGCGTGGTGGACCGGCTGGAGGCGGAGGCCGTGCGGTTCTTCGCGTCGTCGCAGGCGGAGAAGGACGCGTCGGGCCCCGCCGACCCGTTCGGGTACGGGAGCAAGCGCATCGGCCGCAATGGTGACATGGGGTGGGTCGAGTACCTCCTGCTCGCCATCGAGCGCGACGCGCTCTCCAAGGCCTCCCCGGCGCCGACGGCGGAGCTGAGGGACGCGATCAACGCGTACGTGGGCGCCATGCGCGGGCTGGCGACGACGGTGCTGGAGATGGTGGCGGAGGGGCTGGGCGTGTCGCCGCGGGGCGCGCTGGCGGACATGGTGACGGGCGACGTGGCGAGCGACCAGGTGTTCCGGGTGAACCACTACCCGCCCTGCCCGCTGCTGCAGGGGCTCCCGCCCAACTGCAGCGTGACCGGGTTCGGCGAGCACACGGACCCGCAGCTGGTGTCCATCCTGCACTCCAACGGCACGGCCGGGCTCCAGGTCGCGCTCCACGACGGGCGCTGGGTGTCCGTGCCGCCCAACCGCGACGCCTTCTTCGTCAACGTCGGCGACTCCCTCCAGGTAGCACATTCATACATTCATTCAGGCCCATCACACGCACCGGCGGAGGGACGGACCGACGACGACGACGGCCGGCGTACGGCGGCAGCAGGAACAATAATTAACGAATCGGTCGGGGTCGGTGCAGGTTCTGACGAACGGGAGGCTGAGGAGCGTGCGGCACCGGGTGGTGGCCGGCAGCGGGCTCAAGTCCCGCGTGTCGATGATCTACTTCGGCGGGCCACCGCTGGCGCAGAGGATTGCGCCGCTGCCGCAGCTGCTGGCGGGGACGCAGAGCTTGCCCCTCTACAGGGACTTCACATGGGGAGAGTACAAGAAGGCGGCCTACCGCTCTCGCCTCGGCGACAACCGGCTGGCCCCCTTCGAGGCGCCACTTGTCGCCATGGCACACGCCGACCGCCACCGGTCCTAGCCAGCGGCATGCATCGCCGCGACATGCTTCCTTGGTAGCTTTCGTACGTGTCGACGTACGTACGCGACGGGAGCTGCTGATTGCTCCGTCCATGCCGGCCTCCGTAGGCCATGGCCCATGGGTGACCTGGCTGGATGTAAAGCTACGTACCTAAGCTTGGACCAGAAGTGTGAGTGTCCTGCTGCATGCCGCGGTGGCCGGTGCCGGTGGGCGCGGCGCGGGGGCGAACCTCGATCCTGCCGATCTGTTTGGTCAAATGTACAGTAGTAGCACTAGGGAATGGATGGATCCATGAGCCGAGCTTGCATTGGCCGCTAACAGTTGACACGCGGTGAAAGTTTGATGTGTGTCGGAGCCTTTCCAACAGGTGTGGTCTGGTTACTAATGGCTTTGCTATATATGGGCGTAGCGGTAGTGCTCTGCTCTTGTGCTTGTCCTTTGTTGTGTGCCCTGCTTCCTGTCTTGCTTTGCTTTTATTGTTTCCACTTATGGCCATGCCTGTTGGTCTGTGATTGGGCGTATGACCGACCGTGGTCCTTCTTTTGTAGTAACACTGTTCGGCTTTAACTTGCATCTGATAGGAGTATTTGCCTTTCGCGCCATGGAGTTCCACCGGGATCATTAATGTCTTTGAGAGTGTTTTTTTTTTCTTGCGATTAAGACTTCTATTAATCAAGGATCCAGGGAATTACAATCCAGCTTACACAAGTCCACAACCTCGGGGGACCAGAGCCCAACCAAACTACTGTTCTACCTTCAATTCTTGCAAATTTAGCTAAAAAATCGCTAACCACATTTTGGTTACGATTGATATGAAAAACACTAGTCGTATGAAGGGACATCAAAAGTTTAATCTCATTCACCAAGGAGGCAAATATAGACCTGTCCGTGTCTCTGTCCTTAACCATATTCACCGCCACCACAGAATCCATTTCCACACAAATCGGCAGCTCCGATCGCTGGATAGCAAGAGAAATACCCTCCATGCACGCACATAGTTCGGCCTCAAGAGCATCTCGACACGAGAAGAGCTTCCTGCAGGAGGAGAAAATAATTTTTCCAAGACAATCACGCAGAACCATGCCTGCTCCTGCACCACCTTCCTCTGTCCATGATCCATCTGTATTGAGCTTGACCCAACCCATCGGTGGAGGAACCCACCTAACAGGTGGTTTCTGACCTGTTAATTCATGTGGTGTTTTGGTACTAGTATAAGTTATTACAGCTTTTCCTTTCTTAGGATCACACTTTGTGTTCTCAGCAATCGCAAGTAGTGAGTCAAGGTAACTACACAAGAATCGCTTTGAAACATCCATCGGAGGTGGAATCTTGCCATGAACAGCCTCATTCCGATTATGCCAGCACCTCCATAGTGTGAAGAGTAGCATCGCCCGTTCAATCTCACTTAGCGGAAACAAAATATCAAGGAGCCACTCAACCCCCGTGTTACTAATATCTCCCAATCTTGGTAGACGCCATGCCTCCCCCATGCAGTTCGAAAGGTCCACAGCTAGGGGACAGCGACATAAAGCATGGAAGGAAGATTCAGTTTCTCTATCACACACTGGGCACACATCTGACTCCTCTAGTCCTCGCTTATGTTTATTTTCCCAAGTAGGAAGGGAGTTCACAGCCACACGCCATGCAAATTTTTTGACTGTAGGTGGAACGTTACTACCCCATATCATTTTCCAACACGTCCTACGACCATCAGGCGCCGAACTAGTTGCAACCGAAGTCATTCTGCAGGTTTCTTCAAAAGCCATGTCGTAAGCTGATTTCACAGAGAAGGCTCCCAATCTGCCGGGTCCCCATGCAAGCACATCATCTCCAAGTCTTGGCGAGGCTCTAATTTTTAGGATCTCTGTAACATCACATGGTAAGAAGATAGACTGCAACAAATTAACATTTCATGAACCATTGTCGTTGAGCAGCTGGGAGACAAAGCGGAACCGACATGTTCCCTGTGGCGAGATAGGTTTATATGAGAAAGGCCTTGGAATCCAGCTGTCTCGCCAGATCCTTATGTGTTGTCCATTGCCGACCCTCCATATCAACCCCTTCTTCAAAAGATCTAGGCCATGAGAAATCGCCGTCCACGTGGATGAGGCGTTACCCGCGAACACAGTGTCCTCTAGCTTCCCATTTGGGTAGTACCGAGCTTTAAGAAGTTGAGCACATAGGCTATCTGGCTTTGTCAACAGTCTCCATGCCTGGCGCGCGAGTAGCGCTTGATTGAAAATCCGAAAGTCTCGAAACCCAGCTCCGCCTTTACACTTTGGCTGCTGTAGTTTCTGCCAAGCCTTCCAATGAACCTTACGTTTTCCTTCCCTCGAACCCCAATAGAAATTCCTCATCATGTTCGTTAAATCATCACACACAGAAAAAGGCAGTTTAAAAACACCCATGATATATGTAGGGAGTGCTTGTGCCACTGATTTAATAAGAACTTCCCTGCCTGGCTGAGCAAGATGGCCATCACCCCATTGAACAAGTCTTTTCAAGAGTTGTGCTTGTAAATTTTGAAACTTGCCTTTGGACATACGACCATCTGGTGTTGGAAGACCCAAGTATTTCTCCTCGAAACCAGCATTCTGAATATTCAGAGCATCTCTCACCTCCTCCTGAACATTGGTAGGACATGCTTCACCGAACATGATTGAACACTTATTATAATTGAGAAACTACCCTGTCGCTCTAGCATAAAGGTCAAGACAAGACTTAATTCTTTCCGCTTGTACATGATTTGCTTCAAAAAACAGTATTGTATCATCTGCGAACAAAAGATGAGATATTCCCGGAGCCCTACGACAAATTTTCACTGGCAAAATAATTCCAGAGTTCACCCTGTTTCTGAGAATAGAAGATAGACCATCAGCAACGAACAGAAATAAGAACGGAGAGTGGATCACCTTGCCGAAGCCCACGCGACGGTGCAAATGAATCCAAGGAGGTTCCATTTAATTTTACAGTATACCTCACCGATGTGACACAAGTCATAATCCAGTCAATCGAGAGTGTTTGTGGTGGCACTATTGTTATTTCGCAAAAGTGATTTCAAACGGCAGTATGTATCGCCAAGTTATTTTCTTAAAACATCTACTATAAATATTTGGGCCACGTTTCCCGTTGATGTGCATGATCTCGGTGGACCATGGCTGTGCGGCTTCGACGGTAGAGTGTTGTGATGGCCGCGGTGTGAGGCTACAAAAAGGCTGCTGCCCCAATCCTTGGAGGTGTGGAGATGTGCGGCGATACGGACCAAAGTCTCGTTCGGGGTTTGCCGGGTTGGCGGCGAGGGCACCCGCAGGTGCCTTTTCCTTTCTTGGTACGTCGCCGAGGCGTGCAACCATCTTCCTCTCCCGCTTCACATTGGTAGTTGTCTTCAGGCGAAAGCCTTGATTTGCAGGATCGGCACGATGACGGCGTCTTTGATGTCGTTCCTCTGTTGGGAGCATCATGCCTGGAGACACGGTTTGGAGGTCCTTCGTTGCGCTCCTTTCGGTGTTCGTCGCTGTCCATGTTCGATCTACCACGATGCAATGTACGACCGTCACTAGTGATTCCAAGACGGTGGCTTTTTCGGGTCTGTTCGAGTCTCGCATTCACTTGCCACCTCCTTTAGACATAATGGGTGGATGGTGTGCCGACAAGGGAAGCTCGGTGAGAGTTGTTGTTTCTTTTGTGGTGACCATCGTCGGTCGAGACGCGGCAAAGTTTTTTCGGTTTTGGACAGGTGCTTTTGTGTTGTAGTTATTTTGTCGTGGGTGGAGTGGAGTTCTTGCTACGCTCGTTGTTCGCTGCGAGTTGTAGTTGTAATGTATTTGCAATTCTCTCTTCTATAAAGCTATGGTACGCAATTTACATACTCTTGAAAAAAGAAAATCAACCCCAAACCTATATATTTCCTTTCTTCTTTCGGGGAACTTGTATGTTTGCTTGACTCGTAATGTCGCATCAACAAACAAAATTAGTTCTGGCTTAGCCTCTGCATAGTTATGGTACACACTGTCATCACAAACACATACTCTCAAAGCAGTATGACCACGCTGCCTTTCTATCATCGCTTTTTGAATGCACTAATTTGGCAAAAGTTATTTATATCCTTCGAACCATAAATTTTAACCATCGGATATCGCTTCAGCTGGGCTGCTCCTAACAACCTTGAACTTTTTGGTGTAAGGAATAATCAAGCATGTTGAAACCCAACATCCGTGAGGTGTTGAACCGATGCTGCTTCGAAGGTTAGGGCATCTTCAAGGGAGACCCGTAAAATTTTGGTATATGTCTGATCGGATTTTTTTTTTTCACTTTTGCAATTCAACACGGTCCTGCATCGACCCGTGAAGTGGTCTGGACGTCCGTTTTGCAGCAAATCAGAGACAAACATGGGGAGCTATACCGCAGTTCAGACATCCACTTGACCAACCAAAAGCCTTCACGTGGTCCTCATTTTTTTCTCTTCACATGCATGGCCTCCCTCTCTTCTGTCTCCTTCCAACAAACACCACACACTATAAATGACCCACCACATGCATGGACGCCACCTACCTTTTCTCCTCCCGGCCAAATACTTTGTAATTAGCGTTGGATGCTTCCCTCTCGTATCATGTTCGCGGACCACGGCCCAGACACACAAAAAATGAACATATATCGAAGGAATTCATTGGTCGCGTTGGAGATGCCCTTATAACCCAAATCTAACCTCTTGTTTAGACCCAGCAACCGAACCTCAATGTACCTGTGTACAAGCAGCAGTTCCTTCTTTATTAAGACGTTGTCTTTGAATACTATGTTTTTTATTAGATTACGTAGTTATGTCAGTGGTTTTTTCCCTCTTTTTGTCACGGATAGGTTTGTGGTAGAGTTTGGAGATGTCCATACGCAGTTGTCCGGACCTCGCAAGCCATCCAACGTCGATCATCATCGGTCCGTAAAGTAGTCCGGACCACATTTTTCCGCAATGTCGAACAAACTGGATGGGCTTTCCGGAGTTCGAACACGTGTCACGTAGGACTTTAATAACTAAGGCGGAGCCCCTGCTTTTGTAGCCGGTCGCATTGTTTTCGCGTCAAAATCCCCACCCTCTTGTTTCGTCCTGCAGCTCTCCACCAAATTCCCACTCTTTTCTTCCCACGCGCCACCGACGATGGATCTGGAGGAGACCCTATAGGAGACGGTGGTGGTGGTGGATCCGAGCAAAACGCTCGCTTGGAAAATCAACTCAGTGTTGTGTCAAGGCAAAGGCAAAGGTCGAAACACTCGGGAAGCAGAAGGCCGGTGAAGGGCGTGACGGTGGCCAACGAGGCAGTGGGCGAGCTGGTCCTGAACGTGGTGGAAGTCGGGGGGGCCCGCCGACCTTGTCAATCGTGCGGACACCACCATGGTCGGAACATTACAAGGCACCGTACTACTATGCCTCCAAGCAGCTAGGCAGGTAGTCCCCAGCCTCGCCCACTGTGCCATTCTTCGTCAACGTCAACGTGACGCCTCTGCATTTTTTTGAGTGTTCATCGCCATCGCTTGTCCGGACGTGGACGGTGGGCGTGGAGCAGATGGGCGCCTGCATGTTGTTCAATGTGGTATGCCTAAAGCGAGAGAGCCAGCTTACGAGGACGCAGACATGGAGACGTACGAGTTCATCCCCGAGGGAGGCTCGGAGCCCAACCAGTCCAAGGAGGAGGTACCTATGAGGACGGGCATTTGGATGACTCAGAGCCTACCCAGTCCGGCACCTACAACCAGTCGGGCATGCAGTAGTACACCCTATCCGGCACCTAGACCCAGCCTGGCACGCAGAAGCAGGACTACACCTAGCTAGGCGCGGACACACAACAATGGGACTGGGGCACTAGACATGAGGAGGAGGACGGCGAGGATGATGATCCGGATTCAATGGCACTTCAAAGAAAAGGGGTAGAGAAGAAAGCTTCAACATGCAGGAGGATGATTTGTTGTGTGATGCATGGTTGGCTACCAGCCTCAATCCAATCCATGGCACCGAGAAAAAGGGCACAACCTTTTGGGCCAACATCCATACTTAGTTCCATGAAAAGAAGCATTTCACTCCCTACTGCGATGCGGTCATCCACAACCATGAATCAAAGCCCCTCAACCAGGTACACCATCCAAGAGGCCGTGTCAAAGTATTGCGTCCACTTGAGGCAACTCATCGCACGATGGCCTAGTGGTCCTCAAATCATCGAGCACATTGTCAATGTGTGTACATCACTTGCCGTATATGCATTGTTTTGTAGATGATTTGTAGCTTGATATGCATACTTTTGTAGCTGGATATGTATGCATCGTGTAGATCATTGGTAGCCAGATATTCATTGCATAGTTTTGTAGCTAGATATGTATGCATTGTCGTGTAGATCATTTGTATCCAGATATGCATAGTTTTCTTGTCGGATATGTATGCATTGTGTAGATCATTGGTGATGGCTTCTCGCCCCTCGTTGGTTACCCCAAGTGGAAGGTTTGAGATGCAGTGTAGCGGAAGTTTTCCCTTGGCAATACCAAGGATCGATTTCCCTGAGACTCACAGTTTCAACAAGAAGGTGTCAACTGCTAACGGCGCCAGATATTTAGCAATCAACGTGGACCTGCACACAGATACAAATAACTTTGCTCCCAACGAGTACAAAGAGGTTGTCAATCCCTCCGGCCTTGTAGTTTACAAAGGATCAAACGCAAGTGATGGTATTGATAGATATAATTGCAATAGTAAGTAAAAAGCGGAAAGTAAATAGCGGATGTGATCAATGATGGTAATATGGACCGAAGTCTCATGATGTTCACTAGTGATGTCTCTCTCCTAAAAGACGGTAAAACAGCTATGTGAGGTAAACGAATTACAGCTGGGCAATTGACAGGACCATGTGCGCAAACCAATGCTGACTAAGTTGCAAGAAAGGTAGAGGTTCAAAGCATGGGCGGTATGCCGAGGTAAGTAGACCGAAATCCATCTGCATCTACTACTAATCATCCACCTTGAGATATCTATCCAGAACATCTCGCTGGTATTAAGTTGCGAGTCCCACCCATAGTGTAAACTCAAAGCAACAGACAACTGCATTAAAAGAACTTTGCGTAAAGTAAACAATCCTTGCACCCGCGGGCACAAGCACCGTTGTTTTCCCCCTTGTGGCAACAGCACATCCCCTAGACTCATGTTTCTGTCACTCAAGCTAGTCATCGAGGGGCATGAACCCACAATCAAGCATAACGTTCCCTCTTGGAGTCACTACCTACTACTTGGCCAAAGCAATAAATAACAACGGAGAACATGCAAGAATTACTTACGAACATAAATATAAAAGAGGTAGATCAAATATATTACTCAAACACAATCTGAACATAATCTCACAATCCATCGGATCCCAGCAAACTCATCATAGCAACAGCATAAGGATTACATATGTGCCTCGATCATGTAGGGCAGCTCACGAGGACTAATTAGTGAAGCACAAGAACGGAAGGAGAACATCACATAGCTACCGGTCATGGACCCATGGTCCAAGGGAGACTACTCACAACTCATCCGGGAGGCGTCCTGGTGGTGGAGAGGCTCCCGGTGGTGATCCTCCCCTCCGACAGGGTGCCGGGAAGAGTTCTCCTGGTGCTCCCGATCTTGGAAGCGGCGGCGGCGGCGGAACAGAGATGAGATCGCCAAAAAGAGTTCCCGTATCGAGGGTTTCGGGAGACGCTTTAAATATATGCCAAAGGGGGGCATCAGATGAGGCTCGGGGGGCCCAGGCGCCCCCCCGGCGCGGCCCATGGGAGGGCGCGCCACCAGGGCGCCTGGGGCCCTGGTGGCGCCCCTCCGGCTGTGCTTCGGGTGCCTGGTAGCTTCTGGAACGCTGATTTTGTATATAATTTTTCTGGATTTTTTCTGGCAGTTCTCGTAATGTGAAAACCTGAAATACAAAAACAGCCGAAAACAGAAACTGGCACTGGGGTGCACTGAGTTAATAGGTTAGTCCAAATATGATCAAAAGTGTATGGAAGTGTATAAATAACATAGCAATATCACCCAAAAGAGGCATGGAGCAAGCAGAAATTATAGATACGTTTTGGACGTATCAACATCCCCAAGCTTAATTCCTGCTCGTCCTCGAGTAGGTAAATGATAACAAGAATAATTTCGGTGGTGATATGCTATTAACCATATAGGACTTTTTCATAGTCACATGACAAAAGCTTACTGAGACAATGAATCTGTAGTAATTAAGTTGCCTCATGAGAAAATCACAAAGAACTGAAAGTTTTACAATATGATATTGAAACATCAAATAGATTTGTAATGAACATGATGTGCAAATATGATAAAGTGATATCTAGCTTGCCCCCTTTAGTGAAGCAAAACATAAATGCAGGGGCACCTCCAAGGTTTAAGTGATGACTAGATACAATGGTTTCAAAATAAACTATATCACAATCATGCAAAAGACAATGCTACTTTGGGACAATGCACATTACACTCAGAATGACAATCATGCTCTCAGTAGTTGGTGCTTTTAAAAGAAGGTGGAGACTCTCGAACCGTGGCTTTTGTTGGCAAGGTTGAAAACCCGTAGCCGGAAACAAAGACAAAACATGTACCAGAGCTCTTGGTTTTAAAAACAGAGGTAATAATTATTATTTTTGATTATGCATGTTCCGTTAACGAATGCTAGCAGATAACTCAATCACTTCTTGAGATGGACAAGTTTCGAGGAACGGCTCCCGAATGAGGACGATCACATCCTCTTAATCTCCTTCGTTTATCACTGCCAAAGTTTTCTGATTTCTCATGAACAAAGCGTGAAGGAGGGTTTGTTTGTTATATTATCTTTTTGAGTCGGGCGCACTCAATGCCAGTTCCTTCTCGTATTATGGGTTTGCACATTATACATGCAATCCCGGGGTGAAGCTTGTCCAACTTAAAAAGATCATGAATTAACTACTACTTCCTCATGAACTTAAAACAGAGGCACAAAATTGGGATGCTTTTTCTTTGAATAATTTCGAGATGGCACATGCAAGTCTCCATTAGGAATGGCAGGTAAATACCATGTAGGAAGGTATGATGGACTCATATGGCATAACTGGTTTTAAAGAATGTGGATGCACAAGCAGTCAGTCCGCTTAGTACAGGTGGAGGTTAGCAAAAGACTGGGAGCGACCAACTAAGAGAGCTATGACGGTCATAATCACGCAGAGCGACAAAGCAACATTGAATCAGGCATGGTAGTTATATCGCTACTCAGAAACAAAAGATCATCAAGGCTTGACAGACTTTCTTTACAGTCTTAAATATGCGTGATCATACGCCAAGTCAATCAAAGTAAATTCTTGAAGGAAGATATGACTAAACCATACCACATCATAGGCAAACAAATCATGTTGGTACTCCAATAACACATTGGAAACCCCCCAGCTATTTGAGACTAACCATAAGAAAACATGAACTACTAAGCGCCATTATGCACGTAGCATCTGAAGGAAATATGCCCTAGAGGCAATAATAAAGTTGTTATTTATATTTCCTTATATCATGATAAATGTTTATTATTCATGCTAGAATTGTATTAACCGGAAACTTAGTACATGTGTGAATACATAGACAAAACAGAGTGTCCCTAGTATGCCTCTACTAGACTAGCTCATTGATCAAAGATGGTTATGTTTCCTAACCATAGACATGAGTTGTCATTTGATCAACGGGATCACATCATTAGGAGAATGATGTGATGGATAAGACCCATCCGTTAGCATAGCACTATGATTGTTTAGTTTTACTGCTATTGCTTTCTTCATGACTTATACATGTTCCTATGACTATGAGATTATGCAACTCCTGAATATCGTAGGAACACCTTGTGTGCTATCAAACGTCACAACGTAACTGGGTGATCATAAAGATGCTCTACAGGTGTCTCCGAAAGTATTCGTGGTGTTGGCATAGATCAAGATTAGGATTTGTCACTCCGAGTGTCGAAGAGGTATCTCTGGGCCCTCTCGGTAACACACATCATAATAAGCCTTGCAAGCAAAAGACTAATGAGTTAGTCACGAGATGATGTGTCACGGAACGAGTAAAGAGACTTGCCGGTAACGAGATTGAACTAGGTATAGAGATACCGACGATCGAATCTCGGACAAGTAACATACCGATGACAAAAGGAACAACGTATGTTGTTATGCGGTTTTGACCGATAAAAGATCTTTGTAGAATATGTAGGAGCCAATATGAACATCCAGGTTCAGCTATTGGTTATTGACCGGAGATGAGTCTCGGTCATGTCTACATAGTTCTCGAACCCGTAGGGTCCGCACGCTTAACGTTTGATGACGATCGGTATTATGAGTTTATGAGTTTTGATGTACCGAAGGTAGTTAGGAGTCCCGGATGAGATCACGGACATGACGAGGAGTCTCGGAATGTCCGAGACATAAAGATTGATATATTGGACGACTATATTCGGACACCGGAAGTGTTCCGGAAAAGTTTCGGATTTAACGGGATTGCCGGAGGGGGTTACCGGAACCCCCTACGAGGGGGGATGGTCCATAGTGGGCCTGATGGAAAAGAGAGAGGCAGCCCATAGGGGCTGGCTGGCGCCCCACCTAGGGTTCCTAGTTGGACTAGGATTGGGGGGCGCCACATCTCCCTCTTTTCCTTTCCCTCTCTTCCTTCTTTGGTAGTTCCTACTAGGAATAGGATTGCAATCCTATTCCTAGTAGGATTCCACCCCTAGCCACACCATAGGAGGGTCGGCCGGCCTCCCCCCTTGCTCCTTTATATACGGGGGCAGGGGGGCACCCAAAGACACACAAGTTGAATTGTTTTAGCCGTGTGCGGTGCCCCCCTCCACAGAAACACACCTCGATCATACCGTTGCAGTGCTTAGGCGAAGCCCTGCGCCGGTGAATACATCATATCCGTCACCACGCCGTCGTGCTGACGAAACTCTCCCGTGAAGCTCAACTGGATCAAGAGCTCGTGGGACGTCATCAAGCTGAACGTGTGCTGAACGCGGAGGTGCCGTACGTTCGGTGCTTGATCGGTTGGATCGCGAAGAAGTTCGACAACATCAACCGCGTCACTTGACGCTTCCGCTCCCGGTCTACGAGGGTACGTAGGCACACTCTCCCCTCTCCTTGCTATGCATCTAGTAGATAGTTCTTGCGTGATCGTAGGAAAATTTAAAATACTACGTTCCCCAACAGCATCTTTATCATAGACATACCAACCAATGCAACGGAAGCAAACTCTCTTAATAAGATAAGCATGATAACTAAAGAGAGTTCAAGCAACCAACTAGACAAAAGCTCTTTAAAAAGATAAGCATGAAAACTGAGAGCTGAACATGATAGTAACTATTAAAAGACAAAGAACACACACAGCAGAGATAGACATGAAAATTCTATGTTATGTTCTAGGTAGAAGTGGAGCGTGTTTCTCTCCCACATAAAGAAAGATGAGTTCCGACTCGTTATGAAAAGCTAAAGAAAACTAAAAAGGAAAACTAAAAGCAAGACGCTCCAAGCATAGCACATAACACATGAAGTGATTAAAATATAGTGGAACGAAAGACGAACTGATAATGTTGATGGAGAAGGGGATGCACGGGGGCATCCCCAAGCTTAGACGCTTGAGTCTCCTTGAATATTTCTTGGGGGTGCACGGGGGCATCCCCAAGCTTGAGCGTTTGACACTCCTGGATCTTTTTATCATCTTCCCTTGCACACTTGAAAACTCCCTTCATACATAACTCATCATAATCTGATTAGCGAGGTTAGTACCCATAATAAAATAATTGTTCCTTGCTGGAAATAAAGGTATTCTTGAAGATCTACTGTTTCTCAAGATTGCCAAAAGGTTTTTGCAAAGAAAAAGCAAGCTCTAGGTTTGCAAAATGAAGGAAAGGCAAAACAGGACAGAATCTGTGAAAAACAGAACAGCAGGTAGTAAATGATTTGTTCGGGGCACTTCTGCAACTCTAATAAAAAAACTCAAAACAGACGCACGAAAGACAATTATATTGAGCACGCTGTCGAAAAAATTCAGACCAAAAAGATGATCTGGTGAGTTTATACGAATTTTTCTATCCAAGGACAGAATCTGTTTCCTGGACAGCACGTCACAACTTTTGAACTTTCTTGCAATCAGAGGCTACACTTGGCACAAAATTTGAAAAGCAAAGATACAATGATGATGCTACAGTAGTAACAACATCAAGACACAACAAAAGCAAAATAAATTTATTCATTGGGCTGCCTCCCAAAAGCGCTTTCTTTTATGCCTTTAAGCTAGGCATAATGCAAAGAGATCAAGTTATATCAAGAGTAAAAGAATAGCTAGCCCGTACAACGGATTCAAAAGGTAACTTAATCTTCTTTCGAGGGAAGTGTTCCATCCCTTTCTTGAGAGGAAACTGAAATTTTATATTACCCTCTTTCATGTCAATGATAGCACCAACGGTGCGCAGAAAAGGACGTCCCAAAATAATTGGGCACGAAGGTTCACATTCAATATCCATAATAGTAAAATCAACGGGAACATAGTTGTCATTGACAATGATAAGAACATCGTCGATCCTCCCCAAAGGTTTCTTTATGGAAGAATCAACGAGACGAACACCAAAAGAACAAGAATCAAAAGGTTTCAATTTAAGCATATCATATAGTCTTTTGGGCATAACAGGGGTACTAGCACCAACATCACATAAAGCATAGCAAGAGAAGTTATTCAACTTAATTTTTATCATAGGATCCCAACCATTTTCTAGCTTTCTAGGTATGGAGGCTTCTACTCTAAGTTTCTCCTCCCTAGCTTTGATAAGAGCATTAGTGATATGCTCTGTGAAGGCAAGATTAATCGTGCTAGTGCGGGGGTCTCTAGACATCTTGTTAAGGAAATCAATAACTTCGGTAAGAGTGCAATTATCAAAATCAAGGTCACTACCATCATGTAAGGTGGTAGTGGTGTCCTTTAGGTTCACTTGTTTGGTAGTTTCTATAGTCATAGCATCACCATTAGTAGGTCCAATGGGACCAGGAGCGCATTGGGTGCTAAGAATTTGGATATGCTCAACAACTTGGATAGTAGCAACAGTGTTGTGGGTAGGAAGGCTCTTAATTCTATCCTCTTCCTCCCTTTCTCTAGCCCATCTCTCTTTAAGTTTAGCCATCATCCTAATGTTTTCATTAATTTGCACTTGAATAGCATTCATAGGAGTGACCTTCCTCTCCTCAAGAGGAGAAGTTTTAATTTTAAGCAATTCCACCTCATTGGCTAAATTGTCTACCTTCAAAGAGAGATCACCTAGTTTGTTTAGTTTTTCTTCTACACTATTATTAAAAGCTTTTTGGGTAGTGATGAAATCTTTAAGCATAATCTCTAGTTCAGTAGTGGAGTTCTTGGTGTTAGGATAAGCATTGTTGTTCCCATAAGAATTAGAGGGGAACGGTCTAGGATTGCTACCAAAGTTACTCCTATAAGCATTGTTGTTAAAATTGTTTCTAGAGATAAAGTTCACATCTACTTGTTCTTGAGCAATCAAAGAATTTAAAGGAACATCACGAGGATCAACAGAAGATTGCTTCGAAAGTAGAGACATGATCAAGTCAACTTTTTCATTTAAGGAGGAAATCTCCTCGACAGAGTTTACCTTCCTACCTGTTGGAGCGCGTTCGGTGTGCCATTGGGAATAGTTGGTCATCATCTCATCGAGAAGCTTTGTGGCAGCATCAAGTGTAGTTGACATAAAGGTTCCTCCCGCGGCCGAATCTAACAAGTTCCGCGAGGTAAAGTTCAAGCCTGCATAAAAAGTTTGGATAACCATCCAAGTAGTCAAACCATGAGTAGCGCAGTTCTTGATAAGAGATTTCATACGTTCCCAAGCTTGGGCAACGTGTTCATTATCCAATTGTTTAAAATTCATTATGTTACTTCTTAGTTGGATAATTTTAGCAGGTGGATAGTATTTTCCGATAAAAGCATCTTTGCACTTGTCCCATGAATCTATGCTATTTCTAGGCAAAGACTGAAACCAAATTTTAGCTCCTCCTCTCAAGGAGAAAGGAAAAAGCTTAAGCTTAACAATATTACCATCTATTTCTTGGTACTTTTGCATATCACAAAGTTCAACAAAATTGTTTAAGTGTAAAGCAGCATCATCTCCAGCACCGGAGAATTGATCTTTCATAACTAAGTTCAGTAAAGCAGGTTTAATTTCATATGAAGGTGCTGAAGTGGCAGGTGTAGTGATAGGTGTGCAGATAAAGTCATCGTTGTTGTGACTAGTGAAGTCACACAACTTAGTGTTCTCGGTGGAACCCATAGCAGCAAGCAAGCAAGATAACTATTTTTGTGATTTTCGATAAAAGATACTAAAGCAAAAACTGAAAGGTAAACTAACAAGACTAAAAAGCAAAGGTAAAAGATAGCGTGCAACTCCCCTATCCTGAAGAGTGGAGTCCCCGGCAACGGCGCCAGAAAATTTTGCTTGATGGCTTCTCGCCCCTCGTTGGTTACCCCAAGTGGAAGGTTTGATATGCAGTGTAGCGGAAGTTTTCCCTTGGCAATACCAAGGATCGATTTCCCTGAGACTCCCAGTTTCAACAAGAAGGTGTCCACTGCTAACGGCGCCAGATATTTAGCAATCAACGTGGACCTGCACACAGATACAAATAACTTTGCTCCCAACGAGTACAGAGAGGTTGCCAATCCCTCCGGCCTTGTAGTTTACAAAGGATCAAACGCAAGTGATGGTAGTGATAGATATAATTGCAATAGTAAGTAAAAAGCGGAAAGTAAATAGCGGATTTGATCAATGATGGTAATATGGACCGGAGTCTCATGATGTTCACTAGTGATGTCTCTCTCCCAAAAGACGATAAAACAACTATGTGAGGTAAACGAATTACAGCTGGGCAATTGACAGGACCATGTGCGCAAACCAATGCTGACTAAGTTGCAAGAAAGGTAGAGGTTCAAAGCATGGGCGGTACGCCGAGGTAAGTAGACCGAAATCCATCTGCATCTACTACTAATCATCCACCTTGAGATATCTATCCAGAACATCTCGCTGGTATTAAGTTGCGAGTCCCACCCATAGTGTAAACTCAAAGCAACAGACAACTGCATTAAAAGAACTTTGCGTAAAGTAAACAATCCTTGCACCCGCGGGCACAAGCACCGTTGTTTTCCCCCTTGTGGCAACAGAACATCCCCTAGACTCATGTTTCTGTCACTCAAGCTAGTCATCGAGGGGCATGAACCCACAATCAAGCATAACGTTCCCTCTTGGAGTCACTACCTACTACTTGGCCGAAGCAATAAATAACAACGGAGAACATGCAAGAATTACTTACGAACATAAATATAAAAGAGGTAGATCAAATATATTACTCAAACACAATCTGCACATAATCTCACAATCCGTCGGATCCCAGCAAACTCATCATAGCAACAGCATAAGGATTACATATGTGCCTCGATCATGTAGGGCAGCTCACGAGGACTAATTAGTGAAGCACAAGAACGGGAGGAGAACATCACATAGCTACTGGTCATGGACCCATGGTCCAAGGGAGACTACTCACAACTCATTCCGGAGGCGTCCATGGTGGTGGAGAGGCTCCCGGTGGTGATCCTCCCCTCCGGCAGGGTGCCGGGAAGAGTTCTCCTGGTGCTCCCGATCTTGGAAGCGGCGGCGGCGGCGGAACAGAGATGAGATCGCCAAAAAGAGTTCCCGTCTCGAGGGTTTCGGGAGACGCTTTAAATATATGCCAAAGGGGGGCATCAGACGAGGCTCGGGGGGCCCAGGC
>LR738709.1:629892597-629922266 GCA_902687465.1 Secale cereale | reverse complement strand
CCGGCGCGGCCCAGGGGGGCGCGCCACCAGGGCGCCTGGGGCCCTGGTGGCCCCCCTCCGGCTATGCTTCGGGTACCTGGTAGCTTCTGGAACGCTGATTTTTTATATAATTTTTCTGGATTTTTTCTGGCAGTTCTCGTAATGTGAAAACCTGAAATACAAAAACAACCGAAAACAGAAACTGGCACTGGGGTGCACTGAGTTAATAGGTTAGTCCAAATATGATCAAAAGTGTATGGAAGTGTATAAATAACATAGCAATATCACCCAAAAGAGGCATGGAGCAAGCAGAAATTATAGATACGTTTTGGACGTATCAATTGGTAGCCGGATATGGATTGCATTGTTTTGTAGTCGAACATGTATGCTTTGTTGTGTGGATCATTTGTAGCCGGATATGCATAGTTTTCTTGTCGTTTATCCATTGTTGGCAATGCTTATTTTGTAGCCTTCTCATGCATGTAGTGTGTTCAAGAAGTTAGAGAATAAAAATTTCACCATCATGCATTGTTGGTTGAATTTGAATAGACAACCTAAGTGGAACCCATACATTGTCAGGACCATCGCCCAAGGCACCGAGCAAGAAATAGGTGATCCTACCGACCCAACAAATGAACCACCAAGAAGGTTAGAAGAGGAGTCCGAGGAAAGAAACGGGAGGAGGAGAAGGCGAAACGAGAAGGTGTGGCAGCCAAGATGATGGAGAGGTTCAAAGTCATCTTGATGAAGAAGGAGGAGTCATACGTCAGACGCTCTGATATCAAGGAGGAAAAAAAGGCAGAGATGTTTGACTTGTTGTTGAAGGCGACCGGGGAGAAGTTCAAGCTTGAAGAGAAGAGGGCATGATTGAGGAGAAGGTGTAGATCGTAGCCGCTTCGGAGGAAGCGAGGATGCTTACCTTGAAGGTGGCGGAGTTGGATGATGACGCAAGAATGATCGGGCAAGCCGTCTGTGTCAAGATGTTGCCGTGGTAGAAGGATGTGCCGGAGAGGGCGGAGCAGGAGGAGATCGAGCCTGCTGACAAGGAAGCAGAGCCCAGAGGTGGCCAACGCGACGGCGATGGCAGATTGGGCATTGAGCATGGGATTGACTGTCAAACTGATATTCTTTTGTGATCGGGCATGTAAAAAAGCCGTTCATCGTCCACTGTGCCGTTCATCGTCAACGTCAACACAACGCCTCTGCTGTTTTTAGTGTTTATCGCCACCACTTGTCTGGATGTGGACGGCAGGCATGGAGCAGATGGGCGCCTGCATGTTGTTCGCTGGTATGCCTAAAATAAGAGAGCCAGCTTACGACGATGCAGACATGGAGATGTACGAGTTCATCCCCGAGGGAGGCTCGGAGCCCACCCAGTCCAAGGAGGAGGTGATACGTCCAAAATGCATCACTATTTTGTATCATAATTTATCTTTATTCATTGATATATTTCACGTTACGATGATGTTCTTATGTTGTTTTGGTCTATTTTACACAGTTTGCAACTTTCCGATGCCGAAGCAGCAGATGCAGGATTCAGCGGTAAAAAGTGGACGCTGAGTTGCTGAAGAAGAATACCTCCAAATTACCTGAAAATCCACGGAGGATATTTTTCGGACGAATCACGAAGACATGCGAAAGGGCAACCAGAGGGGGGCCACAGGGTGCCCAGGCGCCCTGGGGGCGCCCCCCTGGCCGCGCCGGGGGGGGCGCCTGGAGCCCCTGGCCCACCTCCGGCTGCCCCCTTTTGCCTATATACTCTCCGTTATCCGAAAACCCTAAAACAGGGAGTTTTTACGGAGTTCCGCCGCCGCTCCGTGGCGGAAACCTACAGAGAAGAAAAAGCCATCTCCAGTGGGCAGATTCCGCCGGGGAGATCACCTCCCGG
This sequence comes from Secale cereale, assembly GCA_902687465.1. Taxonomy (NCBI): domain Eukaryota; kingdom Viridiplantae; phylum Streptophyta; class Magnoliopsida; order Poales; family Poaceae; genus Secale; species Secale cereale. Next base: position 629,920,399 of record LR738709.1, on the reverse strand, counting down.
AAGGGGAGATCGTCGCCACCATCATCACCATCATCACGGGCATCATCGAGATCATCATCAACATCATCCCCAACACCAGCACCATCTCCATCTTCATCCAAATCTCATCTCACAATTGCAACTTGTGTTGTAACTCGTACTACCTATCCTCTCTACTCCATCGGTGTTGATTACTACTTTGTGGTGAATGCTATTGAGTTTTGTTGGAGAAATATTATTATGTCCAGATTGTTTATCACCCATTTATCTCCACTGATCATGATCTCTTTTATGTCTCGTGAGTAGTTACCTTAGTTCTTGAGGACATGGGGAAAGTCTTGTTGTTAGTAGTCATATGCTGTTGAAGTAATATGTGTTGTTTGATACTTAAGTTGTGTTGTCATTCTACTAGTGGTGTTGTGTGAGTCGAACACTCAACACTTCGCCTTATTAAGGACCTAGGAGAATACATTGTGTACAAAGAATGCTTACGGTGGGTTGCCGGAGTGACAGAAACCTGAACCCCAGTTCGCACGCTTTTGCATAAGGGAACAATGGATCCTTGATCGTATTGCTATGGTTAGGCTTTTGCTTTAAATTCTATCTTGTATTTGCGGATGCTTGCAAGGTGTTTAATCATAAGAGTGCACTCATCTTAGTCTAGAGAGTGTACTAGCATAGATCCACCCGCTCAACACTTATCAACACATAACATAGTATCGATACGGAATATGGCGAAAGCACATGACTACTTCTCCCGTGTGTCCTCAGGAACGCTTTAGTCTTTATAAGTTCAGTTGCTAGGCCTCTCCTTTGCTAAGAAAGGATTGGGCCACTTGTTACTCTCAGTGCCTTTTACATTGCTTGCTTTTACTTTCCTGGTGCTTATATCGAGAAAACCCCTAAAAAGTTATCTTTAAGTGCTTGCAGTAATTTCTTGCTCAGAATCGCTTATCAATACCTTCCGCTCCTCATTGGGTTCGACACTCCTACTTATCGAAAATGCTGCAATAGATCCCTTACGGTTGTGGGTCATCAAGTACCGTTTTCTGGCGCCGTTGCCGGGGAGCGTAGCGCTATTGACAAAGTGAAACTGGTAAGGAAGTTTTTATAATTCTGTTTTTATTTTTGCTATTGCTGCTCTTTGTCCTCATGGACAACCCTATTATTGGATCGTTGCTTGTGGGAAGACGCCCCACACCTGTGGTGGTTGATCCTCCCCCTACTGAAATTGTGCCCTATAAAATACCAGCTGGTATTATCGATTATGTTTTGGCTAATCGTTATGCAGGAGACAGACATCCCGGTGAACACTTGCTATATCTGTCACAACTATGTTCATTATTTAAGCTTGCAGGTGTATCGAGGGAGTTTTTCATGAGGAAATTGTTTGCCGTATCACTTATAGATAAAGCTTCGGATTGGTATAGGCTTCTCGATAACTCACACTTGCTTGACTGGCAGGAGCTTATGTCTCTCTTTTATACTAAGTTTTATCCTCTTCATGAAATTCATCGAGATAGGAACTATATCTATAACTTTAGGTCTCGCGACGGAGAAAGCATTGCTCAAGCTTGGGGGAGATTGAAGTCCCTAATGCTCAAATGCCCTATTCGTAAGCTTCCCAAGGAAATTATACTTACAAATTTTTATGCCAGGCTTTCTCGTCAGGATAAGGAGATGCTGGATGCCTCCTCTAGTGGGGTATTTCAGAAGAAGAATGTTGAAGAAAGGTGGGATCTCATTGAAAGGATCCAGAGGAATACCGAAGATTGGGAAATTGATAAAGGTATTGAACCCGCTATAAATTATGAACATGATTATATTGAGAGCTATGTGAAAACTGATTACTTCAATACTTTTTGCTCTAAGATTGGTCTTGATTCCCATCTAGTGATTGATTTCTGTAAGAATTTTGCCTCTCACGTTGATTCTTTTAAAAAGAAGAGAGACCAGCATTGTGAACCTTTTAAAGAGCCACCTGTTGATATTCATGTTCCTGACCCTATTTTGCCTATAGTTATATATGAACAACCTCCTTTTCCCGCAAGGATGAGGGAGCACACTCTTGTGACAGGCATAATAAATAAAAGTGAGAGAAGAGTTGATGAGCCTGAGGACCAGATCAGGGTCGATCCTCAAGTTGCATTAATTAAAGACCTTGTTACTAATGATGTTTTGGATTCCAATATAAATTTTTGTGCTGTTTCCACTAACCTTGTCACAGCCAAGAATAAAGGCCCAATTTCAGGTACTCCAGTGGTATCTGTTAAAATAGGAGATCACAATTACTATGGGCTATGCGATTTGGGATCGAGTGCAAGTGCTATCCCCTATTCACTTTATGAAGAGATCATCGATGAGATTTCCCCTTGTGAACTTGAAGAGGTTGATGTTACCACTCATCTTGCAAACAGAACAACTATCTCTCCTATCGGAATTGTGAGGGACGTTGAAGTCCTATGTGGAAAGGTAAAATACCCTACCGACTTTCTAGTACTTGGTTCAGAGAGGGACAATTTTTGTCCAATTATTTTTGGTAGACCTTTTCTTAGAACTTGTGGAGCTATAATAGATTGCAAGAAAGGTAAAGTTTCTGTTGAATTCAATGGTGAGCCATATGAATTTAATTTTTCTAAGTTCTGTAAGCAGCCTCGTGGTACCAATTTACCTAGTGATGATAAACTTATTGAAAGTATTGCTTCTATTGCTATTCCCCCTAATGATCCTTTGCAGCAATATATGGAGGACCACGAGAATGATTTGCATATGCAGGAAAGAAATGAACTAGATGAAATATTCTTGAGGCAACCTGCCATCCTGAAGCATAACCATCCGGTTGAACCTTTGGGAATTTTATGAAAACCAAAAGAAGACCCGGTGTTCGATCTTAAACCTCTTCCCGATACGCTCAAGTATGCTTATTTAGATGAAAAGAAAGTATATCCTGTTATTATCAATTCTAACCTTTCAGGATATGAAGAAGAGCGACTATTGGAAGTACTCCGTAAACACCGAGGCGCAATTGGCTATACCCTTGATGACCTTAAGGGGATTAGTCCATCTATCTGTCAACATACTATCAACCTTGAGCCTGATGCTAAACCAGTTGTTGATCATCAACGACGGTTGAACCCGAAGATGATGGACGTTGTGAGAACTGAGATTCTCAAGCTTCTAGCCGCAGGTATTATCTACCCTATAGTTGATAGTAAGTGGGTAAGCTCGGTACATTGTATTTCTAAGAAAGGAGGTACAACTGTGGTTCCTAATGACAAAAATGAACTAATACCTCAGAGAATTATTATTGGATATATAATGTGTATTGATTACAAGAAGTTGAACAAGGCAACCAGGAAGGATCATTACCCCTTGCCGTTCATCGACCAAATGCTTGAAAGGTTATCCAAAAATACCCACTTTTGTTATCTCGATGGTTATTCTGGCTTCTCTCAAATTCATGTTAACACCGCTGATCAAGAGAAGACCACTTTTACTTGTCCCTTTGGTACTTATGCTTACAGGCGTATGCCTTTTGGTTTATGTAATGCCCCTGCTACTTTTCAAAGGTGTATGTCTGCTATCTTTCATGGTTTCTGTGGGGATATTATGGAAGTCTTCATGGACGATTTCTCCGTCTATGGAACCTCCTTTGACCATTGTCTTCACAATCTTAATAAAGTTTTGCAGAGATGTGAGGAGACGAATTTGGTACTCAACTGGGAGAAGTGCCACTTCATGGTTAACGAAGGAATTGTTCTTGGTCACAAGATTTCCGAAAGGGGAATTGAAGTGGACAAAGCCAAGATCGAAGCTATCGAGAGGATGCCCTATCCAAGGGACATCAAAGGTATTCGCAGTTTTCTTGGTCATGCTGGTTTCTATAGAAGATTTATTAAAGACTTTTCTAAAACCTGGAGGCCCCTCACTAATCTTCTCCAGAAGGACGTCCCTTTTGTATTTAATGAGGATTGTAAGGAAGCTTTTGAAGTCCTTAAGAAAGCTTTAATAACCGCTCCTATAGTACAACCACCTGACTGGAATTTACCTTTTGAGATTATGTGTGATGCTAGTGATTTTGCTGTTGGAGCTGTTTTAGGACAAAGAGTTGATAAGAAATTGAATGTTATACATTATGCTAGCAAAACCCTTGATAGTGCTCAAAAGAATTATGCTACTACTGAGAAGGAATTCTTAGCTGTAGTATTTGCTTGTGATAAGTTTAGACAGTATATTGTTGATTCCAAAGTTATTATTCATACTGATCATGCTGCCATTAAATATCTTATGACAAAGAAGGATGCCAAACCAAGGCTTATCAGATGGGTACTCCTTCTTCAAGAATTTGATTTGCAGATTGTTGATAGGAAAGGAGAAGACAATCCGGTGGAGGACAATCTTTCAAGGATGGAAGATATACCGCACGACCCCATCCTAGTCAACGATAGTTTTCCAGACGAGCAACTTGCCGTTGTAAAAATACAATCTCTTTCTGATCCTTGGTATGCAGATTATGCTAATTTTATTGTTGCAAAGTATTTGCCTCCAGGTTTAACATTTCAGCAAAGGAAGAAGTTCTTTCATGATTTGAGGCACTACTTTTGGGATGACCCACATCTTTTCCAGGAAGGTCCCGACGGGATCGTGAGAAGATGCATACCGGAACATGAGCAGAAGGACATTCTCAGACGGTGTCATGATAGTCCCTATGGAGGACATCATGCCGGTGAGAGAACTGCACATAAGGTTCTTCAATCAGGTTTTTATTGGCCTGCTCTTTTTAAAGATGCTAGAAATTATGTTTTAGCCTGTGATAAATGTCAGAGAGTTGGTAACATTAGTAGAAGGAATGAGATGCCTATGAATTACTCACTAGTGATTGAACCCTTTGATTGTTGGGGTTTTGATTTTATGGGTCCTTTTCCTTCTTCGCACAAGTACACTCACATTTTAGTAGCTGTTGATTATGTGACCGAGTGGGTTGAAGCAATCCCCACTGAAAGTGCTGATCACAAGACATCTTTGAAAATGCTTAAAGATGTAATTTTTCCTAGGTTTGGTGTACCAAGGTATCTCATGACTGATGGAGGATCACACTTCACGCACGGAGCTTTTAGAAAAGCTTTAGCCAAATACGATGTCAATCATAGAATTGCTTCACCATATCATCCTCAAACTAGTGGGCAAGTTGAGCTCACCAATAGAGAGATTAAGTTGATCTTGCAGAAAACAGTAAACAGGAATAGAAAGGACTGGTCAAATAAGTTAGGAGATGCTTTGTGGGCATATAGAACTGCTTACAAAAACCCCATGGGCATGTCCCCCTACAAGATGGTATATGGCAAGGCTTGCCATTTGCCATTAGAGTTAGAGCACAAAGCTTTCTGGGCTGTCAGAGAGCTTAATGCTGACCCAAAATTAGCTGGTGAGAAGCGTCTCATGAACTTGACTTCTCTAGATGAATGGAGAAGTGAAGCTTACGAGAGCGCTAAAATGTTCAAGGAAAAGGTAAAGAAGTGGCATGATAGGAAGATTCTGAAACGTGAATTTAATGTTGGTGATAAAGTTTTGTTGTTTAGATCCCGTTTCAGGTTTTCTCCAGGCAAACTACTTTCCAGGTGGGAAGGGCCACTTCATATTGAAGAAGTCTATCGGTCTGGTGCAATTAAGATTAACAATTTTGAAGGCACCAAACCTCAAGTTGTGAATGGGCAAAGACTTAAACATTACATAGCAGGAGACCCTGTCAATGTTGATGTGAATATAATATACACAACAACTCACGAAGAACATGTTGCAGCCCTGTTTCAGACACCAGCAGAAGCAGAATAAAGAAAAGGTATATATTACGGTAACGAAACATCGCGAACCGCCATAAAAGTTCCATATTATGAGTTTTTGCAAAATTAATAAAATTTTGAGCCTAAGCGGAGCCGGAGACGAGCTCCAGGGGGTCCAGGCGCCCCCCCTGGCGCGCCCTACCTCCTGGTCGCGCCGCCAGGGCGCCTGGACACCCGGGAGTCCGTCTCCGACCCCGCTTTAGCCCGTTACCTTCCTTTCTGTGCATAAATTTTTGCTATATATTTGCCCGGATTGTTCCAGCAACATATCTTGCAATTTCGCGTGTTTCTTTTTCGATCTGTTTCTGCCAGGGAATCTTTCAGCTGAATCTAGGTGCCATGGCTTCTCCAAGTTCCCCCAAGGACAAGTTCGTCGTCAATGTCATCAACCCTTACCTCGCTGAGGTGAAGAAGCACCCTCAGGTTGTTCAGATGGAGGACGGTGTCCTTCGTCAAGAAGATCTGAAGGGACCTATCAAGGAGGGGAGCATCCAGGCCAGGCTGGAAGAAGTGGAGCAAGAAGTCTTTGAGTACAAGAAGATGATCGAGCGTGGTGTTGAAGCTAACTTTGACATCATCAACGAGCTGAAGAACTACTTCCTGAAGGAGATGAAGGAGATGTGGAAAAGCATCACCGCGTCTGAAGAAAGAATTATAGAGCTCCAAGGGCAAATTAATGATCTACATCGCCAGAACTGTGAGTATGAACTAAGGTGTATGCGCATGAGTATGGGTGCTGCATGCAGGATTCAGGAGACAAACTTCTCATATGAGACTGGAGAACCCCTTCCATGGAAGCGTTTCGCCGAGGACTACGTGATCAACGCCAACAAGGATGAGGAGTGAAATCACCTGGGGTAATGGCATTCCCTTGGCTTGTTCCAAGCTTGGGGGAGTGCCCGGTATCTTTATCTTTACCTTTTGTCTTTTAGAGTCAAGTAGAGTCGTATCATGTCTAGGGAGGTTATTATATGAAATAGGTGTGTGCATTGAGGTCTATCACTCCTTCGGTGGAGATTGTATCCGTGAGTGTGGAGTCGTCTATGATGGAATATTAATGAGAAGTTTATTGGTTCCTTTTGCTGCACTCGGTATTCTCTTCACGCAATCGACCTTATATGATGATTCTTATGGGGAGTATTGACCTTATATCAGGTATGGCTGTGAAAACTTTATTTAATCTTGGCAAACATAGCTTTGGTCATAACAACAAGCATGATTTTCCTGAAAGTATCGACATAGCCAAAACCCTTACGTTATTATGCTTGAAGTGTTATGCTAACAAGGAAGACAACTTGATGTGTTATGCTTATTTCAATGTTTACGCTTTATATTGTTTTGCATCTTAGTCATCATCAATTGTCTGTTCTCTCAAAACCTTTGCTAGCCTAACTCTGTACTAAGCGGAATTCTGCTTGTGCATCCATACCCTTAAACCAATACCTTCCGTATGAGTCCACCATACCTTCCTACTCGTGGTATTCCACTACCACCTCCTAAAGTACAGAATTTATGTGTTATCCTTAAATGTTCAAAATCTTTTATTTTGTGCCTCTGTTTTAGCTCATGAGGAAGTAATAGCTAATTCATGATCTTTTTGAGTTGGACAAGCTTCACCCCGGGATTGCATGTCTAATGTGAAAACCCATAATACGAGAAGGAACTGGCAAAGAGTGCGCCCGGCTCGAAAATAATATAACAAACAAACCCTCCTTCACGCTTTGTTCATGAGAAATCAGAAAACTTTGGCAGTGATAAACAAAGGAGAATAAGAGGATGTGATCGTCCTCGTACGGGAGCCGTTCCTTGAAACTTGTCCAGCTCAAGAAGTAATTGAGTTATCTATTAGCATTCGTTGACAAATCATGCACCTCTCAAAACTTGTTTTCATTCTGTTTGATTTAAGGATAGCACATGAGTTTTCCCTACTACCCTAGAGCAGGGCCTATCTTTTAATTTTAGATTGAGTCAGTCATTCCTACTTCCTTCTATTTCTCAAAGAGAGCAGACATTTGATGTTGATAAGGATTCATCCATATAAAGTTGCATTAAGATTTGTCATATCATATCCTTGTTGACATTATCATTTGATAAGTAAGTTGTTTGTCAAGCCAGCTAAGGCAAATATCTTCCTTTGTGTTAACACTTTCGATTCTTGCCTGATAACATGTTCTTTCAAAAGCTTCAGTTAATCTCATCAAAACATAAAGAAAGAGCAAAAGTAAAAGCTATTAGTTGTTCTTTGACCAAAGGACATGTTTGCCATGATTCAATGAGTTTCTTTAGCCCTACTTCCGAATATAAGTGTTACCACTCTTTTATAAGGGCCTTATGAGTTGAAGATTGCTGGTGAGGATATTTGAGTTGGTAGAGAAACTGTGATGCTTCTTGTCCGTATTCTAGTTATCGACACTTCACTCTCTAAACTTGTGGACAGGTTTACCGAGCTCAGTATTCGCTTGGGGACAAGCGAGGTCTAAGCTTGGGGGTGTTGATACGTCCAAAATGCATCACTATTTTGTATCATAATTTATCCTTATTCATTGATATATTTCACGTTACGATGATGTTCTTATGTTGTTTTGGTCTATTTTACACAGTTTGCAACTTTCCGATGCCGAAGCAGCAGACGCAGGATTCAGCGGTAAAAAGTGGACGCTGAGTTGCTGAAGAAAATACCTCCAAATTACCTGAAAATCAACGGAGGATATTTTACGGACGAATCACGAAGACATGCGAAAGGGCAACCAGAGGGGGGCCACAGGGTGCCCAGGCGCCCTGGGGGCGCGCCCCCCCTGGCCGCGCTGGGGGGCGCCTGGAGCCCCTGGCCCACCTCCGGCTGCCCCCTTTTGCCTATATACTCTCCGTTATCCGAAAACCCTAAAACAGGGAGTTTTTACGGAGTTCCGCCGCCGCTCCGTGGCGGAAACCTACAGAGAAGAAAAAGCCATCTCCGGTGGGCAGATTCCATCGGGGAGATCACCTCTCGGAAGGGGAGATCGTCGCCATCGTCATCACCATCATCACGGGCATCATCGAGATCATCATCAACATCATCCCCAACACCAGCATCATCTCCATCTTCATCCAAATCTCATCTCACAATTGCAACTTGTGTTGTAACTCGTACTACCTATCCTCTCTACTCCATCGGTGTTGATTACTACTTTGTGGTGAATGCTATTGAGTTTTGTTGGAGAAATATTATTATGTCCAGATTGTTTATCAGCCATTTATCTCCACTGACCATGATCTCTTTTATGTCTCGTGAGTAGTTACCTTAGTTCTTGAGGACATGGGGAAAGTCTTGTTGTTAGTAGTCATATGTTGTTGAAGTAATATGTGTTGTTTGATACTTAAGTTGTGTTGTCATTCTACTAGTGGTGTTGTGTGAGTCGAACACTCAACACTTCGCCTTATTAAGGACCTAGGAGAATACATTGTGTACAAAGAATGCTTACGGTGGGTTGCCGGAGTGACAGAAACCTGAACCCCAGTTCGCACGCTTTTGCATAAGGGAACAATGGATCCTTGATCGTATTGCTATGGTTAGGCTTTTGCCTTAAATTCTATCTTGTATTTGCGGATGCTTGCAAGGTGTTTAATCATAAGAGTGCAATCATCTTAGTCTAGAGAGTGTACTAGCATAGATCCACCCACTCAACACTTATCAACACATAACATAGTATCGATACGGAATATGGCGAAAGCACATGACTACTTCTCCCGTGTGTCCTCAGGAACGCTTTAGTCTTTATAAGTTCATTTGCTAGGCCTCTCCTTTGCTAAGAAAGGATTGGGCCACTTGTTACTCTCAGTGCCTTTTACATTGCTTGCTTTTACTTTCCTGGTGCTTATATCGAGAAAACCCCTAAAAAGTTATCTTTAAGTGCTTGCAGTAATTTCTTGCTCAGAATCGCTTATCAATACCTTCTGCTCCTCGTTGGGTTCGACACTCTTACTTATCGAAAACGCCGCAATAGATCCCTTACGGTTGTGGGTCATCAGGAGGTACCTATGAAGAGGGGCATGTGGATGACACGGAGCCCACCTAGTCCGAGACCTATAACCAGTCGGGCACGCAACAGTACACCCAGTCCGACACCTACACCCAGCCGACAGCAATAGGACTATTCCTAGCTAGGCGCAGACACACAACAATAGGATCGGGGCACCGGACAAGAGGAGGGGGACAGCTAGGATGATGATCCAGATGATTTCAGTGGCGATTCAAAGAAGAGGGGCAGAGAAGAAAGCTTCAACATGTAGGAGGACGACTTGTTGTGTGATGCATGGTTGGCTACCAGCCTCAGTCCGATCCATGGCACTGAGCAAAAGGGCACAACCTTGTGGGCCAACATCCATACTTGGTTCCATGAACACAAGCATTTCGCGCCCTACTGCGATGCGGTCATCCACAACCATGAATCAAAGTACCTCAACCATTGATGATACACCATTCAATAGGATGTGTCAAAGTATTGCGGCCACTTGAGGCAACTCATCGCACGATGGCCTTATGGTGCTCAAATCACCGAGCGAGTAAGTTGTTAATGCGTGTACATCACTTGTCATATATGCATTGTTGTGTAGATCATTTGTAGCTTGATATGCATAGTTTTGTAGTTGGATATGTATGCATTGTGTAGATCATTGGTAGCCGGATATGCATTGCACAATATTGTAGCCGGGCACACATAGTTTTGTAGCTAGATATGTATGCATTGTTGTGTAGATCATTTGTATCCGGATATGCATAGTTTTGTTGCCGGATATGTATGCAGTGATCATTGGTAGCCGGATATGCATTGCATTGTTTTGTAGTCGGACATGTATGCATTGTTGTGTGGATCATTTGTAGCCGGATATGCATAGTTTTGTTGTCGTTTATCCGTTGTTGGCAATGCTTATTTTGTAGCCTTCTCGTGCGTGTAGTGTGTTCAAGATGTTAGAGAAGAAAATTTTCACCATCATGCATTGTTGGTCGAAGTTGAATAGACAACCTAAGTGAAACCCATACATTGTCAGGACCAGCGCCCAAGGCACCGAGTAAGAAATAGATGATCCTACCGACCCAACAAATGAATCAACAAGAAGGTTAGAAGAGGAGTCCGAGGAAAGAAATGGGAGGAGGAGAAGGCGAAGCGAGAAGGTGTGGTGGCCAAGATGACGGAGAGGTTCAAAGTCATCTTGATGAAGAAGGATGAGTCATACGTTAGGCGCTCCAACATTAAGGAGGAAAAAAGGCAAAGATGTTTGACTTGTTTATGAAGGCGGCCGAGAAGAAGTTCAAGCTCGAAGAGAAGAGGGCATGATCGAGGAGAAGGTGTAGATCGCAGCCGCTTCAAAGGAAGCAAAGATTCTTACCTTGGATGTGTATGCAAGAATGATCGGGCAAGCCATCCGTTTCAAGATGATGTGGTAGCTGAAAGATGTGCTGGAGAGGGCGGAGCAGGAAGAGATTGAGGCTGCGGACAAGGAAGCGGAGGCCGGAGGTGGCCAACACGACGGCGATGGTAGATTGAGCATGGAGGATTGGATTGACTGTCGAACTAATATTCTTTTGTGATCGGGCATGTAAAAAACTAAGCATACTTGCCTCTTTTTGGGTGTGATCGGCCGATTATGTGATACGACGCTGGTGTAATCAAGCAAACGCTATGGATTGGATATATTTGAATTTCGAATTGGATTTTACTGACGGACATATGCGGCTAGCTTTAGATGGCCGCCTTCCGTATCCGTGTTCAGGACTAGTCCGTCACAAAAAAAATGCGGTGTCTAGTAGGTCAGCGTTGGAGATGCCCACACGAGAACATATACTGGGCTTTTTTAAGCTGATTAGGTTGGCCTTAACATTAGCATCATTTCACTAAAGATATGGTTTTGTACATATGAGAATGCAAGGGTTAACCTTGACCTTCTTTTCCAAAAAAAAAAAATCTTTAGAAATTAGTGGTCGTTCGAAACTACTAGCACGACATTTGGCGTTCAAACAAGTTCTGAGAAACCACTGGTGCCATTTCAATTTCTGTACTGGACAAAACTGAACTTCACCAATTAAAACATGTAACCTTGTGGCCAGAATTATTTGGGGTGTAGTAGACATATGAAAAGATTAGTGGACGAAACAGTGTAAGATCATCCAGTGCCTTTCCTATTTGGGTGCAGCATGTTTGTTTGCAGCCTTGGACTGGACTCCACTCGACCTCATGGTAACCAAGCTCGATCCTTTTCAAAAATAAATAAAAAATAAAAAATTCGAAGACTGATCGAGTAGGCTGGCTCTGTTGCAGTAGGCCATGGTGAGCCAGTGACAGTGTGGCCACATTTCCTATATGATGGGCCAGCCCATACAAAGCGTCATGGGCGGGGAAGCTGCCTCCCGGGTTGCTGTTTTTTCTGCTTTTGGTGAGCTTCTAGTAGCTTCCAGCCGTTTTTTCCTGCTCCTTTTATGTGTTTATTTGGCCGGGTTTTTCTTATGTTTCTTTTTTATTTTCCTTTTTCCCTTTTTTCAAATCATGAACCTTTGTAAATTTAAGAATGTTTTTTTAAATCCTCAAACTTTTTTTAAAGTTAGTGAACTTTTTCAGATTGGTGAACTTTCTTTTTTAGATGCGCGGGCTGTTTTCAAATTCATGAACTTATTCAGACTAATAAACTCTTTTTAGATGCGTGGACTTTTTTTCAATTAATGAAGTTTTTTTAATTTCTGATTTTCCCATATTTAAAATCGTGTCTTTTTTAAAATTCATGATTTTTATGAATTTTGAACTTTTTTAAAATTCATAACGTGAACATTTTCAAATGTACGAACTTTTTTCATTGCCGTGAAATTTCTTTAAAAAATCAATGGTTGCACTGGTCAAAGGGTCAACACATCAATGAGTCAACGACCTAAGGATCAAATATATAAAACTGACAAAACACGCGCCAACGAGCAATGGGCCGCGGCACATGAATGTGCCGAGACTTAACTAATTCTCATCAAGATAAGACTTAGCAATATCAAAGCTCGTTTACTAGCCAAGTTAGATTGAGGGCGTCATGTATGGTTGGGCCAACCCCATGATTTTATTTGTACCCCGTATGAGTATGTCGTGATTGTTTATCATAAAAAAGGATAATAATCCACCGTTCAATAAGAAAAAACTCTTTTGGTTGTCAGAAAGGAATAGCAGAGATATGGGTTAGAAAAAAATCCCTTTTTTCTTTTCATTTTATTTTTATTAATCAAACATTTTATTTTATGGAAGAAAAACAATGGGATTTAGTTCATATTCACGAAGCCCTAGATTTTTGCTTTGGGCCGAGCTGGATTTGAACCAGCTTAGACATCGTCAACGAATTTACAGTCCGTCCCCGTTAACCACTCGGGAAGAATTTATTCTAGAGTTTTTTGCTAATCAATTCTTAAAGAATCCTTTTGTAACTCGTCATTTATTTGCAAAGATAGAAAAGGTTAATATGAAGGTTTTGAAAAAAACAATAGTAACGTGGTCCCGGGCATCTAGCATTCTACCCATAATGATTGGCCATACAATCACGATTCATAATGAAAAGAAACATATGCCTATTTACATAACAAATCCTATGATAGGTCACAAATTGGGAGAATTCGTGCCTACTCGGCATTACGCGAGTTATGAAAACACAAGAAATGTTACTAAATCAAAAAGAAAAAGATAATATACCCCATCGAGATCTACAATTTAGGGGTCGGTCACATAGATGGTAGTACAATCACAGTGCCAATAATAATTAAATTAAGTGTAGAACAAGCTGCAGTTTTTTTTTTTGAGAGAGATGGGACAAGACAAACTATAGCTCCGGATTTCGCAAAAAAGGAAGGAAAGAAAAAAAATAAAACACTGCTCCGGATATTTCAGCCTACAATGCATGCATCAACCTCCGTCGTCCGCAGATCAACCCCCTGCGTTAGTTGCCGCCAGTTTCCTCCGGATTCTCGATCTTCATCTTCTTGTGTCCCAGGCTGCAACATGAGATCCTCTCCATCCTCTTCTCCTCGACGTTGAGCCTCTCCATCACCACGCGTTCATACACCTCCGCAAGCTTCGTCACCACCGCCCCCGGACAGCACCTCGCTCTCCCAACCGACTCACAACCACAGCCGACCACCTCCTCGTTCTTGACGGTCGCCGGCATCGTTGCTGGGAAGCCGGGACTCGCCTCCTCCACCTCTTCCTCCTCCTCCTTCTTGACGGAGGATGCCATCGGCGTCTTGGCGGCCTTCTCCTTCTTGACGGATGCCGCCGGCGTCTTGGCGGCGAAGCCAGGGGGCGAGGTGGCCAGGAAGGCCCGGAGCCGGGCAAAGTGGCGCCACCCCGACGCGACGTCGGCCGCCCCTTGGCGAGCTCCTTCATGTACTGGTCCTTGAGAGTGTAGACGCGCTTCTGGCACTGGACGAGACTGCGGTTGAAGCGGCAGCCTTCGGCGGTGCGCTGGGCGTTGACGGCGCTGCACACGACGCGCCAATCATCCACGGCGAGGGGGTCAGGGCTGCGGCGGAGGTGCAGCGGGCCCCAGGCGTCCACGAGGGCCGCCGTCTCGCCGTCGCTCCATGGCCCGCGGGCGCCCGGACTCGTCTTGCTGCTGGGCATGTCGGGCGAACTGAACTTAGACGAACCAGACGCTGCTGCAGTTCGAGTTAAGTAGAGATTGTTTGCGTTGTGAGAGTGGCTGTGAAGTGCAATTAAGAAAGGCCTGCTCTTGTAGTATAAAGCAGCTGCGTACTGAACCATATGCAGCCACTGAACAACAAGCCAGGAGGTAAAACTCATGAGAGAAGGTTCTACATAAATCATCCGTGCCCGCCCAATCTAGAAGATCGTTGTGCGACTTGTGAGTAGCACTCTGTCTTCTGAACGTGCAGTGGAGAAGTGCTACGTCGCATATGCTTTCCAAAGTGAAAACAAAAATTGGAAGGGGCACAAGCCCCTCGTTCTTGGAGCATCTCCAACAGCCGCCCAAAAAGTGCTCCACGCGTTAAAGTTTGAGTTTTTTGGGCGCCAGTCAGCTCCATCAAAAGTTGCAAATTTGAGGCGCCGGATTACGCGCGCTTCACAGTTTACACTGTGTGTTTTTTTGGACGCTCGTTTTTTGACATCTGCTAAAGTAATGTTGGGTCCGACGCGCTAAAATAGCTACAGTGGCGCACTAAAACTTTTTTTTGGGCGCTGATTTTTTATGCCGCTGTTGGAGATGCTCTTACCTGAATGAACGACGCACAAGCCCCTCGTTCTTGGAACGGCCCTGCGCCCCTGCCTTCCTCAATGTAACCACGTGTTTCAGTGTGAAGTGTTACATAGTACTACCTCCCTCCGAAATTACTTGTAACAAAAAATATGTTTCTATATCTATTTTAATTCTATATACATCTATTTCTATCTATTTTTGCGACAAATAATTTCGGACGGAGTGAGTATTAAACATTTTTTGAAGAAGGGAGGAAAATGAAACTATAGTATCAAAGCAGGTATTTGGATGGATCGACCCCAGATCCTGGCCTTATAAACCATTCCCTTCGTCCCAAAATAAGTGACATGAATTTAGTTCAGATAGTAGTAATTAATTCGCCCCTCATAAACAGAAGCTGTGGTGTCACATGCAAATCTTTTTGAAGGAACAAGGTCAACTGAACAAGACTGACTCCAGTTGGATTGCAATGACGAACTTTTACATCGCTAGCCAAAATTTAGTCATAATGATACGTTTGAGTATCATCTACATCTACATACTTCAGTAATAGAAATATCGTCTGAAAATTTATTTGTGCAGTTTGCATTGAAAGGACAAACTCCATACGGCATTGCCTCACACCTCTGAAGTGGGGTTCACTCCATCTACGAGTCTGTATCTTTTCTCCTCAACATCACCGGCGCCCATATTATCTCAAAAACTAAAATATGCAAACTATTTGGGGAATTATTTAAAGAACCAATGTCAACACAATGTCAAACCGCACCAAATTTGACCAATAGGTACCAATAGCAAGCAAGCATTTGAGCCGCAACCAATATGACAAAAGCAACACGAAACTAATGAGAGACATGAGGATTTACATGGAAAACCCTCGTGGGAAAAAATCACTAGCACAGTGAGCAATCTTCCACTATAAAGGTGAAGCATGTACACGATGGAAGCCAACAAGCAGGAAGGCTCAAAATCCTCAATTTTAGCACTCGGATTTGGGTGGATTGTAGGGCTGGACCAAAAGCTCGAAGCTCGCGAGCTTAATGAGAGTTCGATAGTTCGGCTCGTTAAGCTCGTGGCTCGCTTCTTAATGAACAAAGCCAATCATTGATTTCAGCTCGTTAAGCTTAATGAGCTTAATGAACGAGCTAACAAGTTTCACGAGTAGCTTGTTAAGCTCGTTAGTAACAACATAACACATATTTTCATCTTACCTCATAAAATTTTCGTAGCACCTCGTCCCATCCACTCAATCTAATACACATAGGAGGCAACAAAATAGTGCATTTTATTTTGTAGTCACCATCTTCCTTTTAAAAACCAAATCTGCATGCTTATCGTGTGGACCGTAACACATCAAAATCTGTTAACGAGCCTAGCAAGCACTCATGAGCTTAACGAGCTTTTAACGAACCGAGCCGAGCAGGGTTTTCTGCTCGTTAATCTTAACGAGCTTAATGATCCGAGCCTTAACGAGCACGAGCTTAACGAGTACGAGCTTAACGAGCCGAGTAGCTCGTTAATCCACCCCTAGTGGATTGTAGATCAAGTGGCCTTATTTCTCTCCCTACTCTACTACTCTATCAATAACATATAAGGTTAACTCTCATCACTATTCTTGGGTTGGGGAACAGAAATATATAGATTAACTTTACAGACAACCCTCTCAACTCGTTGACAATCTCGCACCTAGTCACAACGTTTCTAGATTCGTGTGATAAGAGCCCCATATATCACAATTCTCTACGTCGACGATAATTGAACCATCCATCGAAGGCATCAACCTGATGCCAAAAGTAGAATCTCCAAATGAAAATATCAACAAGTTACAACAAACCCATCACCACTAGTGTTCTGCAACATGCATGTCTATTGATTTAACCTTTTATTTCAATTTCCGAGTACAAGGTCTTCTTTCTCACATGTAGCCTAATGAAGAAGTCATGTGCATCAATATGCTTGGTTCTTTCATAAGAAAAATATTCTGAATCCCACTTTGACTATCACAAAACACAACACAATCAACTTTCTCAATGCCCAAATGATCAAGAAAACCTTAAATCAAAATTTCTTCATCATCGTCTGTGTTAATGACATAAACCGAGCTTCTGCGGGAGAGAAGCACATATCGTGTACAACGTTGCCCTCCAAGTAACACAAGACCCACAAAGTTGAAACACATAACTGGTGCGGGAACCTAAATACGCCATCATTCTCGCTGATGTCCCATCCCACCCACCCCGTGCACGCTTGGTATGACTCCTACGATGACGAAGAGGATGCCATCACCCCCCTTGCCCCGTCGTCCCTGTCCTCGTCCATGTCACCATCCCAGACCAGTCCAAGCCTGGGAACCCAATCGGCTTGTGCTTTATCTCTCCACCCGCAAAGCGGAGGACCGCCACGTCCAAGCGGAGCAGTGATGTCGGCTCTTCGCTGCCCCCATAGACGGGGTGGACGAGCAGCAGCATCAGCAACAACAACTCTAGCTTGTCGCTCCTCGCTCCCTTGAGGAGGTCGAGTGCCAAGCCGGAGATCTAGTGTCGTTGGGCCGTCGGCGAGCCATTCGACTCCTATGGCGGGGTCAACGATGCGCTCCTCTCCTCCGACCAGTACAAGGACTAGACGGCGACATAACACCATTAGTAGCTAATAATCTCAAGTAGCTACATTCTGTCTTTATTAGCTACGCAAATATGGTTTAATGACATTCTTAGTCGCAAATTATATGCCAATGCGGCGACTTTTGCCGCCTATTTTAGGAACTAGCTGTTTCAGAGTATTTTTAGAGTATTCATTGTTTTAATGGTTAAAATTGACACTATAAATTCAAGTAAATGTAAAAAATAACAAAACAAAGTTTATTATGGTTACGGTTTAACGACATTGTGTTTGTGCGCAGTCTCAACAACCTCTACAAAATTACAAAGCGTGTGTCTAGCAAGGATGTGCGAGTTTTTGTAGGCAGTAGGCTTGTCCACAATCGAGATTGTTAAATCCCAGTCCATTGAGACTAAATGAAGTCATAGTCGATGCTATATCTGTGAGATCTTACATGAAGATCCATGCAAATGTCCTTTTTCTTTTTCTTTCTTCTTTTTCATATGTTGTGTCTGGTTACGTCTCTAGTCACACCCATCTGCAATTCATGCCCCTGTACGGTGAAAAATTCCGGTATCCATGATTTATTTTTTGAAACAGAGGCAAAAGACTTGCCTCATTCATTAATTAAGAAGGAGAGTTTAGATTACATAAGAGCCGGCTTTACAACATAGCCCATTAACATATGGTGCAAACGAATTACTCTCACGACATGATGATGCTTAGATGCCTAGCCCCCGCGGTGACCCACGTCCGGGCCTCCTCCTGGATTAGTTGTAGAACGTAGTATGGCGGCGTAGATTTCTTCCGGAAGACTCTAGCGTTTTTCTCATTCCAAATGACCCAACATACAAGCATGACAAATGAGGTTATGGCATACCTGTTCGTTGTATTTGGTTTGGACATGCTTGTCCACCAACACTTGATGTTGCGTTCCGCCCCCCACCTATTCATCTCAAGAGAGCCCAATCCAAGACATGCTTTGACCATTCTTCAAATATGCAGTCTGAACCGGCATTTAAAGAAGAGATGACCGGATGTCCCGTTGGCCCTCCTGCATAGGGTGCATAGGCCACAATTCTCCCAATCCCTCTTTTGCAGCTGGCCAACCACGAGAAGAACTTGACCTTGGGAGGCGCCCAAACCTTCCAGATGTTCTTGTTTATGACTGTGGACATGGAGCCCAGGAATTGTGCCCTATAAGCATAGCCCGCTGACTACCCTCCATTTGTAATTGTATGCCTAGAAGCCACACCCAGAGGTCAACAAACTCGACAATGTGCCTGACCGTGAGGTTGGTGGAAGGGTTAATCTTGTGCACCCAAGCCTTGTCTCGCATGGCCTGCCTCACGCACCATTTTTTGTGCTTGCAGGCCGCAAAAATGAGTGTGGCAATATCCTTTGGCTTTTTCCCTCCTAACCATGGCGCTTCCCAGAAAGGCGTCTTTCCTCCAATGCCCAATGTGATGACTGTGGATGCGTAGAAAAGGTTCATATCCACCTCGGAGCACGAGTTGCCTAGACCAATGTGACGCCCCCGATTTGACCGTACACTAATCATGCACGCAAATGTGTACGACCAAGATCAAGGACTCACTGGAAGATATCACAACACAACTCTAGACACAAATTAAAATAATACAAGCTTTATATTACAAGCCAGGGGCCTCGAGGGCTCGAATACAAAAGCTCAAAAACACAAGAGTCAGCGGAAGCAACAATATCTGAGTACAGACATAAGTTAAACAAGTTTGCCTTAAGAAGGCTAGCACAAAAGTAACAACGATCGAAAAGGCAAGGCCTCCTGCCTGGGACCTCCTAACTACTCCTCGAGGCCGAACTCCATGTAGAAACACCATAGGGATCCTCTGGCTCCTGGACTCCACCGATCTGGTTGCGTCAACCAGAAAGAAGAAAGAAGGGGGAAAAAGGGGGGAGCAAAGCAACCGTGAGTACTCATCCAAAGTACTCGCAAGCAAGGATCTACACTACATATGCAAAGGTATCTGTGTAAAGGGGTAATATCTATGGACTGAACTGCAGAATGTCAGAATAAGAGGGGGGATAACTAATCCAATCGAAGACTACGCTTCTCGTAACCTCCATCTTGCAGCAAAAGATGAGGGTAGCTGGAAAGTAACAAGTATCCTCGCTTCTCGCAGCCTCCGTCTTGCAGCAGTAGAAGGGAGTAGATGGTAAGTTCACCAAGTAACAACGTATAGCATAATCCTACTCGGCGATCCTCCCGCACATCACCCTGTGAGAGAGCAACCACCGAGTTGTATCTGGCACTGGTAAGGGTGTGTTTTATTAAGTATCCGGTTCTAGTTGTCATGAGGTCGGAATACAACTCCGGGTCGTCCTTTTACCAAGGGACACGGCTATTCAAATAGATTAACTTCCCTGCAGGGGTGCACCACATAACCCAGCACGCTTGATCCCATTTGGCCGGACACACTTTCCAGGGTCATGCCTGGCCTCGGAAGATCAACACGTCGCAGCCCTACCTAAGCACAGCAGAGAGGTCAGCACGCCGGTCTAAACCCTAAGCGCACGGGGGTCTGGGCCCATCGCCCAATGCACACCTGCGCGTTGCGAGGGCGGCCGGTAAGCAGACCTAGCCTCTCCTAATACCAGAGTAGGCTTTCCAGTCCAATCCGGCGCGCGCCGCTAAGTCGCTGACGTCAAAAAGGATTCGGCTGATACCACGACGTCGAGTGCCCATAACTGTTCCCACGCAGCTGGTTAGTGCATAAAGGCCAACGGCCAGACTCAGATCAAATATCCAAACTCGTTAATCGTGTTATTATGAAATAACCGCGGACAACGACCAGGGCCAGGCCACCTGTCTGCTAGGTGTCTCAACCTGCCCTGTCGCTGATGTCTACACACGCTTCTACTCTTGTAGACTATGTTGGGCCTCCAAGCGTAGAGGTTTGTAGGACATCAGCAAATTTCCCTCAAGTGGATGACCTAAGGTTTATCGAACTCAGGGAAGTAGAGGTTGAAGATGGTCTCTCTCAAGCAACCCTGCAACTAAGATACAAGAAGTCTCTTGTGTCCCCAACACACCTAATACACTTGTCAGATGTATAGGTGCACTAGTTCGACGAAGTGATGTTAAATGGCAAGTGATATGGATGGCAAAACAAAGTAATATAAATCTGTAATAAAAAGTGCAGCAAGCAAACAAGTGGTAAACGTGAGCACAAATGGTATTGCAATGGTGGAAACAAGGCCTAGGGTTCATACTTTCACTAGTGGCAACTCCCAACAACATTAACATAATCGAATCACATGATATTTCCCATAAAACATGCAAAGGGGACACACTCGGAGGTCATTCCTTCGTGGTCAAGAGAGGACGAGAATTATGTAGGGCTACAAAAGCACACCTCAAAGTTCGTAGTTCTCAATCTAAGGATTTCCCAATGTCACCGCGGCCATCCAAAGAGAGTCCCACAATCACCACAACATATCTAAAGGATAGTCAAAGACAAGCACCAAGAGACTCTCAATCTTCAATCAACACACAAGAGAGGAAATCACTCATGAAAATACTTTTCTAATCCATGTCAAATAGACCGCTGTCACCTTGGTCTCGGGGATTATACTAGATAAAGACAAGTGAGTACATCAATCCAATACATAGAGGAAGGGGAAATATCATGGGATCACCCTAGATTAACATAGCCTATGATCACAACGAAGATCACATCATGGGAGAGAGAATTGACCACATAGCTACTGGTAAGAACCTCAGCCCCGAGGAGGAACTACTCCCGCATCATGGAGGGAGGAAGCAACGTCGATGGAGATGAATCCGGGGGCACTTCCCCGTCCCGGCAGGGTGCCGGCGCAGGAATTCTGGTCCCCCGAAGCTTGATGGCGATGGCGGCGGAGATCGGAATCACGTCTGGAGAAAAGGGGTCTGGAATCAGGGTTTCCGCGACACGGTGTAAATATATGCCAAAGGGGGCATCAGAGGGGGTCAGGGGTGCCCAGGCCCCTCCCCCCGGCGCGGCCAGGGGGGCCGCGTGGGCAGGCCGCCTGGAGCCCCTGTGGGTCCCCTCCGGCCCTACTTTGGCCGCATGGAAGCTTCCAGAACGCTGATTTTTTATATAATTTTTCTGGATTTTTTCTGGCAGTTCTCGTAATGTGAAAACCTGAAATACAAAAACAGCCGAAAACAGAAACTGGCACTGGGGTGCACTGAGTTAATAGGTTAGTCCAAATATGATCAAAAGTGTATGGAAGTGTATAAATAACATAGCAATATCACCCAAAAGAGGCATGGAGCAAGCAGAAATTATAGATACGTTTTGGACGTATCAACATCCCCAAGCTTAATTCCTGCTCGTCCTCGAGTAGGTAAATGATAACAAGAATAATTTCTGTGGTGACATGCTATTAACCATATAGGACTTTTTCATAGTCATATGACAAAAGCTTACTGAGATAATGAATCTGTAGTAATTAAGTTCCCTCATGAGAAAGTCACAAAGAACTGAAAGTTTTACAACATGACATTGAAACATCAAATAGATTTGTAATGAACATGGTGTGCAAATATGATAAAGTGATATCTAGCTTGCCCCCTTTAGTGATGCAAAACATAAATGCAGGGGCACCTTCAAGGTTTAAGTGATGACTAGATACAATGATTTCAGAATAAACGATATCACAATCATGCAAAAGACAATGCTACTTTGGGACAATGCACATTACACTCAGAATGACAATCATGCTCTCAGTAGTTGGTGCTTTTAAAAGAAGGTGGAGACTCAACATAAAAGTAAAAGAATGGTTATGTGCTAGAGCTTTTTATTTTGAAAACATAGAAGCAATTTTGTCAACGGTAGTAGTACTTCATATGTGTTATGCATAAGACATCCTATAAGTTGCAAGCCTCATGCATCGAATACCAATAGTGCTCGCACCTTGTCCTAATTAGCTCGGATTTCCATGGGTTATCATTGCATTACATATGTTTCAACCAAGTGTCACAAAGGGGTACCTCTATGCCACCTGTACAAAGGTCCAAGGAGATAAATCACATTTGATTTCTCGTTTTTGATAGATCTCAACTTGAGGACATCCATACCGGGACAACATAGAAAATAGATAATGGACTCCTCTTTAATGCTTAAGCATTCATAAGAGGTTGAGGATTAATGTCCAAGCTAAAACTTCCACCATGATACATGGCTTTGGTTGGCGGCCCAATGTTCTTCTCTAACAATATGCATACTCAAACCATTTCATGGCAAATCACCCTTACTTCGGACAAGACGAACATGCATAGCAACTCACATGATATTCAATAAAAGTGTAACAGTTGATGGCGTCCCCAGAAACATGGATACCGCTCAGCAAGCAACTTATAAGAAATAAGATACATAAGCGACATATTCTTTACCACAATAGTTTTTAAGCTACTTTCCCATGAGCTATGTATTGCAAAAATGAAGGTTTTAAAGGTAGCACATGTAAATTTACTTGGAGTGGCGGTGAAATACCACATATAGGTAGGTATGGTGGACTCATATGGCATAACTGGATTAAAAGAATGTGGATGCACAAGCAGTCAGTCCGCTTAGTACAGGTGGAGGTTAGCAAAAGACTGGGAGCGACCAACTAAAAGAGCAATGACGGTCATAATCATGCAGAGCGACAAAGCAACATTGAATCAGGCATGGTAGTTATATCGCTACTCAGAAACAAAAGATCATCAAGGCTTGACAGACTTTCTTTACAGTCTTAAATATGCGTGAGCATACGCCAAGTCAATCAAAATAAATTCTTGAAGGAAGATATTACTAAACCATACCACATCATAGACAAACAAATCAAGTTGGTACTCCAATAACACATTGGGAATCCCCCAGCTATTTGAGACTAACCACAAGAAAACATGAACTACTAAGTGCCATTATGCACGTAGCATCTTTATCATAGACATATCAACCAATGCAACGGAAGCAAACTCTCTTAATAAGGTGAGCCTGGTAATTAAAGAGAGTTCAAGCAACCAACTAAACAAAAGCTCTTTGAAAAGATAAGCATGAATACTAAGAGCTGAACATGATAGTAGCTATTAAAAGACAAAGAACACACACAGCAAAGATAAACATGAAAATTCTATGTTGTGTTCTAGGTTGAAGTGGAGCGTGTTTCTCTCCCACATAAAGAAAGCTGAGTTCCGACTCGTTATGAAAAACTAAAGAAAACTAAAAGCAAGACGCTCCAAGCATAGCACATAACACATGAAGTGATTAAAATATAGTGGAACGAAAGACGAACTGATAATGTTGATGGAGAAGGGGATGCACGGGGGCATCCCCAAGCTTAGACGCTTGAGTCTCCTTGAATATTTCTTGGGGGTGCATGGGGGCATCCCCAAGCTTGAGCGCTTGACACTCCTGAATCTTTTTATCATCTTCCCTCGCACACTTGAAAACTCCCTTCATACATAACTCATCATAATCTGATTAGCGAGGTTAGTACCCATAATAAAATAATTATACCTTGCTGGAAATAAAGATATTCTTTAAGGTCTACTGTTTCTCAAGATTGCCAAAAGGTTTTTGCAAAGAAAAAGCAAGCTCTTGGTTTGTAAAATGAAGGAAAAGCAAAACAGGACAGAATTTGTGAAAAACAGAACTGCAGGTAGTAATTGATTTGTTCGGGGCACTTCTGCAACTCTAATCAAAAAACTCAGAACAGACGGACGAAAGACAATTATATAGAGCACGCTGTCGAAAAAATTCAGACCAAAAAGATGATCTGGTGATTTTATATGAATTTTTCTATCCAAGGACAGAATCTGTTTCCTGGACAGCACGTCACAACTTTTGAGCTTTCTTGCAATCAGAGGCTATACTTGGCACAAAATTGAAAAGTAAAGATACAATGATGTTTCTACAGTATTAACAAACATCAAGACCACTCAAACTGAAAGCAAAGATAACAAGGGTTGTCTCCCTAGAGCTCTTTCTTTATAGCCATAAAGATAGGCTTATGACTTTAATGGTGCTCTCGTAGGAATAAGAGTTGAAGAACAAAAGAGAGCATCAAGAAGCATATATAAAACATATTTAAGTCTAACATACTTCCTATGCATGGGAATCTTGTAAGAAAATAAATTATTGAAGCATAAAGCAACTAGCATAGGAAGGCAGAACAAGCATAACTTCAAAATATTCACCATAAAGAGAGGGAACTTGATATTATTGAAATATCTATAAGCATATGTTCCCTTCTCATAATAATTTTCAGTGGGATCACGAATAAACTCAACAATATAAGCATCACATAAAGCATTGTTACCATGATCCACATGCAAAAAGGTACTCTTACTCTCCACATAAGCATCTTTGGGGAGCCCATGGTTAGGACTTTTTAGCATTAACGTTTTCAGTCTCCCCCAAGCTTGAGCTATGCTCTCTCCGTCATGAGGATAAAAATTATAGATATAGTTCCTGTCTCGATGAATTTCATGAAGAGGATAAAACTTAGTGTAAAAGAGAGACATAAGCTCTTGCCAATCAAGCAAGTGCGAGTTATCGAGAAGCTTATACCAATCTGAAGCCTTATCTATAAGCGATACGGCGAACAATTTCCTCATGACAAACTCCCTTGATACACCTGCAAGCTTAAATAATGAACATAATTGTGACAGATATAGCAAGTGTTCACCGGGATGTCTGTCTCCTGCATAACGATTAGCCAAGACATAATCGATAATACCAGCTGGTATTTTATAGGGCATAATTTCAGTAGGGGGAGGAGCAACCACCACAGGTGTGGGGCGTCTACCCGCAAGCAACGATCCAATAGCAAGGTTGTCCATAAGCATAACTAGTGAAATAAAAACAAGAAACAAAAAGATTTAATTACAAGATCTAAAGATATACCTTCAAGCGCTCACCTCCCCGGCAACGGCGCTAGAAATAGCTTGATGTCTACACACGCTTCTACTCTTGTAGACTATGTTGGGCCTCCAAGCGCAGAGGTTTGTAGGACAACAGCAAATTTCCCTCAAGTGGATGACCTAAGGTTTATCGAACTCAGGGAAGTAGAGGTTGAAGATGGTCTCTCTCAAGCAACCCTGCAACTAAGATACAAGAAGTCTCTTGTGTCCCCAACACACCTAATACACTTGTCAGATGTATAGGTGCACTAGTTCGGCGAAGAGATGTTAAATGGCAAGTGATATGGATGGCAAAACAAAGTAATATAAATCTGTAATAAAAAGTGCAGCAAGCAAACAAGTGGTAAACATGAGCACAAATGGTATTGCAATGGTGGAAACAAGGCCTAGGGTTCATACTTTCACTAGTGGCAACTCCCAACAACATTAACATAATCGAATCACATGATATTTCCCATAAAACATGCAAAGGGGACACACTCGGAGGTCATTCCTTCGTGGTCAAGAGAGGACGAGAATTATGTAGGGCTACAAAAGCACACCTCAAAGTTCGTAGTTCTCAATCTAAGGATTTCCCAATGTCACCGCGGCCATCCAAAGAGAGTCCCACAATCACCACAACATATCTAAAGGATAGTCAAAGACAAGAACCAAGAGACTCTCAATCTTCAATCAACACACAAGAGAGGAAATCACTCATGAAAATACTTTTCTAATCCATGTCCAATAGACCGCTGTCACCTTGGTCTCGGGGATTATACTAGATAAAGACAAGTGAGTACATCAATCCAATACATAGAGCAAGGGGAAACATCATGGGATCACCCTAGATTAACATAGCCTATGATCACAACGAAGATCACATCATGGGAGAGAGAATTGACCACATAGCTACTGGTAAGAACCTCATCCCCGAGGAGGAACTACTCCCGCATCATGGAGGGAGGAAGCAACGTCGATGGAGATGAATCCGGGGGCACTTCCCCGTTCCGGCAGGGTGCCGGCACAGGAATTCTGGTCCCCCGAAGCTTGATGGCGATGGCGGCGGAGATCGGAATCGCGTCTGGAGAAAAGGGGTCTGAAATCAGGGTTTTCTCGACGGACCTTAAATATATGCCAAAGGGGGTCATCGGGGAAGCTTCGGGGGGCCCAGGCGCCCCCCCCGGCGCGGCCCGGGGGGGGGGGGGGGGGGGCGCCGCCAGGGCGCTTGGAGCCCTGGTGGCCCCCCTGGCTGTCCTTCGGATGCACGGTAGTTTCCGGAACGCTGATTTTTTATATAATTTTTCTGGATTTTTCCTGGCAGTTCTCGTAACGTGAAAACCTGAAATACAAAAACAGCCGAAAACAGAAACTGGCATTGGGGTGCACTGGATTAGTAGGTTAGTCCAAATATGATCAAAAGTGTATGGAAGTGTATAAATATCATAGAAATATCACCCAAAAGTGGCATGGAGCAAGCAGAAATTATAGATACGTTTTGGACGTATCAACATCCCCAAGCTTAATTCCTGCTCGTCCTCGAGTAGGTAAATGATAACAAGAATAATTTCTGTGGTGACATGCTATCAACCATATAGGACTTATTCATAGTCATATGACAAAAGCTTACTGAGACAATGAATCTGTAGTAATTAAGTTGCCTCATGAGAAAATCACAAAGAACTGAAAGTTTTACAATATGATACTGAAACATCAAATAGATTTGCAATGAATATGATATGCAAATATGATAAAGTGATATCTAGCTTGCCCCCTTTAGTGAAGCAAAACATAAATGCAGGGGCACCTTCAAGGTTTAAGTGATGACTAGATACAATGATTTCAGAATAAACGATATCACAATCATGCAAAAGACAATGCTACTTTGGGACAATGCACATTACACTCAGAATGACAATCATGCTCTCAGTAGTTGGTGCTTTAAAAGAAGGTGGAGACTCAACATAAAAGTAAAAGAATGCCCTTCGCAGAGGGAAGCAGGGATTACTCATGTGCTAGAGTTTTTTTATTTTGAAAACATAGAAGCAATTTTGTCAACGGTAGTAATACTTCATATGTGTTATGCATAAGACATCCTATAAGTTGCAAGCCTCATGCATCGAATACCAATAGTGCTCGCACCTTGTCCTAATTAGCTCGGATTTCCATGGGTTATCATTGCATTACATATGTTTCAACCAAGTGTCACAAAGGGGTACCTCTATGCCACCTGTACAAAGGTCCAAGGAGATAAATC
>LR738709.1:629826657-629892587 GCA_902687465.1 Secale cereale | reverse complement strand
GTTTTTAAGCTACTTTCCCATGAGCTATGTATTGCAAAAATGAAGGTTTTAAAGGTAGCACATGTAAATTTACTTGGAGTGGCGGTGAAATACCACATATAGGTAGGTATGGTGGACTCATATGGCATAACTGGATTAAAAGAATGTGGATGCACAAGCAGTCAGTCCGCTTAGTACAGGTGGAGGTTAGCAAAAGACTGGGAGCGACCAACTAAAAGAGCAATGACGGTCATAATCATGCAGAGCGACAAAGCAACATTGAATCAGGCATGGTAGTTATATCGCTACTCAGAAACAAAAGATCATCAAGGCTTGACAGACTTTCTTTACAGTCTTAAATATGCGTGAGCATACGCCAAGTCAATCAAAATAAATTCTTGAAGGAAGATATTACTAAACCATACCACATCATAGGCAAACAAATCAAGTTGGTACTCCAATAACACATTGGGAATCCCCCTGCTATTTGAGACTAACCACAAGAAAACATGAACTACTAAGTGCCATTATGCACGTAGCATCTTTATCATAGACATATCAACCAATGCAACGGAAGCAAACTCTCTTAATAAGGTGAGCCTGGTAATTAAAGAGAGTTCAAGCAACCAACTAAACAAAAGCTCTTTGAAAAGATAAGCATGAATACTAAGAGCTGAACATGATAGTAGCTATTAAAAGACAAAGAACACACACAGCAAAGATAAACATGAAAATTCTATGTTGTGTTCTAGGTTGAAGTGGAGCGTGTTTCTCTCCCACATAAAGAAAGCTGAGTTCCGACTCGTTATGAAAAACTAAAGAAAACTAAAATCAAGACGCTCCAAGCATAGCACATAACACATGAAGTGATTAAAATATAGTGGAACGAAAGACGAACTGATAATGTTGATGGAGAAGGGGATGCACGGGGGCATCCCCAAGCTTAGACGCTTGAGTCTCCTTGAATATTTCTTGGGGGTGCATGGGGGCATCCCCAAGCTTGAGCGCTTGACACTCCTGAATCTTTTTATCATCTTCCCTCGCACACTTGAAAACTCCCTTCATACATAACTCATCATAATCTGATTAGCGAGGTTAGTACCCATAATAAAATAATTATACCTTGCTGGAAATAAAGATATTCTTTAAGGTCTACTGTTTCTCAAGATTGCCAAAAGGTTTTTGCAAAGAAAAAGCAAGCTCTTGGTTTGTAAAATGAAGGAAAAGCAAAACAGGACAGAATTTGTGAAAAACAGAACAACAGGTAGTAATTGATTTGTTCGGGGCACTTCTGCAACTCTAATCAAAAAACTCAGAACAGACGGACGAAAGACAATTATATAGAGCACGCTGTCGAAAAAATTCAGACCAAAAAGATGATCTGGTTATTTTATATGAATTTTTCTATCCAAGGACAGAATCTGTTTCCTGGACAGCACGTCACAACTTTTGAGCTTTCTTGCAATCAGAGGCTATACTTGGCACAAAATTGAAAAGTAAAGATACAATGATGTTGCTACAGTATTAACAAACATCAAGACCACTCAAACTGAAAGCAAATATAACAAGGGTTGTCTCCCTAGAGCTCTTTCTTTATAGCCATAAAGATAGGCTTAAGACTTTAATGGTGCTCTCGTAGGAATAAGAGTTGAAGAACAAAAGAGAGCATCAAGAAGCATATATAAAACATATTTAAGTCTAACATACTTCCTATGCATGGGAATCTTGTAAGAAAATAAATTATTGAAGCATAAAGCAACTAGCATAGGAAGGCAGAACAAGCATAACTTCAAAATATTCACCATAAAGAGAGGGAACTTGATATTATTGAAATATCTATAAGCATATGTTCCCTTCTCATAATAATTTTCAGTGGGATCACGAATAAACTCAACAATATAAGCATCACATAAAGCATTGTTACCATGATCCACATGCAAAAAGGTACTCTTACTCTCCACATAAGCATCTTTGGGGAGCCCATGGTTAGGACTTTTTAGCATTAACGTTTTCAGTCTCCCCCAAGCTTGAGCTATGCTCTCTCCGTCATGAGGATAAAAATTATAGATATAGTTCTTGTCTCGATGAATTTCATGAAGAGGATAAAACTTAGTGTAAAAGAGAGACATAAGCTCTTGCCAATCAAGCAAGTGCGAGTTATCGAGAAGCTTATACCAATCTGAAGCCTTATCTATAAGTGATACGGCGAACAATTTCCTCATGACAAACTCCCTTGATACACCTGCAAGCTTAAATAATGAACATAATTGTGACAGATATAGCAAGTGTTCACCGGGATGTCTGTCTCCTGCATAACGATTAGCCAAGACATAATCGATAATACCAGCTGGTATTTTATAGGGCACAATTTCAGTAGGGGGAGGAGCAACCACCACAGGTGTGGGGCGTCTACCCGCAAGCAACGATCCAATAGCAAGGTTGTCCATAAGCATAACTAGTGAAATAAAAACAAGAAACAAAAAGATTTAATTACAAGATCTAAAGATATACCTTCAAGCGCTCACCTCCCCGGCAACGGCGCTAGAAATAGCTTGATGTCTACACACGCTTCTACTCTTGTAGACTATGTTGGGCCTCCAAGCGCAGAGGTTTGTAGGACAGCAGCAAATTTCCCTCAAGTGGATGACCTAAGGTTTATCGAACTCAGGGAAGTAGAGGTTGAAGATGGTCTCTCTCAAGCAACCCTGCAACTAAGATACAAGAAGTCTCTTGTGTCCCCAACACACCTAATACACTTGTCAGATGTATAGGTGCACTAGTTCGGCGAAGAGATGTTAAATGGCAAGTGATATGGATGGCAAAACAAAGTAATATAAATCTGTAATAAAAAGTGCAGCAAGCAAACAAGTGGTAAACGTGAGCACAAATGGTATTGCAATGGTGGAAACAAGGCCTAGGGTTCATACTTTCACTAGTGGCAACTCCCAACAACATTAACATAATCGAATCACATGATATTTCCCATAAAACATGCAAAGGGGACACACTCGGAGGTCATTCCATCGTGGTCAAGAGAGGACGAGAATTATGTAGGGCTACAAAAGCACACCTCAAAGTTCGTAGTTCTCAATCTAAGGATTTCCCAATGTCACCGCGGCCATCCAAAGAGAGTCCCACAATCACCACAACATATCTAAAGGATAGTCAAAGACAAGCACCAAGAGACTCTCAATCTTCAATCAACACACAAGAGAGGAAATCACTCATGAAAATACTTTTCTAATCCATGTCCAATAGACCGCTATCACCTTGGTCTCGGGGATTATACTAGATAAAGACAAGTGAGTACATCAATCCAATACATAGAGGAAGGGGAAACATCATGGGATCACCCTAGATTAACATAGCCTATGTTCACAACGAAGATCACATCATGGGAGAGAGAATTGACCACATAGCTACTGGTAAGAACCTCATCCCCGAGGAGGAACTACTCCCGCATCATGGAGGGAGGAAGCAACGTCGATGGAGATGAATCCGGGGGCACTTCCCCGTTCCGGCAGGGTGCCGGCACAGGAATTCTGGTCCCCCGAAGCTTGATGGCGATGGCGGCGGAGATCGGAATCGCGTCTGGAGAAAAGGGGTCTGGAATCAGGGTTTTCTCGACGGACCTTAAATATATGCCAAAGGGGGTCATCGGGGAAGCTTCGGGGGGCCCAGGCGCCCCCCCGGCGCGGCCCGGGGGGGGGGGGGGGGGCGCCGCCAGGGCGCTTGGAGCCCTGGTGGCCCCCCTGGCTGTCCTTCGGATGCACGGTAGTTTCCGGAACGCTGATTTTTTATATAATTTTTTTGGATTTTTCCTGGCAGTTCTTGTAACGTGAAAACCTGAAATACAAAAACAGCCGAAAACAGAAACTGGCACTGGGGTGCACTGGATTAGTAGGTTAGTCCAAATATGATCAAAAGTGTATGGAAGTGCAAGCAGAAATTATAGATACGTTTTGGACGGATCAGTCGCTCCGCCACAAAGATCCACACAGAGGGCCGTCGGGAAAGTATGTCCTTTCAACCCCCAATCCGTGAATCAACCGCGGGTACTCAACGAGCCGACCCGACTTTAGTCACATCAAGTATCATGTATATGTGTATGTAATATATACCCGTGATCACCCCCAAGTGATCACGGCCCGATAGAATAGCAGGGCAGACGGACAAGGGTGTAGGGCCACTGATGGTATACTAGCATCCTATACTAAGCATTTAGGATTGTAGGTATAGTATCAACAATGGTAGCAACAATGACAGGCTATGCAGCAGAATAGGATTATCGAAAGCAGTAACATGCTACACTACTCTAATGCAAGCAGTAGAGAGAAGAGTAGGCGATATCTGGTGATCAAAGGGGGGGGGGGGCTTGCCTGGAAGCTCGGCAGACGAAAGGAATCTTCGGAAGCGTAGCCGTAGTCGAACACCGAAGCATCAATGGTCTCGGGGTCTATCACGGTATCGGAGTCTACCGAAAATAAGCAACGAAGGGGAAACAAATAAATAACAGAGCAAACAATAGCACACGAAGCATAACATGGAAATACGCAGTGCTACGTGTGACCTAACGCAGTGCTCGGTGATACAGGCGAAGAGGAATAACATCCGGGAAAGTATTCCCGGTGTTAGGCATTTTTGGGCAGATGAAACGGAGGGGAAGGTTGCATGTTCGGTATGATAGAGATGTGTGGCGGACGAACGGACCGCGTGTTCGGATTCGTCTCGTCGTTCCGAGCGATTTTCATATATAAAACATTTTCATCCGAGTTACATATTATTTTATATGATTTTCTAAAGCTTTAGCAATATTCTAAAATTGTTATAATTTAAAAGGACTTATTGCACCAGCATGACGTCATGCCGACGTCAGCAGAGTCAACAGTCAACTCTGACTGGGTTGACTGGTCAAGGGGCAGTGGGCCCAAACAGTCATTGATTGAGGTTAACTAAAATAGATAAATTAGTTTAGTTAGTGATTAGACTAAGTTAAACAAGATTAATTAAGTTAATTAATATTTTTAATATTATTTTTAATACTTTTTTGTTGTTGTTTTTTTTTCTAAAAAAGGGGGGGCTGGGCCCTAGGGCCCGCTGGCAGTGGCTTGAGGCCAGCGGGGCGGGCGTTGACGGGTCCGGGCGCCCGCGCACCCGCATGGGGCGATAGAGGGAGCCGGCTGGTCCGGGTCGTGCCTGTGGCCACGGTGCGGCTCGCCGGCCGGCCGTTTCCGGCGACGGAAGCCGACGCGGCGGGGTGCGTAGGGGGCACCGGGGGCAAGCCCTCGCACGCCCGCACCCACAGGAGCTCGCGGTTGGCCGTGGGGCGGCCGGAAGCAGGTTCGGCGATGAGGCTTGGCGGCGGCGGAGCTCGGCGCTTGTGCGGGCGCGAAGGAAAGCGGTAGGCGCAGGCGAGTGGGGCGGGCGACGGCCGGTGAGCGAGGCGGCGGAAGCACGGGTGAGTGTGAGGCGGAGCGGGGCTAGCAGCCGAGGACACGCACGACTGTATTTGCAGCCGACAGCAGCGACATCAAGGGCACGACGGCGATGGCAGAAATCGACGGGGCGACGGTGTGCAGCGGTGACGGCGTTGAGCGGGCCGGCGGTGGCGCTTGGCCCAGAAGCGGGCGAGGCGGGGTGTGTGGGTACTAGAGGCCGCGGGAGGAGGCGACACAGCTGTCGGGCCAGGAGGGTGACCAAGCACGGCCGGCGCCCGAGGGTCGCGGTCTGGCGCAGGAGAGCGTGCGCTCTCTGCGAGCGCGGGTGCGGTGAGCTACGACGTCTAGGAAGGAGAAGGGATAAGGGGAGGGGCGGCGTAGGCTCACCTAGTAGGCACAAGGAGGCCCCGTGATTGCTTAGAAGCCGCAGCGGGCGAACGGTTCGACGGCGACGGTGATGGAGGCGGTCGGCGACGGGGAAGAAGTGGTCGGGGCCGTGCTACTGGACCGTCCCGGCTCGCGCGGCTTGGCAGATGCGCCGAGGATGTCGAGTAGGAGCCCCTAGGGCGGTCCTAGGTGAAGGCGTCGGGGAGCACGCGAGGAGGCAGCCCGTGGCGACGACGGCGGCGGGTGTGTACTATGAGGAGGAGAGGGACGAGAGGAGGGGGATTGAGAGGGCTAGGGTTTGCGAGGGGCTTCGGGGTGACCTTATTCACCAAGGAGAAGCCGTGGGATCGCCGGCGCTTGGCAGACAGCCATGGGATGGCCTCGACGTCCTGTGTCGATGAACAGAGAAAGGGGATGAGGGGAAGCTGGGCTGGGCCATGTGAAGCCCAAAAAGACAATGTTCCAAAGTTCTATTTATTTTTTTACTGCTTAGATTTCTAGCTAATGTTTTCTATTTTGTTTTGCTATCAAGTGATTTTAGTTAAGAGTGTAACTTAACACATATATACCAGGCATATGGTTTAAGTAGCACACAAGTTTGGAGGCAAAAAGAGTTAACTAATTAATTGTTTATTTTTGAAAAGGCCATTTTATTTGCTCTTGTACCAATAAAATAATTGTTGGGGTCAATTTAGGGAGCCAAGTGAAGCTTCTGTTATATCTTACACTTGCTTGGGTTATGACATATTATGAACAACTTTAGTTAGCTGTTTAAAGAAACAATATTTCCACATTATTTTAGAATTTGAATTTGACTTGTTAAATGAATTTGAATTTGATCTCAGTGTGAAAGAAGTGAGGTTTAGCAAAACTTTAATTATGATGACGTGGCATCATTAGAGTATTATTACTATAGCCTAACTACCGGGGTGTCACAAATCTCCTCCACTACAAGAAATCTCGTCCCGAGATTTAAGAGGTAGAGTAGGGGAAAGGTCTGGTTACGATATTCTAACAGATCTTCTCGAAGAAGTTAATCCCTTTTCTTGATGTCTTCAATTATTTATTCCAAAGCTTCATGATGAAGTTGGCGTCCTTTCTTCGGGAACTACTTCGTACTTACGAATAGGTAAGGGGCAATTGTACAACGATAGAATGTTACAAGGGAAAATCATCTAGGGGTATCCCAAGAATGAACACATGAGTATCTCTCGAGTTGAGCAAATGAAGCCCATCGAGAGCAAAGTAAGAAGATATCATAAGAGGTTTCAAGCGGATAGGAAAACATTCGATGCCTGAAACA
Organism: Secale cereale; assembly: GCA_902687465.1. Taxonomy (NCBI): domain Eukaryota; kingdom Viridiplantae; phylum Streptophyta; class Magnoliopsida; order Poales; family Poaceae; genus Secale; species Secale cereale. The sequence goes on along the minus strand of LR738709.1, from coordinate 629,885,480 downwards.
GAGTGTGAGAGGAGTTCGGAGCAACGGAATATGTATGGTGGCTAAAACTAGAATAGAACATCTCAGGGAAGGTGGCTCATGAATTACTTATTAAGCCAGACGCGAGGAATATCTTTGGCAACAGGGGTATACATAAGAGTCAGGTTTCGAACTTGTGGAATTGTGGGTTATGGGCCCACCATGTGGGTGAAAAGTAGAAAGGACGTTGACATATTGCGCGGTCATGGTAACAAGGCATGTCAGAGGATAGCATGTTAGTTATGTTGGCAACAATGTTGGTACCAAGGGCGAGGGATGAAGAGAACCATTTTCCTGCTCGTTGGAACGAGGCGGACCAATAGCAAAGTTCTCGTCCATCGGTGGTTACCGGAATGTTATCAACAATAGTAACAGGGTCTTACTGACAGAGTTGTACACCAAGGTGTTTCCATAAGCAGAAAATTATTACTGCTTAGATTATATGTAGATCAAAGAAAGGTTAAACAACAAATGGAAAGGAAAATGTGTTTAAACACCATGAATAGGAGTATATCATTCCCAAGATTAAGCAGGGCATGATATACGTGTCAGGAGATCAAAGTCATGACCATATAGATAAAAGGGGTAAGAAGAATTATGATATGTACCCACACAACGACGTTGGATAGCTGATCAAGAAACATTTAGCATTGCGCGTACAATGTTCTTGTGGATATTCGGAGTACCACAGACATGCTTCGAGATAGCATCGACATGGTCATTGGGTAAAGATCAGACTTTGAATATACAAAGGATCCATCAGGAACAACTTATAGAATAAGCCTTACATTTTCAGCAAGGAAAAGATAAGGATGTGGCCGACGGGCTCAGCGACAATTCATCGAGGGGGCAAGGATGGTATTTCCCATCATGAATTCGATTCACAACTTGGAAGAAGGCAAATCATTGTTGATGGTGATCACGACACATTTGTCGAAAGATTTCATGAAGATGTAATCGATCGACGATGACATCAAGTCAAAGGAATGATGAAGCGAAATATACTGGAACCACGAGTACCGTCACAAACTTGAAATCAAGCTAGTTGTTCAAGGAGAAATGATATGCCAAGGAAGATCAGCGTAAGCTTAGCTCATTGTCGAAATTGTGCTCCGGGAAGAAGGACGAGGTAGCATAGTTAAAAGATGCACGATAATGAGATAGCCGATCAGGCTAGATATGACTTGAAGAATTAATGACTCATAAGCAATGGAGATTACTTAGAGTTATTGAATCGGAGTGCGGAATTGATTCACTTATCGGTGTCCTTGAGTCTCTAACAACTTAGAACCCGTGGAAAATTGGAATCGGTGAGAAGTAATACTTGAAGAACCCATAATAAGTAATATGGTTCTGTGACATTATCGAGATAACACAGGGTAATACTCGAAGATAGAGCAAAATCGAGGTTGAACAGACACATTGATCTGTATAAGACAAGCGTTTTAACTTGACCAAGAACTGGGATCAAAGAAAAACAATCATGGTCGAAACCACAGTTGCCAAGGGCCAAGCATAGATACAAGATGAACTTATATCAAGGGGATTATTATTATTATACAAGAAGCTTCCATGCTAAGTTCCACTTCGGGTCCGTGGGCATGAACACAAAGTTCAAGGTTGACTCCCACTTCTTCAATGCATAACGTTCCATTCACTTCTCACTTCCGATGAAGTCGTAGTATTGAAATTATATCCGATAAAACACCAGAAGAGTATAACTCATGAAAACTCCCGGGTTCACACGGATTAGGGAAGGCATAGGTTCAACCCATAGGTGCATCTTAGGAACGTATACAACAAACTTAAAGAGAGAGAGAGAGGATACAATTTACCAAGGCGTTATGTATCCGGGAAAAACTCACAAGGAGATTCAATATGAGGGGCACTGTCGGATAATAATCCAACAAAAGATCTGGTGGTCTACAAGGGATCTGATGTGAGCATCAGTACTCAACCATAAGAAGAAAGAATGGAGGGATATCAACTTATAGAAACAACTGACTAATTCAAATCTCAAATGCAAAGGAATTATGATTTCCAAATCAGGCGATCAGAAGCAACCGCTCTGATTAAGGATGGGTAGGTTGAAATGACTTAGGGGTACAATCGACGGCAATTTGACTTGTCGAGATCCAGCTCAAATGCGAAATGACGTCTGGGCTGGAAGAACGAATTCTAGTTTGACTGATGATTGCGAGTAATTGCAACCTATTGAATCAATAAGATCTGAAAGTCAACCACAAAGGATTTTAATGAATATTGATATACATATGGAATTAACCATAATGCAAGCAGGTAAAACTTTCCAGAGCATTAGATTGCTGGGGATTCTGAAAGACTGAAAGCGTCTCGAAGACCTTTGTGAAACGCATGAACAACTGGGGACGAATGAATCCCAGTAAGTGTGGGGAATTATTCATAAATGTATTCATGCGGAAAAGTGATACGTCCAAAATGCATCACTATTTTGTATCATAATTTATCCTTATTCATTGATATATTTCACGTTATGATGATGTTCTTATGTTGTTTTGGTATATTTTACACAGTTTGTAAACTTTCCGATGCCGAAGCAGCAGACGCAGGATTCAGCAGTAAAAAGTGGACGCTGAGTTGCTGAAGAAGAATACCTCCAAATTACCTGAAAATTGACGGGAGATATTTTTTAGACGGATCACGAAGGCACGCGAAAGGGCAACCAGAGGGGGGCCACAGGGTGCCCAGGCGCCCAGGGGGCGCGCCCCCCTGGCCGCGCCGGGGGGGGGGGGGGGCTGGAGCCCCTGGCCCACCTCTGGCCGCCTGATGGGCCTCGAACCCCTCGTTGGTTACCCAAGTGGAAGGTTCAAGATGCAGTAAGTAGAAGTGTTTTCCCCTAGCAAAGATGCCAAGGATCGAATCCCCAGAGACTCCTAGGTTCAACAGGTAGGTGTCAACTGCTAACGGCGCAATTAGCAATCAACGTGGACCTGCACACAGATACAAATAACTTTGCTCCCAACGAGTACATAGAGGTTGTCAATCTCTCCGGCCTTGTAGTTCACAAAGGGTTAAAAGCAATATGATAGTAGTGATAGATAGTGTTTTGCAATAGTAAGTAAATAGCGAAAAGTAAATAGTGATGTGATCAATGATGGTAATATGGACCGGAGTCTCATGATGGTCACTAGTGATGTCTCTCTCCCAAAAGACGATAAAACAGCTATGTGAGGTAAACAAATTACAGCTGGGCAATTGACAGGACCACGAACGCAAACCAATGCTAACTACATTGCAAGAAAGGTTGAGGTTCAAAGCATGGGCGGTACGCCAAAGTAAGTAGACCGAAATCCATCAATATCTACTACTAATCATCCACCTTGAGATATCTATCCAGAACATCTCGCTGGTATTAAGTTGCGAGTCCCACCCATAGTGTAAACTCAATGCAACAGACAACTGCATTAAAAGAACTTTGCGTAAAGTAAACAATCCTTGCACCCACGGGAACAAGCACCGTTGTTTTCCCCCTTGTGGCAACAGCACATCCCCTAGACTCATGTTTCTGTCACTCAAGCTAGTCATCGAGGGGCATGAACCCACAATCGAGCATAACGTTCCCTCTCGGAGTCACTACTTACTACTCGGCCAAAGCAATAAATAACAACGGAGAACATGCAAGAATTACTTATGAACTAAAATATAAAAGAGGTGAATCAAATATATTACTCAAGATCAATCTGAACATAATCTCATAATCCATCGGATGCCAGCAAACTCAACATAGCAACAGCATAAGGATTACATAGGTGCCTCGATCATGTAGGGCAGCTCACGAGGACTAATTAGTGAAGCACAAGAACGGGAGGAGAACATCACATAGCTACTGGTCATGGACTCATGGTCCAAGGGGGACTACTCACGAGTCATCCGGGAGGCGTCCATGGTGGTGGAGAAGCTCCCGGTGGTGATCCTCCCCTCCGGCAGGGTGCCGGGAAGAGTTCTCCTGGTGCTCCCGATCTTGGAAGCGGCGGCGGCGGCGGAACAGAGATGGGATCGCGAAAAGAAGTCCTGTTCTGAGGGTTATGGGGAATCCTTTAAATATATGCCAAAGTAGGGCACCGGGGGAGCCTCGGGGGGCCCAGGCGCCCCCCCGGTGCGGCCCAGGGGGGGGGGCGCCCACAGGGCGCCTGGAGCCCCTGTGCCCCCCCCAGGCTGCCCTTCGGACGCAGTGTTGTTTCCGGTTCGCTGATTTTTTATATAATATTTCTGGATTTTTCTGGGCAGTTCTCGAAACATGAAAACCTGAAATACAAAAACAGCCGAAAACAGAAACTGGCACTGGGGTGCACTGGATTAGTAAGTTAGTCCAAATATGATCAAAAGTGTATGGAAGTGTATGAATATCATAGCAATATCACCCAAAAGTGGCATGGAGCAAGCAGCAATTATAGATACGTTTTGGACGTATCAACATCCCCAAGCTTAATTCCTGCTCGTCCTCGAGTAGGTAAATGATAACAAAAATAATTTCTGTGGTGACATGCTATTAACCATATAGGACTTTCTCATAGTCATATGACAAAAGCTTACCGAGACAATGATTCTAAAGTAATTAAGTTGTCTCAAGAGAAAATCACAAATGACTGAAAGTTTTACAACATGAAACTGAAACATCAAAAAGATTTGCAATGAACATGATGTGCAAATATGATCAAGTGATATCTAGCTTGCCCCCTTTAGTGATGCAAAACATAAATGCAAGGGCATCTTCAAGGTTTAAGTGATGACTAGATACAATCATTTCAGAATAAACGATATCACAATCATGCAAAAGACAATGCTACTTTGGGACAATGCACATTACACTCAGAATGACAATCATGCTCTCAATAGTTGGTGCTTCAACATAAAGGTAAAAGAAAGGTTAAGTGCTAAAGCTTTTTATTTTGAAATGGAAGCAATTGTGTCAACGGTAGTAGTACTTCATATGTGTCATGCATAAAACATCCTATAAGTTGCAAGCCTCATGCATCGAATACTAATAGTGCTCGCTCCTTGTCCTAATTAGCTCGGATCCCCATGGGTTATCATTGCATTACATATGTTTTAACCAAGTGTCACAAAGGGGTACCTCTATGCCACCTGTACAAAGGTTCAAGGAGATAAATCGCATTTGATTTCTCGTTTTTGATAGATCTCAACTTGAGGACATCCATACCTGGACAACATAGAAAATAGATGATGGACTCCTCTTTAATGCATAAGCATATTCTCATGAGAGATTGAGGATTAAGGTCCAAGCTAAAACTTCCACCATGATGCATGGCTTTGGTTGGCGGCCCAATGTTCTTCTCTAACAATATGCATATTAACTCAACCCACGGTAAATCACCCTTACTTCAGACAAGACGAACATGCATAGAAACTCACATGATATTGAACAAAAGTGTGACAGTTGATGGCGTCCCCAGAAACATGGTTACCGCTCAGCAAGCAACTCATAAGAAATAAGATACATAGGCAACATATTCTTTACCACAATAGTTTTTAGGCTACTTTCCCATGAGCTATGTATTGCATGGTTAATTTGCTTAGTGCAGGTGAGGTTAGCAAAAGACTGGGAGCGACCAACTAAGAGAGCAATGACGGTCATAATCATGCAGAGCGACAAAGCAATATTGAATCAGGCATGGTAGTTATATCGCTACTCAGAAACAAAAGATCATCAAGGCTTGACAGACTTTCTTTACAGTCTTGAATATGCGTGAGCATACGCCAAGTCAATCAAAATAAATTCTCGAAGGAAGATATTAGTAAACCATACCACATCATAGGCAAACAAACCAAGTTGGTACTCCAATAACACATTGGGAACCCCCCCCCAGCTATTTGAGATTAACCAAAAGAAAACCTGAACTACTAAGCACCTTCATGAAAGTAGCATCTTTATCATAGACACATTAACCCATGCAACGAAAGCAAACTCTCTTAATAAGGTGAGAATGGTAATTAAAGAGAGTTCAAGCAACCAACTAAATAAAAGCTCTTAAGAAGATAAGCATGAATACTAAGAGCAAAGCACGATAGTAGCTATTAAAAGACAAAGAACACACACAACATAGATAGACATGAAAATTCTATGTAATGTTCTAGGTAGAGGTGGAGCGTGTTTCTCTCCCACATAAAGGAATGCTGGGTTCCGACTCGTTATGAAAAACTAAAAAGAAAACTAAAAGCAAGACGCTCTAAGCATAGCACATAACACATGAAGTGATAAAAATATAGCGGAACGAAAGACGAACTGATAATGTTGATGGAGAAGGGGATGCACGGGGGCATCCCCAAGCTTAGACGCTTGAGTCTCCTTGAATATTTCTTGGGGGTGCACGGGGGCATCCCCAAGCTTGAGCGCTTGACACTCCTGAATCTTTTTATCATCTTCCCTCGCACACTTGAAAACTCCCTTCATACACAACTCATCATAATCTGATTAGCGAGGTTAGTACCCTTAATAAAATAATTATACCTTGCTGGAAATAAGGATATTCTTGAAGTTCTACTGTTTCTCAAGATTGCCAAAAGGTTTTTGCAAAGAAAAAGCAAGTTCTTAATTTGCAAAGTGAAGGTAAGGCAAGACAGGACAGAATCTGTGAAAAACAGAACAGCAGGCAGTAATTGACCTGTTCGAGATACTTCTGCAACTCAAATCAAAAAACTCAGAACTGACGCACGAAAGACAATTATATAGAGAACGCTGTCGAAATAATTCAGACAAAAAAGATGATCTGGTGATTTTATACGAATTTTTCTATCCAAGGACAGAATCTGTTTCCTGGACAGCACCTCACAACTTTTGAACTTTCTAGCAATCAGAGGCTATACTTGGCACAAATATGAAAAGTAAAGATACAATGATGATGCTACAGCAGTAAACAACATCAAGACACAACAAAAACAAAATTTTTATTCATGTGGGCTGCCTCCCAAAAGCGCTTTCTTTTATGCCTTTAAGCTAGGCATAATGCATAGATCAAGTTTTATCAAACGTAAAAGAATAACTAGCCCGTACAACGGACTCAAAAGGTAACTTGACCTTCTTACGAGGGAAGTGTTCCATCCCTTTCTTGAGAGGAAACTGAAATTTTATATTACCCTCCTTCATGTCAATGACAGCACCAACGGTGCGCAAAAAGGGACGTCCCAAAATAATTGGACATGAAGGATCACATTCAATATCCATAATAGTGAAATCAACGGGCACATAATTATCATTGACAACAATAAGAACATCGTCGATCCTCCCCAAAGGTTTCTTTATGGAAGAATCAACGAGACGAACACCAAAAGAACAAGAATCATAAGGTTTCAATTTAAGCATATCATATAGTCTTTTGGGCATAACAGAGGTACTAGCACCAACATCACATAATGCATAACAAGAGAAGTCATTCAAATTAATTTTTATCATAGGATCCCAACCATCTTCTAGCTTTCTAGGTATGGAGGCTTCTACTCTAAGTTTCTCCTCCCTAGCTTTGATGAGAGCATTAGTGATATGCTCTGTGAAGGCAAGGTTAAGCGTGCTAGTGCGGGGATCTCTAGACATCTTGTGAAGGAAATCAATAACTTCGGTAAGAGTGCAATTATCAAAATCAAGGTCACGAGCATCAAGTAAATTGGTAGTGGTGTCCTTAAGGTTCACTTGTTTGGTAGTTTCTATAGCATCACCATTAATAGGTCCATTGGGACCAGGAGTACATTGGGTGCTAAGAGTGTGAACATCCTCAATAACTTGGATAGTAGCAACAGTGTGGTGGGTAGGAAGGCTCTTAATTCTTTCCTCTTCCTCCCTTTCTCTAGCCCATCTTTCTTTAAGCTTAGCCATCATCCTAATGTTTTCATTGATTTGCACTTGAGTAGCGTTAATAGGAATGACTTCCCTCTCCTTAAGTGGAGAAGTTTCAATTTTTAGCAATTTTACCTCATTGGCTAAGTGGTCTACCTTAAAAGAAAGATCATCTAGTTTATGTAGTTTCTCTTCTACATTCTTATTAAAGGCTTTTTGGGTAGTGATGAAATCTCTAAGCATAGTCTCTAGTTCAGTATTGGAGTTCTTGGTACTAGGATAAGCATTGTTGTTCCCATAAGAGTTAGAGGGGAACGGTCTAGAATTGTTACCAAAGTTACTCCTATAAGCATTGTTGTTAAAATTGTTTCTAGAGATAAAGTTAACATCTACTTGTTCTTGAGCAATCAAAGAATTTAAAGGAACATCACGAGGATCAACAGTAGATTGCTTCGAAAGTAGAGACATGATCAAGTCAACTTTTTCATTGAGGGAGGAAATCTCCTCGATAGAGTTTACCTTCCTACCTGTTGGAGCGCGTTCGGTGTGCCATTGGGAATAGTTAGTCATCATCTCATCGAGAAGCTTTGTGGCAGCACCAAGTGTAGTTGACATAAAGGTTCCTCCCGCGGCCGAATCTAACAAGTTCCGCAAGGTAAAGTTCAAGCCAGCATAAAAAGTTTGGATAACCATCCAATAGTCAAACCGTGAGTAGGGCAGTTTTTGATAAGAGATTTCATACGTTCCCAAGCTTGGGCAACGTGTTCATTACCCAATTGTTTAAAATTCATGATGTTACTTCTAAGTTGGATAATTTTAGCAGGTGGATAGTATTTTCCGATAAAAGCATCTTTGCACTTGTCCCATGAATCTATGCTATTTCTAGGTAAAGACTGAAACCAAATTTTAGCTCCTCCTCTCAAGGAGAAAGGAAAAAGCTTAAGCTTAACAATATTACCATCTATTTCTTGGTACTTTTGCATATCACAAAGTTCTACAAAGTTGTTCAAGTGTAAAGCAGCATCCTCTCCAGCACCGGAGAATTGTTCTCTCATGACTAAGTTAAGTAAAGCAGGTTTAATCTCATATGAAGGTGCTGAAGTGGCAGGTGTAGTGATAGGTGTGCTGATAAAGTCATCGTTGTTGTGACTAGTGAAGTCACACAACTTGGTGTTCTCGGTGGAACCCATAGTAGCAAGCAAGCAAGATAACTATTTTTGTGATTTTCGATAAAAAGGTACTAAAGCAAATATGAAAGGTAAACTAACAAGACTAAAAAGCAAAGGTAAAAGATAGCATGCAACTCCCCTATCCTGAAGAGTGGAGTCCCTGGCAACGGCGCCAGAAAATACTCCTTGATGGGCCTCGAACCCCTCGTTGGTTACCCCAAGTGGAAGGTGTAAGATGCAGTAAGTAGAAGTGTTTTCCCCTAGCAAAGATGCCAAGGATCGAATCCCCAGAGACTCCTAGGTTCAACAGGTAGGTGTCAACTGCTAATGACGCAATTAGCAATCAACGTGGACCTGCACACAGATACAAATAACTTTGCTCCCAACGAGTACAGAGAGGTTGTCAATCTCTCCGGCCTTGTAGTTCACAAAGGGTTAAAAGCAATATGATAGTAGTGATAGATAGTTTTTTGCAATAGTAAGTAAATAGCGAAAAGTAAATAGTGATGTGATCAATGATGGTAATATGGACCGGAGTCTCATGATTTTCACTAGTGATGTCTCTCTCCCAAAAGACGATAAAACAGCTATGTGAGGTAAACAAATTACAGCTGGGCAATTGACAGGACCACGAACGCAAACCAATGCTGACTACATTGCAAGAAAGGTTGAGGTTCAGAGCATGGGCGGTATGCCAAAGTAAGTAGACCGAAATCCATCAATATCTACTACTAATCATCCACCTTGAGATATCTATCCAGAACATCTCGCTGGTATTAAGTTGCGAGTCCCACCCATAGTGTAAACTCAATGCAACAGACAACTGCATTAAAAGAACTTTGCGTAAAGTAAACAATCCTTGCACCCGCGTGCACAAGCACCGTTGTTTTCCCCCTTGTGGCAACAGCACATCCCCTATACTCATGTTTCTGTCACTCAAGCTAGTCATCGAGGGGCATGAACCCACAATCGAGCATAACGTTCCCTCTTGGAGTCACTACTTACTACTCGGCCAAAGCAATAAATAACAACGGAGAACATGCAAGAATTACTTATGAACTAAAATATAAAAGAGGTGAATCAAATATATTACTCAAGATCAATCTGAACATAATCTCATAATCCATCGGATCCCAGCAAACTCAACATAGCAACAACATAAGGATTACATAGGTGCCTCGATCATGTAGGGCAGCTCACGAGGACTAATTAGTGAAGCACAAGAACGGGACGAGAACATCACATAGCTACTGGTCATGGACTCATGGTCCAAGGGAGACTACTCACGAGTCATCCGGGAGGCGTCCATGGTGGTGGAGAAGCTCCCAGTGGTGATCCTCCCCTCCGGCAGGGTGCCGGGAAGAGTTCTCCTGGTGCTCTCGATCTTGGAAGCGGCGGCGGCGGCGGAACAGAGATGGGATCGCGAAAAGAAGTCCTGTTCTGAGGGTTACGGGGAACCCTTTAAATATATGCCAAAGTAGGGCACCGGGGGAGCCTCGGGGGGCCCAGGCACCCCCCCCCGGCGCGGCCCGGGGGGGGGGGGGGGGGCGCCCACAGGGCGCCTGGAGCCCCTGTGGCCCCCCAGGCTGCCCTTCGGACGCAGTGTTGTTTCCGGTTCGCTGATATTTTATATAATTTTTCTGGATTTTTCTGGGCAGTTCTCGAAACGTGAAAACCTGAAATACAAAAACAGGCGAAAACAGAAACTGGCACTGGGGTGCACTGGATTAGTAAGTTAGTCCAAATATGATCAAAAGTGTATGGAAGTGTATGAATATCATAGCAATATCACCCAAAAGTGGCATGTAGCAAGCAGAAATTATAGATACGTTTTGGACGTATCACCGCCCCCTTTTGCATATATGCTCTCCGTTATCCAAAAACCCTAGGAACGGGAGTTTTTACGGAGTTCCGCCGCCGCTCCGTGGCGGAAACCTACAGAGAAGAAAAAGGCATCTCCGGCGGGCAGATTCCGCCGGGGAGATCACCTCCCGGAAGGGGAGATCATCGTCATCGTCATCACCATCGTCACGGGCATCATCGAGATCATCATCAACATCATCCCCAACACCAGCACCATCTCCATCTTCGAATCTCATCTCGCAATCGCAACTTGTGTTGTAACTCGTACTATCTATCCCCTCTACTCCATCGGTGTTGATTACTACTTTGTGGTGAATGCTATTGAGTTTTGTTGGAGAAATATTATTATGTCCAGATTGTTTATCACCTATTTATACCCACTGATCATGATCTCTTTTATGTCTCGTGAGTAGTTACCTTAGTTCTTGAGGACATGGGGAAGGTCTTGTTGTTAGTAGTCATATGCTGTTGAAGTAATATGTGTTGTTTGATACTTAAGTTGTGTTGTCATTCTACTAGTGGTGTTGTGTGAGTCGAACACTCAACACTTCGCCTTATTAAGGACCTAGGAGAATACATTGTGTACAAAGAATGCTTACGGTGGGTTGCCGGAGTGACAGAAACCTGAACCCCAGTTCGCACGCTTTTGCATAAGGGAATAATGGATCCTCGATCGTATTGCTATGGTTAGGCTTTTGCCTTAAATTCTATCTTGTATTTGCGGATTCTTGCAAGGTGTTTAATCATAAGAGTGCACTCATCTTAGTCTAGAGAGTGTACTAGCATAGATCCACCCACTCAACACTTATCAACACATAACATAGTATCGATACGGAATATGGCGAAAGCACATGACTACCTCTCCCGTGTGTCCTCAGGAACGCTTTAGTCTTTATAAGTTCAGTTGTTAGGCCTCTCCTTTGCTAAGAAAGGATTGGGCCACTTGTTACTCTCAGTGCCTTTTACGTTGCTTGTTTTTACTTTCCTGTTGCTTATATCGAGAAAACCCCTAAAGAGTTATCTTTCAGTGCTTGCAGTAATTTCTTGCTCAGAATCGCTTATCAATACCTTCTGCTCCTCGTTGGGTTCGACACTCTTACTTATCGAAAACGCTGCAATAGATCCCTTACGGTTGTGGGTCATCAAAAAGGAGCTGCAAGGCAGCAGGAAAAGGATTCTCGGAAGTCGAAGAATACTTCCGGGTACCTTGTAATAACAAGAACAACTAGGGATGGAAGTATGAACAGCAAGGGTATGCATTTATCCATAAGGATTCAACGGAATTAAGAGATTGCAAAAGAAATCAACACAAGTTCTCGGGAGTAGATCGGAGAGTAACTTCGAAGTCTTCTGGTGAAGCAGGCAACCATCTGGAATGAATGGGCTCTCCGGGGAAAGTCGTTACCAGCTGGTTATGCTTTTTGTTTCTTGTTTTTATTTCACTAGTTATGCTTATGGACAACCTTGCTATTGGATCGTTGCTTGCGGGTAGACGCCCCACACCTGTGGTGGTTGATCCTCCCCCTACTGAAATTGTGCCCTATAAAATACCAGCTGGTATTATCGATTATGTTTTGGCTAATCGTTATGTAGGAGACAGACATCCCGGTGAACACTTGTTATATCTGTCACAACTATGTTCATTATTTAAGCTTGCAGGTGTATCGAGGGAGTTTGTCATGAGGAAATTGTTTGCCGTATCACTTATAGATAAAGCTTCGGATTGGTGTAGGCTTCTCGATAACTCACACTTACTTGAATGGCAGGAGCTTATGTCTCTCTTTTATACTAAGTTTTATCCTCTTCATGAAATTCATCGAGACAGGAACTATATCTATAACTTTAGACCTCGTGACGGAGAAAGCATTGCTCAAGCTTGGGGGAGATTGAAGTCCCTAATGCTCAAATGCCCTATTCATAAGTTTCCCAAGGAAATTATACTTACAAATTTTTATGCCAGGCTTTCTCGTCAGGATAAGGAGATGCTGGATGCCTCCTCTAGTGGGGTATTTCAGAAGAAGAGTGTTGAAGAAAGGTCGGATCTCATTGAAAGGATCGAGAGGAATACCGAAGATTGGGAAATTGATAAAGGTATTGAACCCGCTATAAATTATGGACATGATTATATTGAAAGCTATGTGAAAACCGATTACTTCAATACTTTTTGCTCTAAGATTGGTCTTGATTCCCATCTAGTGATTGGTTTCTGTAAGAATTTTGCCTCTCACGTTGATTCTTTTAAAAAGAAGAGAGACCAGCACCATGAACCTTTTAAAGAGCCACCTATTAATATTTATGTTGCTGACCCTATTTTGCCTGCAGTTATATATGAAAAGCCTCCTTTTCCCGCAAGGATAAGGGAGCACTCTTTTGTGACAGGCATAATAAATAAAAGTGAGAGAAGAGTTGATGAGCCTGAGGACCAGATCAAGGTCGATCCTCAAGTTGCATTGATTAAAGACCTTGCTACTAATGATGTTTTGGATTCCAATATAAATTTTTGTGCTGTTTCCACTAACCTTGTCACAGCCAAGAATAAAGGCCCAATTTCAGGTACTCTAGTGGTATCTGTTAAAATAGGATATCACAATTATTATGGGCTATGCGATTTGGGATCGAGTGCAAGTGCTATCCCCTATTCACTTTATGAAGAGATCATCGGTGAGATTTCCCCTTGTGAACTTGAAGAAGTTGATGTTACCATTCATCTTGCAAACAGAACAACTATCTCTCCTATTGGAATTGTGAGGGACGTTGAAGTCCTATGTGGAAAGGTAAAATACCCTACCGACTTTCTAGTACTTGGTTCAGAGAGGGACAATTTCTGTCCTATTATTTTTGGTAGACCTTTTCTTAGAACTTGTGGAGCTATAATAGATTGCAAGAAAGGTAAAGTTTCTGTTGAATTCGATGGTGAGCCATAAGAATTTAATTTTTCTAAGTTCTCTAAGCAGCCTCGTGGTACTGATTTACCTAGTGATGATAAAATTATTGAAAGTATTGCCTCTATTGCTATTCCCCCTAATGATCCTTTGCAGCAATACATGGAGGACCACGAGAATGATTTGCATATGCAGGAAAGAATTGAACTAGATGAAATATTCTTGAGGCAGCCTGCTATCCTGAAGCACAACCTTCCGGTTGAACCTTTGGGAATTTTATCAAAACCGAAAGAAGACCCGGTGTTCGATCTTAAACCTCTGCCCGATACGCTCAAGTATGCTTATTTAGATGAAAAGAAAGTATTTCCTGTTATTATCAATTCTAACCTTTCAGGATATGAAGAAGAGCGATTATTGGAAGTACTTCGTAAACACCGTGGCGCAATTGGCTATACCCTTGATGACCTTAAGGGGATTAGTCCATCTATCTGTCAACATACTATCAACCTTGAGCCTGATGCTAAACCGGTTGTTGATCATCAACGACGGTTGAACCCGAAGATGATGGATGTTGTGAGAACTGAGATTCTCAAGCTTCTAGCCGCAGGTATTATCTACCCTATAGCTGATAGTAAGTGGGTAAGCCCGGTACATTGTGTTCCTAAGAAAGGAGGTACAACTGTGGTTCCTAATGATAAAAATGAACTAATACCTCAGAGAATTATTATTGGATATAGAATGTGTATTGATTACAGGAAGTTGAACAAGGCAACCAGGAAGGATCACTACCCGTTGCCGTTCATCGACCAAATGCTTGAAAGGTTATCCAAAAATACCCAATTTTGTTACCTCGATGGTTATTCTGGCTTCTCTCAAATTCATGTTAACACTGCCAATCAAGAGAAGACCACTTTTACTTGTCCCTTTGGTACTTATGCTTACAGGCGTATGCCTTTTGGTTTATGTAATGCCCCTGCTACTTTTCAAAGGTGTATGTCTGCTATCTTTCATGGTTTCTGCGGGGATATTATAGAAGTCTTCATGGACGATTTCTCCGTCTATGGAACTTCTTTTGACCATTGTCTTCACAACCTTAATAAAGTTTTGCAGAGATGCGAGGAGACAAATTTGGTACTCAACTGGGAAAAGTGCCACTTCATGGTTAACGAAGGAATTGTTCTTGGTCACAAGATTTCCGAAAGGGGAATTGAACTGGACAAGGCCAAGATCGAAGCTATTGAGAGGATGCCCTATCCAAGGGACATCAAAGGTATTCACAGTTTTCTCGGTCATGCAGGTTTTTATAGAAGATTTATTAAAGACTTTTCTAAAACCTCAAGACCCCTCACTAATCTTCTCCAGAAGGACGTTCCTTTTGTATTTGATGAAAATTGTAAGGAAGCTTTTGAAGTCCTTAAGAAAGCTTTAATAACCGCTCCTATAGTACAACCGCCTGACTGGAATTTACCTTTTGAGATTATGTGTGATGCAAGTGATTTTGCTGTTGGAGCCGTTTTAGGACAAAGGGTTGATAAGAAATTGAATGTTATACATTATGCTAGTAAAACCCTTGATAGTGCTCAAAGAAATTATGCTACTACTGAGAAGGAATTCTTAGCTGTAGTATTTGCTTGTGATAAGTTTAGGCAGTATATTGTTGATTCCAAAGTTATTATTCATACTGATCATGCTGCCATTAAGTACCTTATGACAAAGAAGGATGCCAAGCCAAGGCTTATCAGATGGGTACTCCTTCTTCAAGAATTTGATTTGCAGATTGTTGATAGGAAAGGAGAAGACAATCCGGTGGCGGACAATCTTTCAAGGATGGAAGATATACCGCACGACCCCATCCCAGTTAACGATAGTTTTCCAGACGAGCAACTTGCCATTGTAAAAATACAATCTCTTTCCGATCCTTGGTATGCAGATTATGCTAATTTTATTGTTGCAAAGTATTTGCCTCCAGGTTTAACACTCCAGCAAAGGAAGAAGTTCTTTCATGATTTGAGGCACTACTTTTGGGATGACCCACATCTTTTCAAAGAAGGTCCCGACGGGATCGTGAGAAGATGCATACCGGAACATGAGCAGAAGGACATTCTCAGACGGTGTCATGATAGTCCCTATGGAGGACATCATGCCGGTGAGAGGACTGCACATAAGGTTCTTCAATCAGGTTTTTATTGGCCTACTCTCTTTAAAGATGCAAGAAATTATGTTTTAGCCTGTGATAAATGTCACAGAGTTGGTAACATTAGTAGAAGGAATGAGATGCCTATGAATTACTCACTAGTGATCGAACCTTTTGATTGTTGGGGTTTTGATTTTATGGGTCCTTTTTCTTCTTCGCACAAGTACACTCACATTTTAGTAGCTGTTGATTATGTGACCAAGTGGGTTGAAGCAATCCCCACTGAAAGTGCTGATCACAAGACATCTTTGAAAATGCTTAAAGATGTAATTTTTCCTAGGTTTGGTGTACCGAGGTATCTCATGACCGATGGAGGATCACACTTCACGCACGGGGCTTTTAGAAAAGCTTTGGCCAAATACGATGTCAATCATAGAATTGCTTCACCATATCATCCTCAAACTAGTGGGCAAGTTGAGCTCACCAATAGAGAGATTAAATTGATCTTGCAGAAAACAGTAAACAGAAATAGGAAGGACTGGTCAAACAAGTTAGGAGATGCTTTGTGGGCATATAGAACTTCTTACAAAAACTCCATGGGCATGTCCCCCTATAAGATGGTGTATGGCAAGGATTGCCATTTGCCATTAGAGTTAGAGCACAAAGCTTTCTGGTCTGTTAGAGAGCTTAATGCTGACCCAAAATTAGCTGGTGAGAAGCGTCTCATGAACTTGACTTCTTTAGATGAATGGAGAAGTGAAGCTTACGAGAGCGCTAAAATGTTCAAGGAAAAGGTAAAAAGGTGGCATGATAGGAAGATTCTGAAACGTGAATTTAATGTTGGTGATAAAGTTTTGTTGTTTAGATCCCATTTCAGGTTTTCTCCAGGTAAACTACTTTCCAGGTGGGAAGGACCATTTCATATTGAAGAAGTTTATCGGTCTGGTGCAATTAAGATTGATAATTTTGAAGGCACCAAACCTCAAGTTGTGAATGGGCAAAGACTTAAACATTACATAGCAGGAGACCCTGTCAATGTTGATGTGAATATAATATACACAACAACCCACGAAGAACATGTTGCAGCCCTGTTTCAGACGCCAGCAGAAGCAGAATAAAGAAAAGGTATGTAGTACGGTAAGGAAACATCGCGAACCGCCATAAAAGTTCCGTATTACGAGTTTTTGCAAAATTAGTAAAATTCTGAGCCTAAGTGGAGCCGGAGACGACCTCCAGGGGGTCCAGGCGCTCCCCTGGCGCGCCCCACCTCCTGGCCGCGCCGGGAGGCCGCCTGGACACCCGGGAGTCCGTCTCCGACCCCGCTTTGGTCCGTTACCTTCCTTTCTGTGCATAAATTTTTCCTATATATTTTCCCGGATTGTTCCGGCAACATATCTTGCGATTTCGCGTGTTTTCTTTTCGATCTGTTTCTGCCAGGGAATCTTTCAGCTGAATTTAGGTGCCATGGCTTCTCCAAGTTCCCCCAAGGACAAGTTCGTTGTCAACGTCATCAACCCTTACCTCGCTCAGGTAAAGAAGCACCCTCAGGTTGTTTAGATGGAGGACGGTGTCCTTCGTCAAGAAGATCTGAAGGGACCTATCAAGGAGGGGAGCATCCAGGCCAGGCTGGAAGAAGTGGAGCAAGAAGTCTTCGAGTACAAGAAGATGATCGAGCGTGGTGTTGAAGCTAACTTTGACATCATCAACGAGCTGAAGAACTACTTCCTGAAGGAGATGAAGGAGATGTGGAAAAGCATCACCGCATCTGAAGAAAGAATTATAGAGCTCCAAGGGCAAATTAATGATCTACATAACCAGAACTGTGAGTATGAACTAAGGTTTATGCGCATGAGTATGGGTGCTGCCTGCAGGATTCAGGAGACAAGCTTCTCATATGAGACTGGAGAACCCCTTCCATGGAAGCATTTCGCCGAGGACTACGTGATCAACGCCAACAAGGATGAGGAGTGAAATCTCCTGGGGTAACGGCATTCCCTTGGCTTGTTCCAAGCTTGGGGGAGTGCCCGGTATCTTTATCTTTACCTTTTGTCTTTTAGAGTCAAGTAGAGTCGTATCATGTCTAGGGAGGTTATTATATGAGATAGATGTGTGCATTGAGGTCTATCACTCCTTCGGTGAAGAATTGTATCCGTGAGTGTGGAGTCGTCTATGATGGAATATTAATGAGAAGTTTATCTGTTCCTTTTGCTGCACTCGGTATTCTTCTCACGCAATCGACCTTATGTGATGATTCTTATGGGGAGTATTGACCTTATGTCAGGTATGGCTGTGAAAACTTTATTTAATCTTGGCAAACATAGCTTTGGTCATAACAACAAGCATGATTTTCTTAAAGTATCAACATAGCCAAAACCTTATGTTATTATGCTTGAAGTGTTATGTTGACAAGGAAGACAACTTGATGTGTTATGCTTATTTTAATGTTCATGCTTTATATTGCTTTGCATATTAGTCATCATCAATTGTCTGTTCTTTCAAAACCTTTGCTAGCCTAACTCTGTACTAAGCGGAATTCTGCTTGTGCATCCATACCCTTGAACCAATACCTTCCATATGAGTCCACCATACCTTCCTACTCGTGGTATTCCACTACCACATCCTAAAGTACAGAATTTATGTGTTATCCTTAAATGTTCAAAATCTTTTATTTTGTGCCTCTATTTTAGCTCATGAGGAAGTAATAGCTAATTCATGATCTTTTTGAGTTGGACAAGCTTCACCCCGGGATTGCATGTCTAATGTGCAAACCCATAATACGAGAAGGAACTGGCAAAGAGTGCGCCCGGCTCAAAAATAATATAACAAACAAACCCTCCTTCACGCTTTGTTCATGAGAAATCAGAAAACTTTGGCAGTGATAAACAAAGGAGAATAAGAGGATGTGATCGTCCTCGTGCGGGAGCCGTTCCTCGAAACTTGTCCAGCTCAAGAAGTAATTGAGTTATCTATTAGCATTCGTTGACAAAACATGCACCTCTCAAAACTTGTTTTCATTCTGTTTGATTTCAGGATAGCACATGAGTTTTCCCTACTACCCTAGAGCAGGGCCTATCTTTTAATTTTAAGTTGAGTCAGTTATTCCTACTCCCTTCTATTCTTAGAGAGAGCAGACATTTGATGTTGATAAGGATTCATTCATATAAAGTTGCATTAAGATTGTCATATCATATCCTTGTTGACATTATCATTTGATAAGTAAGTTGTTTGTCAAGCCCAGCTAAGGCAAATATCTTCCTTTGTGTTAACACTTTCACTTCTTGCCTGATGACATGTTCTTTCAAAAAGCTTCAATTAGTCTCATCAAAACATAAAGAAAGAGCAAAAGTAAAAGCTATTAGTTGTTCTTTGACCAAAGGACATGCTTGCCATGATTCAATGAGTTTCCTTAGCCCTACTTTCGAATATAAGTTTTACCACTCTTTTATAAGGGCCTTATGAGTTGAAGATTGCTGTTGAGGATATTTGAGTTGGTGAAGAAACTGTGATGCTTCTTGTTCGTATTCTGTTTATCGACACTTCACTCTCTAAACTTGTGGACAGGTTTACCGAGCTCAGTATTCGCTTGGGGACAAGCGAGGTCTAAGCTTGGGGGTGTTGATACGTCCAAAATGCATCACTATTTTGTATCATAATTTATCCTTATTCATTGATATATTTCACGTTATGATGATGTTCTTATGTTGTTTTGGTCTATTTTACACAGTTTGTAAACTTTCCGATGCCGAAGCAGCAGACGCAGGATTCAGCAGTAAAAAGTGGACGCTGAGTTGCTGAAGAAGAATACCTCCAAATTACCTGAAAATTGACGGGAGATATTTTCAGACGGATCACGAAGGCACGCGAAAGGGCAACCAGAGGGGGGCCACAGGGTGCCCAGGCGCCCAGGGGGCGCGCCCCCCTGGCCGCGCCGGGGAGGGGGGGGGCGCCTGGAGCCCCTGGCCCACCTCTGGCCGCCCCCTTTTGCATATATGCTCTCCGTTATCCAAAAACCCTAGGAACGGGAGTTTTTACGGAGTTCCGCCGCCGCTCCGTGGCGGAAACCTACAGAGAAGAAAAAGGCATCTCCGGCGGGCAGATTCCGCCGGGGAGATCACCTCCCGGAAGGGGAGATCGTCGTCATCGTCATCACCATCGTCACGGGCATCATCGAGATCATCATCAACATCATCCCCAACACCAGCACCATCTCCATCTTCATCCGAATCTCATCTCGCAATCGCAACTTGTGTTGTAACTCGTACTATCTATCCCCTCTACTCCATCGGTGTTGATTACTACTTTGTGGTGAATGCTATTGAGTTTTGTTGGAGAAATATTATTATGTCCAGATTGTTTATCACCTATTTATACCCACTGATCATGATCTCTTTTATGTCTCGTGAGTAGTTACCTTAGTTCTTGAGGACATGGGGAAGGTCTTGTTGTTAGTAGTCATATGCTGTTGAAGTAATATGTGTTGTTTGATACTTAAGTTGTGTTGTCATTCTACTAGTGGTGTTGTGTGAGTCGAACACTCAACACTTCGCCTTATTAAGGACCTAGGAGAATACATTGTGTACAAAGAATGCTTACGGTGGGTTGCCGGAGTGACAGAAACCTGAACCCCAGTTCGCACGCTTTTGCATAAGGGAATAATGGATCCTCGATCGTATTGCTATGGTTAGGCTTTTGCCTTAAATTCTATCTTGTATTTGCGGATTCTTGCAAGGTGTTTAATCATAAGAGTGCACTCGTCTTAGTCTAGAGAGTGTACTAGCATAGATCCACCCACTCAACACTTATCAACACATAACATAGTATCGATACGGAATATGGCGAAAGCACATGACTACCTCTCCCGTGTGTCCTCAGGAACGCTTTAGTCTTTATAAGTTCAGTTGTTAGGCCTCTCCTTTGCTAAGAAAGGATTGGGCCACTTGTTACTCTCAGTGCCTTTTACGTTGCTTGCTTTTACTTTCCTGTTGCTTATATCAAGAAAACCCCTAAAAAGTTATCTTTAAGTGCTTGCAGTAATTTCTTGCTCAGAATCGCTTATCAATACCTTCTGCTCCTCGTTGGGTTCGACACTCTTACTTATCGAAAACGCTGCAATAGATCCCTTACGGTTGTGGGTCATCAAAAAGGAGCTGCAAGGCAGCAGGAAAAGGATTCTCGGAAGTCGAAGAATACTTCCGGGTACCTTGTAATAACAAGAACAACTAGGGATGGAAGTATGAACAGCAAGGGTATGCATTTATCCATAAGGATTCAACGGAATTAAGGGATTGCAAAAGAAATCAACACAAGTTCTCGGGAGTAGATCGGAGAGTAACTTCGAAGTCTTTTGGTGAAGCAGGCAACCATCTGGAATGAATGGGCTCTTCGGGGAAAGTCGTTACGAGAACCTAATGTAGTTAGTAAATTCATTTAACCCGAATAGAAGAGAGATCAGAACCCCAGAGTATAGATGAGGAATAAAAGGTCCTAATACCACCCAATGGCGACGTGGGCCCGTAAACCACACAGCCATGTTAGTAAAACGGTTTTTCGAAGACTAGACTCAACTTCGACCAAGGAGTTGGAAAGGGGGGTTCCTACAGGCAGTCGACTCTGATACCAACTTGTGACGCCCCCGATTTGACCGTACACTAATCATGCACGCAAATGTGTACGACCAAGATCAAGGACTCACTGGAAGATATCACAACACAACTCTAGACACAAATTAAAATAATACAAGCTTTATATTACAAGCCAGGGGCCTCGAGGGCTCGAATACAAAAGCTCAAAAACACAAGAGTCAGCGGAAGCAACAATATCTGAGTACAGACATAAGTTAAACAAGTTTGCCTTAAGAAGGCAAGCACAAAAGTAACAACGATCGAAAAGGCAAGGCCTCCTGCCTGGGACCTCCTAACTACTCCTCGAGGCCGAACTCCATGTAGAAACACCATAGGGATCCTCTGGCTCCTGGACTCCACCGATCTGGTTGCGTCAACCAGAAAGAAGAAAGAAGGGGGAAAAAGGGGGGAGCAAAGCAACCGTGAGTACTCATCCAAAGTACTCGCAAGCAAGGATCTACACTACATATGCAAAGGTATCTGTGCAAAGGGGTAATATCTATGGACTGAACTGCAGAATGTCAGAATAAGAGGGGGGATAACTAATCCAATCGAAGACTACGCTTCTCGTAACCTCCATCTTGCAGCAAAAGATGAGGGTAGCTGGAAAGTAACAAGTATCCTCGCTTCTCGAAGCCTCCGTCTTGCAGTAGTAGAAGGGAGTAGATGGTAAGTTCACCAAGTAACAACGTATAGCATAATCCTACTCGGCGATCCTCCCACACATCACCCTGTGAGAGAGCAACCACCGAGTTGTATCTGGCACTGGTAAGGGTGTGTTTTATTAAGTATCCGGTTCTAGTTGTCATGAGGTCGGAATACAACTCCGGGTCGTCCTTTTACCGAGGGACATGGCTATTCGAATAGATTAACTTCCCTGCAGGGGTGCACCACATAACCCAGCACGCTTGATCCCATTTGGCCGGACACACTTTCCAGGGTCATGCCCGGCCTCGGAAGATCAACACGTCGCAGCCCTACCTAAGCACAGCAGAGAGGTCAACACGCCGGTCTAAACCCTAAGCGCACGGGGGTCTGGGCCCATCGCCCAATGCACACCTGCGCGTTGCGAGGGCGGCCGGTAAGCAGACCTAGCCTCTCCCAATACCAGAGTAGGCTTTCCAGTCCAATCCGGCGCGCGCCGCTAAGTCGCTGACGTCAAAAAGGATTCGGCTGATACCACGACGTCGAGTGCCCATAACTGTTCCCACCCAGCTGGTTAGTGCGTAAAGGCCAACGGCCAGACTCAGATCAAATATCCAAACTCGTTAATCGTGTTATTATGAAATAACCGCGGACAACGACCAGGGCCAGGCCACCTGTCTCCTAGGTGTCTCAACCTGCCCTGTCGCTCCGCCACAAAGATCCACACAGAGGGCCATCGGGAAAGTATGTCCTTTCAGCCCCCAATCCGTGAATCAACCACGGGTACTCAACGAGCCGACCCGACTTTAGTCACATCAAGTATCTTGTATATGTGTATGTAATATATACCCGTGATCACCCCCAAGTGATCACGGCCCGATAGAATAGCAGGGCAGACGGACAAGGGTGTAGGGCCACTGATGGTATACTAGCATCCTATACTAAGCATTTAGGATTGTAGGTATAGTATCAACAATGGTAGCAACAATGACAGGCTATGCAGCAGAATAGGATTATCGAAAGCAGTAACATGCTACACTACTCTAATGCAAGCAGTAGAGAGAAGAGTTGGCGATATCTGGTGATCAAAGGGGGGGGGCTTGCCTGGAAGCTCGGCAGACGAAAGGAATCTTCGGAAGCGTAGCCGTAGTCGAACACCGAAGCATCAATGGTCTCGGGGTCTATCACAGTATCAGAGTCTACCGAAAATAAGCAACGAAGGGGAAACAAATAAATAACAGAGCAAACAATAGCACACAAAGCATAACATGGAAATACGCAGTGCTACGTGTGACCTAACGCAGTGCTCGGTGATACAGGCGAAGAGGAATAACATCCGGGAAAGTATTCCCGGTGTTAGGCATTTTCGGGCAGATGAAACGGAGGGGAAGGTTGCATGTTCGGTATGATAGAGATGTGTGGCAGACGAACGGACCGCGTATTCGGATTCGTCTCGTCATTCTGAGCGATTTTCATATATAAAACATTTTCATCCGAGTTACAGATTATTTTATATGATTTTCTAAAGCTTTAGCAATATTCTAAAATTGTTATAATTTAAAAGGACTTATTGCACCAGCATGACGTCATGCCGACGTCAGCAGAGTCAACAGTCAACTCTGACTGGGTTGACTGGTCAAGGGGCAGTGGGCCCAAACAGTCATTGATTGAGGTTAACTAAAACAGATAAATTAGTTTAGTTAGTGATTAGACTAAGTTAAACAAGATTAATTAAGTTAATTAATTAATATTTTTAATACTTTTTTGTTGTTGTTTTTTTTTCTAAAAAAGGGGGGGCTGGGCCCTAGGGCCCGCTGGCAGTGGCTTGAGGCCAGCAGGGCGGGCGTTGACGGGTGCGGGCGCCCGCGCACCCGCACGGGGCGATAGAGGGAGCCGGCTAGTCCGGGTCGTGCCTGTGGCCACGGTGCGGCTCGCCGGCCGGCCGTTTCCGGCGACGGAAGCCGACGCAGCGGGGTGCGTAGGGGGCACCGGGGGCAAGCCCTCGCACGCCCGCACCCACAGGAGCTCGCGGTTGGCCGCGGGGCGGCCGGAAGCAGGTCCAGCGACGAGGCTTGGCGGCGGCGGAGCTCGGCGCTTGTGCGGGCGCGAAGGAAAGTGGTAGGCGCAGGCGAGCGGGGCGGGCGGCGGCCGGTGAGCGAGGCGGCGGAAGCACGGGTGAGTGCGAGGCGGAGCGGGGCTAGCAGCCGAGGACACGCACGGCTGTATTTCCAGCCGACAGCAGCGACATCAAGGGCACGGCGGCGATGGCAGAAATCGACGGGGCGACGGTGTGCAGCGGTGACGGCGTTGAGCGGGCCGGCGGTGGCGCTTGGCCCAGAAGCGGGCGAGGCGGGGTGTGTGGGTACTAGAGGCCGCGGGAGGAGGCGACGCAGCTGTCGGGCCAGGAGGGTGACCAAGCACGGCCGGCGCGCGAGGGTCGCGGTCTGGCGCAGGAGAGCGTGCGCTCTCTGCGAGCGCGGGTGCGGTGAGCTACGATGCCTAGGAAGGAGAAGGGATAAGGGGAGGGGCGGCGTAGGCTCACCTAGTAGGCACAAGGAGGCCCCGTGATTGCTTAGAAGCCGCAGCGGGCGAACGGTTCGACGGCGATGGTGATGGAGGCAGTCGGCGACGGGGAAGAAGTGGTCGGGGCCGTGCTACTGGACCTTCCCGGCTCGCGCGGCTTGGCAGATGCGCCGAGGATGTCGAGGAGGAGCCCCTAGGGCGGTCCTAGGTGAAGGCGTCGGGGAGCACGCGAGGAGGCAGCCCGTGGCGACGACGGCGGCGGGTGTGTACTATGGGGAGGAGAGGGACGAGAGGAGGGGCATTGAGAGGGCTAGGGTTTGCCAGGGGCTTCGGGGTGACCTTATTCACCAAGGAGAAGCCGTGGGATCGCCGGCGCTTGGCAGACAGCCATGGGATGGCCTCCACGTCCTGTGTCGATGAACAAAGAAAGGGGATGAGGGGAAGCTGGGCTGGGCCATGTGAAGCCCAAAAAGACAATGTTCCAAAGTTCTATTTATTTTTTTACTGCTTAGATTTCTAGCTAATGTTTTCTATTTTGTTTTGCTATCAAGTGATTTTAGTTAAGAGTGTAACTTAACACATATATACCAGGCATATGGTTTAAGTAGCACACAAGTTTGGAGGCAAAAAGAGTTAACTAATTAATTGTTTATTTTTGAAAAGGCCATTTTATTTGCTCTTGTACCAATAAAATAATTGTTGGGGTCAATTTAGGGAGCCAAGTGAAGCTTCTGTTATATCTTACACTTGCTTGGGTTATGACATATTATGAACAACTTTATTTAGCTGTTTAAAGAAACAATATTTCCACATTATTTTAGAATTTGAATTTGACTTGTTAAATGAATTTGAATTTGATCTCAATGTGAAACAAGTGAGGTTTAGCAAAACTTTAATTATGATGACGTGGCATCATTAGAGTATTATTACTATAGCCTAACTACCGGGGTGTCACAACCAACCCATAGCTTAGACGGGACCTTCCATGCCACCCAGGGCCATCTCAGTCTGAGAGCTCTCGCGAATTTCCCCAAGTGGAGTATGCCAAGCCCACCGAGTTGTGTGGGGCGGCAGACTATCTCCCAGTTGACCTTGCATTTTGCTCCTGTAGCTGTGTCGCTAGCTGACCATAGAAATGCCTGTTCAATCTTGTTGATGCTTCGCAGCACACCAGGGGATTGTGAGTGGGGTGATGTGGTAGATAACTTGTGAGGTG
This sequence comes from Secale cereale, assembly GCA_902687465.1. NCBI lineage: Eukaryota > Viridiplantae > Streptophyta > Magnoliopsida > Poales > Poaceae > Secale > Secale cereale. The sequence continues at coordinate 629,859,581 of LR738709.1, read as the reverse complement.
AGGACCGATTTCACCAAGGCCATCGGCCTGATGGTGGTAATGTTCCGCCCCTGCTAGGGGGGCAACCTCGCCGCAACCTTGTCCTCAAGGTATTGAAAGTCAACCTTTTTGAGCTGCCAGATCGAAAGTGGAAGGCCCAAGTACTTCATTGGAAAGGACGTTCGCATGGCAGGAAGGCTACGTAGAATGTCATCCAGGTTCAGGCGACCGCAGCGAATAACAACTACATAGTTCTTTTGAAAGTTGGTTGACAACGCTCTGACCTCGTCCGAAGATCTCAGGATGGAAGCAAGGTTATGGACATCCTCCCGCGTCAGCGAGATGAATTCCGCCGCATCATCAACACAGAGGGAGGTACGAACATGCAAACCCCTCCCTCCAAGCTTGTGTAGAAGGTTGTGGTTCGTCGCGACGTCAAGAATCTGCCGCAGCGGGTGGATTCCGATGACGAAAAGCAGGGGAGAGAGAGGGTCTCACTACCTAAGTCCACAACCATGGAGAATAGGGGGGGGGGGGCGTCAATACCGTTGAGAAGAACACGTGAAGATGAGGTGCAGAATAGGGCAGCAATCCAATCCCGAAAGCTGGCCGAAAAGCCCATGCGACGAAGCAAGTCCAAGATATATTCCCATCGTACCAAGTCGAAGGCCTTCCGAATGTCCAACTTGAATAGAAAGGATGGGGTCTTGTTTCGGTGGAGTCGCTCCACAAGGTTTCTGACTTACATGAAGTTGTCATGGACATTTTTTTATAAAAGCACTTTGCGCGTTGAAGATAAAGTTGTTAATGAATGGGGCAAGACAAACAGACAACACCTTGACAATGATTTTGATGATAGCGTGAATCAAGACAATATTTACCGAGTTCAGCCAGCGTAGATTGCTGAAGTGATGAATAACTCGCATGACATCGGCCTTACAATGGCATGGGAGACATCCAACACACAGAGTGCCGTAATTTAGCAGGTAATGCTCTGGTGTTCATCATCACTAATTCAGTAGCACAGTGTCCGTTCCTCCTCTCGGTAAACACGCAACAAAAAACAACAGTAATAAAGTATCTAAAAAAACTGTGAACGGTAAACAAACACGTACGTGCACGTTATCTAGTTACAGCCTTACAGGAGAGGCACCCGATGGATCGAGCACATCTGCAAATACCCATGCGCGCGCGCCGTGCGGCACGATCGACCGCGCCCGGCACGTGCTTTCCGATCACTTGGACGCCCTCTTCTTCCACAGGTCGGCGAGCAGCCGCACGGCGCCGCCGGCCGGCTTCCTCTTCCCACCGGAGCCCCCGTCCCCCGCGTCCCGCCGCTTGTCCTCGTCCGTCTCCTCCGTGCCAACGTGGTGACCCGCGCCGCCGAGCACTGCCGCGGCCTCCTCGGCCGCCTTGCGCCACTGCTCGCTCTGGACGCGGATGCGGCGCGCCTCGGCTTCCAGCGCCTCCCGCGCGCGCTCCGACTCCCTCAGCCGCTCGGCCAGCCGGGACTCCCTCGCCGCGCTGTCCATGAGCGCGCGCTCGGATTCCCTCGCCTTCGCGGCCGTCCTCTTCCTGTCGGCCGCGGCGGCGTCGGAGGCCGTCTGCGTGAGCTCGGCGTTCTCGTTTCTGAGAGCGGCGAACTCGGCGTCCTTTGCGACCAGCTCTGCCGTCAGCGTGCCGATGTTCGCGTCCTTCGCCGTCAGCTCCAATTTCAGCTCGTCGACCTCCATGTCCTTCAGCATCATCTTCGCCCTCAGCTCGTAGACCTCCCTGTCTTTCTCCACAAGCTTGCTCCACATCTGGTCGGCCTCGGGGTTCCCCTCGATGCTACCACCGTCATGTCCAACGACGGCAATACTGTTGCTCGCCTCATCGCCATTATCAGTCGTCTTCTCGGCCACCTCCTCAACCCGGGACTCATTGTCCTCGCGCTCGACAATGCCTCTTCTCTCCTCACCGTCACCATTTACAACGTCGTCTGCGACAACTTCTGCCTCCTCCTCCCGCTGCTTCTCTTCTGGCGGCCGCACATTGTTAACCTGTTCGCCCGGCGCCGGAGCGGCGTCATCCCTCTTCTTGGTGGCGAACCGCTTCTTGGCCTCGGCGAAGGCGCCGCGCGCGTCCTTCCTGGCCTTCTCGGCGGCCGCGAGCTGCTCCCGCATGGCCGCAAGCTGGTCGTGCGCCTTCCCCAGCTTGGCCTCCAGCTCCGCCGCCCGCGGCCCTGCACCACCGCCACCACCAGCGACCGCACCCGCGGGTTTCTTCTGCAAAGCCACCACCATGCAAAATTGCATCAAGTCAGGTGTCAGGTGTCATGTCTCTAACTGTACGTACAGGGTGCAAATGCAGTGATCAGTTCGCGCGCGAGAACATGCTTGCCTCGTGGAGTGGGCTGCGGGGCGCCGCCCCTCGGCCGACGCCGGCACCACGGTGACGCACCCCGCCACTCGCCTCCGCGCCCACGGCCACCGGCGCCGTCCTCGCGCGCGTGGGCACGCGAGGTGCGGGCCGGTGCGGCAGCTCAGACATGGCCCTGAAGCGAAGTTCGATCAGTCAGGGCACAAACTTGAAGCAGTTAAACTGTTAAACATGGCATTACTACCAGACACATTAAGATCAGGTTAGCAGCGGTCGATCGATACCTTGGTCGTGACATGCGGCTGCTGCTGTCCGCGTCCTCGAACTTGCTCGCCTTCTTGGCGGCCCCCGCGCGCCCGAGCATCGGAGCCAACCGGAGTCTCTCTCTCTGTCGAAACAAGCTAGCTAGAACGATGGTTTCTGAAAGCAGAATGCAACTTCAAACTCGGAATTATAATCGCTCAAGGACCGGGCGTACGTTTAGGTTGGATTGCAAGTCTCGTCTGGGTACTAATTGATGCAGGTAACGTGGACATTCTCTGGATTATTGCTGTGACTCAGAATTTGGAACTGCTTAATCTTGTTTCAGCATTAAGGTTCTTGACTTGTACTAGCACAGTGGGTGCCTTCCTTTCCCTCTTCCTTCTTATAGCATTCCAGTTAGATTGTCATCATCAACAGCAGGAAGTTGATCTGCCTCCATCGACTTCTTGGATGCCCCCTCCGTACGTGCATTTAGCTCTGCCAGTTTCAGGAACATATATCCATCACACTCTGTTCGTCACCAGGATGCTATTGTGTTTTTGATGGTCTTATCAGCAGAAAAATAATACGAGATAGAATTCAGGAACCGAGTTCTTTATGTTATCTCGACCGGCCGAGTGATGGGAGTTGTAACCTGTGTTGGCACGTACGAAGGTGCACTCATTGCACGGGGACGTGAGTAGCTTCTAAGTTTGCACTTGGCGTCTTTGCTTCAGCGCGCAGCTATATGGAAACCTCTCTCTCGCTGTGCATATATAGCGGCGGGTACGTGCGGGAAATGAAGATTAAGAATCACGTCGTTTTTTCTTTACTAATAACTGTTTGTGTGTTACAAACGGAGTATATAAACAGTTTAAGTATGGTTGTGTCTAGGTCTCAGTCGACTAAGACTTAACCAAATCTCAGTCAAGTGATATAGTATATGGAAAGAAAAAGGAAAAACTGAAAAGAAATTTTTACGAATCTCAATACAAGATCAATGGAATATAACATCGATTAAGACTTAGTAAAACTGTTTAAGTATACATAGTACAACCAGGACAAACACATGTGGAGACAGCTAGACAAATTGGACGAAGACATATGTCCCGAAAATTATGTTGTGGCCATAGAAAGTCACCTGGTTGTGTCCTTTGGATCCACCGGGACTGGATGGAGATGCAGGTGTGGGCACTTCCTACTATGGAGGTGCGGACCCAAACTCCATGACATATGCCGGGCTAGGACTAGTTGAAGGTGCCTTTCCTCTTTATACCGTGGTTGATGTACTGTGATGTGGGTGGTTGGCCGTGTCTCGGGCCTTGGATGACAAGGCGACGGACCCAAAGGGTGGTTTGCATGGTTGGCCCATTGGCGGGCGCCATAGTAGCGATGGTCACTATGCCTTTTGGTCGTGTGGGCGGCAAGGGGCAAAGCGGAGGGTGGCTTGGGTTCATTCTCTGTCGTCACAGTGACGATAGGCAGATCCGAATATGTAAGCCTGGGCTCGTCGCGACTATTCTGGGTGCTTCATGGTGGCACGGGTGAGCTGACGAGCGAAAGCTCCGCACTTTTTGGTGCTGATGGAAACGATGCTCGTGGGTGTTGTTATCCTCTTGATGACGTTATTGTGGTTCTTATCTTCATGGCAAGGGTGTAGACGGAGAACCTAGTCTGTCTCGGGCTCAGCATCGGCGATGCTTCTCGTTGTTTCCCTCTTGAGGACGTTGTCGTCGACCTTAGGTGACAGGGCATGTTGTAACATTGTATTCAGTTCATCCTTTATTTATTTTTGGCAATGTAGGCACATGCATGTGTATTGTCTGGTTACCCCGGATCATATCTTGTGAGGATTCATAAACCTAGAAGCACAATGGTGTCATCAATTAATTTTATTGCCTCCTTTTAAACACCATGAGTCCATGAATATAAGTTTTCGCAATCAGTTCAGTGTAACCCTGGATGTGTATTCATATTTTGTCGCTCCCCAAGGGATCTACGGCGCCAAAGTGGTGCCAAGATCCTACAAACCCACATGGACATGTATTTCCTCCACCTATTTCTATCGTTTTGTTTTTCGATTTAATCCTTTGATTTTTTTCCTCTGGTCAAGTTGCAGTTCGATGGATCTGGAACTATGTCTATTGATGGTTGCAATCAATGAAAGGTGTCATTATGAGCTAAAAACAATTGATTGCTGAGCATTTAACTTGGAAAACAATAGTTTACTCACCTTGCTTGCCCTACTAAACCAATATATTTCTCTTTGGAAACCTGCAGTCTCATAGACTCGGTTGGAAAGGCACCGCTGATATGGAGTTTTGCAATAATTTTGATGCAGGAATGTCATCCGAAGTTTAGCGATTCTATGTACAGAAGGAATGACATTGTCCGTGGGTTAAATCCACTAACTCATGCATAATGTGGGATTGAAGTTGATTTATTGGATGACTACAAAAGATTCGAAGGGATATAAGGTATATAAAACGATTTTTTTGTTATTTCCAAATAATTACATGTGATTTCACTTTCAACTATTCAAGTGATAAATTCCATCACCCTTGACAGTCCAGGATTAAAAATTAATTGGAATGTTAGAGCAGGGTGATGAATCTTTGTATACTTAGCAGTGTTAATATCCCTTGTTATAATTACTATGTTATAATTGTGATTTTCTTATGTCTGGAAATTTTATTTTTATTATTTTTTACCAATTTTATCTTGAAATACATTCCTTCCATACTCTGGTGCAATCAACGTCTAGCATTTTGTACTAGAATAATTATCCAATTGTAGTCTTAATAATAAAATAAAATATTACAGACCAATATATAGGTTTGTTTATTCTACTTTATGTCTCTTGTCTCTTATCTCCATATATTTACGAAAATTAATACTAGTTAATCAGAAAAGTCTATGAGCACGATAACTTGTGCCATTTACAATGTAGTTATACTTACCAACCACCATGCTAAATATTTGAATTGGAATTGCGTGGTAAATTAAACTGTTCACACAAAATCTTATTGACAAATATTTTTTGACGCATGTTTCATTTCATTTACTACACTTAGCAAAATTAACCACATAGATACAATGTAGAATATTTAGGTTTGTCGTTACTCCTTATACAAATTTATCATCTATTACTACAAACACATTTGCGTAGAGTTTAGACTATGTTTTATTAAAACATTTGAATTATAAATACATGTTTGTTTATTCAAAGTGTGTTGTGAAATAGGAAGGGCAAAATAGTATGAGTCTACATGAATGCCACTAAGATGGATAATACATGTGCTTGAGTGTTTTTTCATCTATTTATATCCTTAGGTATATATGTGTTTGCACAGAGCGCTAAAACATATGGTTAATAATCATCTTGATAGAGTTTTCTACAATTAATGCTGGTCAATGTTAGGTATAACCAAAAGAAGATATATAACAGTTATAGCAAATGCCCGCGAAGAGTTTCTTCTTGATAAGTTTTTTGTTTTTTCGTTGTCGATTAGACTTTAATGTTTCTATTCATTTAACACTAACTTGGAAAACACATGTGCTTTGTATTTGTTACTTAAATCTTGTCACAGCTTGCAAGACGCATGTAAATTTGTGTATTTTTTTTCCTTTATTGCATCTACAGTTTGCATACATATCTCAAATTCATCTTTAAAATGGCAGTTACTTTCACCTCCTATGATGTTCAAAACAACATAACCAAGCATGTGAATTTACACACTAGTTTGGAAAACATATATCTTGCCATGGGTGTTGATTACAAAAAGTTCCATACGGCCTCGACCTAGTACAACACAATCAAATACTTTTCACATCCATGGATGGGATTACCTCTATCGAAGAGGGGCTTTATCGGGCGTTCTCATTAACCACCGGTGATCTCTATGGTTGAGACTGATGAAGGAGTCTTCGCCACTGCCCCATCTCACCCTGGTCCTTGTAAGACGACAAAGGGACGACATGGGAGACTCGACAGGGAAGCCAAGAGCCTATCCCGGAGGCACTCATCCCACCAAGTGATGATTGGTGATGGCGGCTAATTTGTGTGCCGCTACATGAGCGGTTTTTGACAACCTTCCTTTTCATTAGAATTACCTCACAACTCCTCTCCTTTTCTCAATATACCAATGTTGACAAGATATTGGCCAACCAAATATAAAGATTTTAAAAATAAATTGATGAAGGAAGATTTTAGAATTTTCTATAAAGCGAAATCTTTACTCCCAAAGCCAGGTTTCACTTGCCATTTCAAATATTCCAAAAACTTACTTTTCTCCAAGGAGCCGAAGCTCTATTAATCAAACAAAAACATTACAATAAAATACCTAACATAAGAAGGAAATACAATCTAGTCATTGGGGAATCCTTCATCCTCTTCATCCCACACGCTTATGGCGCACCGATGTTGCTGGCGAAAAAAGTGTAGTATCCACGCAGGCAGCCGGTAAGTCACCGATCTCCATTGGGAAGTACAGGCGATGTCAACCTCGGAAAGTCCACGGCCTAAAGAAGAAGACCACAATGGGTTGATTAAAAGTTGGCATCCTCCCTAGTAAACGGAAAACCAAATCGGCGTGTCCTCTTTCTACATATATTTGATTCAGAACTCCTATATGTCCAAGGTGAATATGGAAATTCTTTCATAGGTTTTTCCGTTGTTTCCAAAGCAATACGATAACCCACAAGTATAGGGGATCGTTTGTAGCCTTTTTTGATAAGTAAGAGTGTCAAACCCAACGAGGAGCTAAAGGTAGAACGAATATCCCCTCAAGTTCTATCGACCACCGATACAACTCAATGCACACTTGACATTTGCTTTATCTAGAATAAATATGAAACTAGGAGTACTTTGGGATAGTTTTGCAAGATAATAAAGAGCACGTAAATAAAAAGTAGGGGATGTTTAGATAAAGATCAACTAAGTTAGTGGTTTAGTAGATAGCTTTTGTTAACAAGAAAGTTATTTGTCCCTAGGTAATAATCGATAACAAGTACTGGTAATCATTCTTGTAATTTTAAATGAGGGAGAGTCATGAGCTAACATACTTTCTCTACTTGGATCATATGCACTTATGATTGGAACTCTAGCAAGCATCCGCAACTACTAAAGATCATTAAGGTCGTGAAACCCAACCATAGCATTAAGTATCAAGTCCAGTTTACTCCCATACGTCATACCTCCCTTACTCGGGTTTAAGTTTCTGTCACTCTCGCAACCCACCATAAGCGGACCATGAACATATTGCAACACCCTACAGCGGGGGCCCCTCACGTTTGCGCGAGAACGGAGGGCACCGTAGGACAGCACCATATATAAAATATACAATCATACCAACCAAGATCATGATTAACCCACAGGAAAAAGCGGATCTACTCAAACATCATAGGATAACCATACATCATTGGGACATAATATATGGAGTTGAGCACCATGTTTAAGTAGAGATTACAGCGGGGGGAAAGAGGTGTTACACCGCTGCAATGAGGGGGAGAGAGTTGGTGTGGAAAGCAGCAAGATTGTTGATGTAGATCGCCATCCCGATCGTTGCCCCGGTGGCACTCCGGCGCCACCGGAAGCGAGGGGAAGAGAGCCCCCCTCCTTCTTCTTCTTCCTTAGCCTCCTCCCTAGGTGGGAGAAGGGTTCGCCCTCTGGTCCTTGGTCTCCATTGCATGGGAGGGGCGAGAGCCCCTCCGAGATTGGATCTGTCTCTCCATCCTCTTCTGTTTCGCATTCCTCAGATCTGGCCCTTCACCATTTCTTAAATTTCCGGAGATCTGTAACTCCGATTGCGCTGATTTTTTGACACGATTTTTATCCGTAAATTAGATTTCTTGCGCCAGAAGAAGGGCCCCAACCGACGTTCGAGGAGGGCACAAGACACCAGGGCACGCCTGGGCCCTATGGCTCGCCCTGGTGGGTTGTGGGCACTACGGGCCCCCGTTTGCGTTGCTTCCACCTCCTAAAAATCACATATATTCCAAAATAATTCTCCATAAATTTTTATCGCGTTTGGACTTCGTTTGATATGGATTTTTTGCGATACAAAAACATGCAAAAAACAGGAGCTCGCACTGGGCACTGGATTAGTAAGTTAGTCCAAATAAATCATATAAATTGTTGCCAAAAGTATGTAAAAGTTGAATAATATTGCCATTAAACAATAAAAAATTATAGATACGATGGAGACGTATCAGCATCCTCAAGCTTAATTCCTGCTCATTCTCAAGTAGGTAAATGATAAAAAAGATAATTTTTGATGTGGAATGCTACCTAGCATAAACTTGATCATATATCTAGTCATGGCATGAATATTAAGACACGAGTGATTCAAAGCAATAGTCTATAATTTTACATAAAGACATCAATACTCGGGCATCCCAACAAACAATCTTGTCTTTTAGAATATCAAACGCTAAAGAATGTTATCCGTACAAAATCATATAGTCTTGTCATGCTCTGTCTTCCCAGCTCAAAGTATAAATCATGTACTACCCCGGTGTCAACCAAGCAATTGGTTCATACTTTTTAACGCGCTTCAGCATTTTCAACTCTCACGCAATACATGAGCGCAAGCCATGGATATAGCAATATAGGTGGAATAGAATGCGGTGGTAGTAGACAAAATAAGGGAAGAAAGTCTCACATCAACTAGGCAAACTAATGGACTATGGAGATGTCCATCGATCGATATCAATGCGAGGAGTAGGGATTGCCATGCAACAGATGCAACTAAGAGCTATAAGTGTATGAAAGCTCAATATGAAACTAAGAGCCAGTTCTTTTTCTGGCTTTTTTGGGCTTCCAGAATAAGCTGACCCCTACCCAGCTTATCCTAGAAGCCCAACAAAAAATTTCATTTTATAAGTCTACTAATCAACTCTTAACTACTAGGCTTCTAAAAAAATAAATTTGGTTGGGCTTCTTGAATAAGCTGGGTAGGGGGCACCTTATTTCAGCTTATTCTAGAAGCCACCAAATGAACTGGCCCTAAGTGGGTATGCATCAGACTCTACTATGAAAAATTCCCACTAGTATATGAAAGTGACAACATAGGAGACTCTATATATGAAAAACATGGTGCTACTTTGAAGCACAAGTGTGGTATTTGCATGACCCTTCTCTTTTTTTCCTTCTTTCGTTCATCTTTTTCTTCTTCTTTTTTTTCTTTATTTTTTCTTTTATTTTTCTTTTAGTCCGAAGTCTCATCCCGACTTATGGGGGAATCATGGTATCCATCATCCTATCATCATGGGGACATGCTCTAATAATGGATAATGATGATCATCACACTTCTCTTATTTATAACTCAAAAGAAATAAAAAGTACAACTCAATACCTATAACATAGTATGACTCTATATGATGAAAATGAATGTTCAAGTCAACTATATGATGGAAGGGCATGGCAATATATCTCGGAATGGCTATGGAAATGCCATAATAGGTAGGTATGGTGGCTGTTTTGAGGAAGGTATAATAAAGTTTATGCACCGGCGAAAGTTGTGCGGCACGAGAGAGGCTAGCAAAGGTGGAAGGACGAGGTTGCGTATAATCCATGGACTCACATTAGTCATAAAGAACTCATATACTTATTCCAAAAGTTTATTAGCCCTCGAAGCAAAGTAATACTACGCATGCTCCTAGGGGGGAGGTTGGTAGGAGTTAACCATCGCGCGCCCCCGACCTTCACACAAAGATATGACAATCAAGGATAAATTGTGCTCCAACTTCCCGACATAACGAGAGACTATACGTGCATGCTTCGGGAATCACAAACCTTAACACCAATATCTTACTAAACATGTTCATCCACTAGTACCTCACGCATACTATCATCTCTATATCGCAAAACTATTGCAAATAATCAAACATATCATATTCAGTGATCCATAAGTTTTATGTAGGATTTATGACTTACCATGCAATTGACCAATTCTGTTTGACTCTCTAAATAGATATAAGTGAACCATGAGAGTTTAATTCTTTCTACAAAACATCATGCTCTAACAAATATAAGTGAAGCATGAGAGCATTCTACGAGCATCGGTTTTCTATGTGAAGAGAAACATGCAATCCAAACTTCAAATGATATGAGTGAAGCACATGAAGCATTTTATAAAGCCATACTCAAAAGATATAAGTGAAGTGCAATGAGCATTCTACAAATCAACCAAGGACTATATCATACCAGCATGGTGCATTATTAAAATAAAATAAAAGGCAGACGATGCTCCAAGAATTTACGAATATTATGTGAATGAAACGAATCCTAAAACATACCGATACTTATTGAAGAAAGATGGGATACCTTCCGGGGCATGCCCAAGCTTGGACGCTTGAGTCTCCTTGAATATTTACTTGGGGTGCCTTGGGCATCCCCAAGCTTGAGCTCTTGCATATCCTCTTTCTCCTCACATCGAGACCTCCTCGGTCTCGAACACTTCATCCACACAAAACTTAATCGAATTTTTAGTGGCGGGGTTAGTGCATATGCTCAATGAAATCCCATCATGTACTGCTCTAACATTATTGTATAATTATAATCAAACATTACCCACTGTATGCTATCACAATTCTATGGCCCCAGGTCAAGGAGGCTTCAACAAGAATTCAAACATAAGCAAATAATGAAGCTATAACAGCAATCTATGAAAACAGGACAGTCTGTAAAGATTTGAACATCCACCATACTTCTGTAACTCTACAAATTCAGAAAAAATAGAAAAAATAAACATTTTGTATAGCAAGACTGTGCAAAAAGTTTCAAAACAGTTTGACTTTCCAAAAAAAAATGAAAAATCATGCACTACAATCAAAGTTTCTGTTTTGCACCGCACAAACCAACAAGCAATCTAATCATCCTAAAGACCAACTCTTGGCACATTATTTTTATAATACAATGGAATTGTACAAGGGGATAATTATTTTTGTGAGAAACTTCCATGAAAAATTCTACATTGTTTCCATAAGTGTGAACACAAGTGTTCAAGGTTGACCCTTATTTCCGCAATGCATCACCTTTCAATCGCTTTTCTTTTTTAAAACATTTTAGGTTCCCCTCTATATTTTTTTGTTTTTAAACTTTATAAAAGCACTCAAAATAAATAAATGACACTTCTTTAAACTTTGGGACAATTACATTTGAGCCCCTAGTTGTGTCACACCCGTGTGTTTTGCCCCTAAATTCAAAAAATCCTCGTTTCTGTCCAAGCTCGTTTGCTCCTTTTATGCTTTTGCCCTTTGACTGTTTGACCGCAACTTTGAAAACTTCATAACGAATTCATACTAACTCAGAAAAATGCAAATAAGATATCAAAATGTTTGAGATAACATCACCCATAAGTGCATGCCATTTGCATTCATGACAACTGTGCTGAAAAGTCTATACCTCAGTTTGAGCTCATATGATTTTTTTTTTGGATTTTCAACACTTTTGTCATGAATGCAAATGATGTGCACATATAGGTGATGTTTTTCCGAACATTTTGATATCTTATATGCATTTTTGTGAGTTAGTATGAATTTGTTATGATGTTTTCAAAGTTAAGGTCAAATGGTCAAAGGGCAAAAGCATAAGAAGAGCAAACGAACTTGGGCAGAAACGAGGTTTTTTTTTAATTTAGGGGCAAAACGCACGGGTGTGACACAACTAGGGGCTAAAATGTAATTGTCCCTTAAACTTTCGGGTTGTCTCCCTGGCAGTGCTTTCTTTAAAGCCATTAAGCTAGGCATAAAGTGCTCAAGTAATGAATCCACCCGGATCCCAAGGTATATCAAAGCCAATTTGAAATAGCAATGATTTGGCATTTAGTAGTGAGCACAAAGCAACATATACTCCCTCTTTTCTGTTTTATAGGGCTCAAATCTGAAATCTCATCAACCAAGGCAGAAGGTGAGTGGAGGAATATATCTCGTACATTGCAAAACCACCCAAATTAAACTGGTGAATTATTTTGGATTAATTGTAGTGCATGCATGCTTGACCACTAGATGAGTAGGAACATTACATGCATTGGTGGGTTCCTATTTAATTATTGCATGGAAACATTTAATGCGCCTCGAAATATCAATAGGAGATGGAGATGAGCCCTTTAAATTGGTAAAACAAAAAATTGAAATAGGCCCTATAAACCGGAAAGGAGGGAGTATCAAGCAATGACGAAGTCTAACTCTCTTCCTATGCATCGACATGTCATAAAAGAACAATTCATGCACATCAAGTAAAGGCCAGTGCATAGTATAAGAAGTTTCTTGCAATTCTATCATGTTGGAAACATAGAGAGGCGGAGATGTAGTTCCTCTCTCATAATAATTGCAAGTAGGAGCAGCAAGCACATGCATATTATATTCATCAAAAACATCATGTGTAACCCCAGACGCCAGGGTCCCTGGCGTCTGCCCCCCTGGACTCCAAAAAACTCCTTTTGCACCTTCCTAAAGCCTCGTGGGCTTTACCCCTTGACCCAAATAAAGTGTTCTCGTACCAGAACGTTTCGGGAAACATCTGAAACCCCTTCCGGTGAATTCCGGATCCCTTCCGGAGACCAAACACTATTATCCCACATATCAATCTTTACCTCCGGACTATTCCGGAGCTCCTCGTCATGTCCGTGATATCATCCAGGACTCCTAACAACATTTGGTCACCAACAAACATAACTCATACAATACTATATCGTCAACGAACGTTAAGCGTGCGGACCCTACGGGTTCGAGAATGATGTAGACATGACCGAGACGCTTCTCCGGTCAATAACCAATAGCGGGACCTGGATGCCCATATTGGTACATATTCTATGAAGATATTTATTCGTTGAACCTTTATGACAACATACGTAGTTCCTTTTGTCCGTCGGTATGTTACTTGCCCGAGATTCGATCGTCGATATCTTCGTACCTAGTCCAATCTCGTTATCTGCAAGTCTCTGTACTCGTTTTGCAATACATCACCCTGTAACTAACTCCCTATTCACTGTGCTTGCAAGCTTCTTGTGATGTTGTATTACCGAGAGGGCCCAGAGATACCTCTTCGTCACACGGAGTGAAAAATCCTAGTCTCGATCCATGCCAACCCAGCAGACACCTTTGGACATACATGTAGAGCACCTTTATGGTCACCCAGTTAAGTTGTGACATTTGATGGCACACAAGACATTCCTCCGGAGTCTAGGAGTTGCATGATCTCATGGTCGAAGAAACATGTATATGACATTGAGAAAGCAGTAGCAATAAACTGAACGATCATATGCTATGCTAACGGTTGGGTCTTGTCCATCACATCATTCTCCTAATGATGTGATCCCATTATCAAATGACAACTCATGTCTATGGTTAGGAAATCTTAACCATCTCTGCTCAACGAGCTAGTCTAGTAGAGGGTCACTAGGGACACAATATTTGTTTATGTATCTACACATGTATTTAAGTTTCCAGTCAATACAATTCTAGCATGAATAACAAACCTTTATCATGAATAAGGAAATATAATAATAACAACTTTATTATTGCCTCCAGGGCATATTTCCATCAGTCTCCCACTTGCACTAGAGTCAATAATCTAGTTCACATCACCATGTGATTATCTCCGGTAGTTCACATCGCCATGTGTCTAACACCCAAAGAGTTCACTAATGTGTGATCGTGTTTTGCTTGTGAGAGAGGTTTTAGTCAACGGGTCTACAACATTCAGATCCGTGTGTACTTTGCAAATATCTATGTCTACAATGCTCTGCATATAGCTTCTCTAGCTAATTGCTCCCATGTTCAATACGTATCCAGATGGAGACTCAGAGTCATCTGGATTAGTGTCGAAGCTAGCATCGACGTAACCCTTTATGATGAGCTCTTCGTCACTGCTACTTCTTGAGCTTGTGTTGTATTCCCTCGAAGAGGAAAGGGAGATGCAGCACAATAGCGTAAGTATTTCCCTTAGTTTTTGAGAACCAAGGTATCAATCCAGTAGGAGACCACGCGCAAGTCCCTCGCACATGCACAAACAAATAAGAACTTCCCAGCCAACTCGATAAGGGGTTGTCAATCCCTTTACGGTCACTTACGAAAGTGAGATCCGATAGAGATGATAGTTTATATTTTTGGTATTTTTTGTTTATAAGAATAGAAAGTAAAAGCGGAAAAAGTAAAGTAGATGTAGATTAATATGTTGAGAATAGACCCGGGGGCCATAGTGTTCTCTAGTGGCTTCTCTCATGATAGCGATATTCTACGGCGGGTAAACAAATTAATGTCGAGCAATTGATAGAAAAACGAATAATTATGAGACTATCTAGGCATGATCATTATATATAGGCATCATGTCCGAGACAAGTAGACCAAAACGATTTTGCATCTACTACTATTACTCCACACATCGACCGCTATCCAGCATGCATCTAGTGTACTGAGTTCATAAGAACAGAGTAACGCCTTAAGCAAGATGACATGATGTAGAGGGATAAACTCAAGCAATATGATATAAACTCAATCTTTTTATCCTCGATGGCAACAATACAATACGTGCCTTGCTGCCCCTACTGTCACTGGGAAAGGACACCGAAAGATTGAACCCAAAGCCACACACTTCTCCCATTGCAAGAACTATAGATCTAGTAGGCCAAACCAAACCAATAATTCAAAGAGACTTGCAAGGATATTATAATCATACATAAAGAGTTCAGAGAAGAACCAAATATTTCTCATAGATAATCTTGATCATAAACCCACAATTCATCGTATCTCAACAAATACACCAAAAAAAGAGATTACATCGAATAGATCTCCTTGAAGACCGAGGAGAACTTTGTATTGAGATCCAAAGAGAGAGAAGAAGCCATCTAGATACTAGCTATGGACCCAAAGGTCTATGGTAAACTACTCACAACTCATGGTGAGGCGATGATGATGATGTAGAAGCACTCCGTGGTAGATCCCCCTCCGGCGGAGCTCCGGAACAGGCCCCAAGATGGGATCCCACGGGAACAAAAGGTTACGGCGGTGGAACTAGGGTTTTCTCTGTTCGTTTGATGGTTTCGGGGTACTTAGGCTTATATAGGAGGCACTGTTCAAGATATCTTCCGATATGCAGATAAATCGGTCGATTTATCGCTTACCGCTGTCTGGCCGATAAGATAAATCGGCCGATAAATGAGCCGATATGGCAATAAATCGGCCGATATGCCGATAAACTGACCGATTTACCCCTTATCATGGTTCGACCGATAAGTTCCCGATAAGCGATATCCCCAACATTGATAGGAGGAATGAGGGCACCGGGGGCCTTACGTGGGACCCAAAAAGCAGGGGGGCATGCCGTAGGGGGGGGGGGGCGCCCCCCACCCTTGTGGCAACCACATGGCCCCTACTCCGTGGTTCTCAAGTCTCCCATGTGTGATTTTCTCCAAAAATATCTCTCCCGAAGGTTTCATTCCGTTTGGACTCCGTTTGATATCCCTTTTCTGTAAAACCCTGAAACAGGCAAAAACAACAATCTGGACTGGGCCTTTGGGTTAGTAGGTTAGTCCCAAAAATAATATAAAAGTGTATAACAAAGCCCATTAAACATCCAAAACATCATAAATAATAGCATGGAACAATAAAAAATTATAGATACGTTGGAGACGTATCAGTCACCTCCATAAACGAGAAACATATCCTTGGTCCTTTTCAGGTACTTCAGGATATTCTTGACCGTTGTCCAGTGATCCACTCCCGGATTACTTTGGTACCTTCCTGCCAAACTTATGGTAAGGCACACATCTGGTCAGGTACACAGCAGGGCATACTTAATTGAATCTATGGCTGAGGCACAGGGAATGCTTTTCTTCTTTCTCTATCTTCTGTCGTGTTCGGGCTTCGAGTCTTACTCAATTTCACACCTTGCAAAACAGGCAAGAACCCCTTCTTGGATTGATCCATTTTGAACTTCTTCGAAATCTTATCAAGGTATGTGCTTTGTGAAATTCCTATTAAACGTCTCGATCTATCCCTATAGATCTTGATGCCCAATATATAAGCAGCTTCACCGAGGTCTTTCATTGAAAAATTCTTATTCAAATATTATTTTATGCGATCCAGAAATTCTATATCATTTCCAAACAATAATATGTCATCCACATACAATATCACAAATGCTACAATGCTCCCAGTCACTTTCTTGTAAATACAGGCTTCACCGTAAGTCTGTATAAAACCAAATGCTTTGATCACTTCATCAAAGCGTATATTCCAATTCCGACATGCTCGCACCCTTTGTTAGCTCCCTTAGGATCGACAAAACCTTCTAGTTACATCATATACCACTCTTCTTTAAGAAACCCGTTAAGGAGTGCAGTTTTGACGTCCATTTGCCAGATTTTATAATCATAAAATGCGACAATTGCTAACATGATTCTAACTGACTTAATATTCTCTACGGGCGAGGAAGTCTCATCGTAGTCAATCGCTTCAACTTGTCGAAAACCTTTTGTGACAAATCGAGCTTTGTAGACAGTGATATTACCGCCAGCGTCCGTCTTCCTCTTAAAAATCCATTTATTCTCAATAGCTTGCCAATCATCGGGCAAGTCCACCAATGTCCACACTTTGTTCTCATACAT
Source organism: Secale cereale (assembly GCA_902687465.1). NCBI lineage: Eukaryota > Viridiplantae > Streptophyta > Magnoliopsida > Poales > Poaceae > Secale > Secale cereale. The sequence goes on along the minus strand of LR738709.1, from coordinate 629,842,389 downwards.
GGATCCTATCTCAGATTTCATGGCATCAAGCCATTTTCATAATCTGGGCTTGTTCATAGCTTCTTCATAGTTGGTAGGTTCGACGTTGTCCAACAAGATGACTTCCAGGACAGGATTACCGTACCACTCTGGTGCGGAGCGTGTTCTGGTCGACCTATGAGGTTCAGTAGTAACTTGATGTGAAGTTTCATGATCACCATCATTTGCTTCCTCTCTCGTTGGTGTAGGCATCACGGGAACGGTTTTTTGTGATGTACTACTTTCCAATTCGAGAGCAGGTACAACTACCTCATCAAGTTCTATTTCCTCCCACTCACTTCTTTCGAGAGAAACTCCTTTTCTAGAATGGATCCATTCTTAGCAACAAATATTTTGCATTCGGATCTGTGGTAGAAGGTATACCCAATAGTTTCTATCGGGTATCCTATGAAGACGCACTTCCCCACTTTGGGTTCGAGCTTATCAGGCTGAAGCCCTTTGACATAAGCGTCACATTCCCAAACTTTAAGGAACTATAGCTTAGGTTTCTTGCCAAACCATAGTTCATGCAGTGTCATCTCAACGGATTTAGATGGTGCCGTATTTAACGTGAATGCGGCTGTCTCTAATGCATAACCCCAAAACGATAGTGGCAAATCGGTAAGAGACATCATATAATGCACCATATCTAATATAGTATGGTTACGACGTTAGGACACATAATTACATTATGGTGTTCCAAGTGGCCTGAGTTATGAAACTATTCCACATTATTTTAAATGAATGCCAAACTCATAACTCAAATATTCGCCTCCACAGTCAGATTGTAGAAACTTTATTTTCTTGTTACGATGATTCTCCACTTTATCCTGAAATTATTTGAACTTTTCAAATGTTTCAGACTTGTGTTTCATCAAGTAGATATACCCATACCTACTCAAATCACTTGTGAAGGTTAGAAAATAACGATACCCGTCGTGCGCTTCAACACTCATCGGACCACATACATCGAACGTATTATTTTCAATAAGTCATTAGCTCGCTCCATTGTTCCAGAGAATGGAGTTTTAGTCATCTTCCCATGAGGCATGGTTCGCAAGTACCAAATGATTCATAATCAAGTGATTCCAAAAGTCCAATCGCATGGAGTTTCTTCATGCGATTTACACTAATATGACCTAAATGGCAGTGACACAAGTATGTTGCACTATCATTATCTACTTTGCATCTTTTGGCATCAATATTATGAACTAGAAGATACCCCGCATGTTGCTGCGGGATGTTTTGATAAGTTCTTAGAGATTGCATCAATGTTGAATGAGATTACCGTGTCACATTTGAATAGTTCTATTCGCTTGAGCAATCAGAAAAAATAAAGTCTTAGTATAACTCCTCGACTATCGATTATGTTTATTAGTTTACCTTGTTCAAAATATACTAAAATGAGAAGCATAGTGTGCAAGTCGGAAAACAAATAGAACATGAAGTGATAAATTATGTGCACTTTCAACTTACAACACGAAGTGACATCATAGAAGAATTAATGTAGTAGTGATATGCTCACCACACACCTACCTAGAAATATTTGCATAAAGTGACACCATCAGAAATAAATCAATATCAATGTATTAGCTTCAATGATATCCACGTGTGAATCCCACAATCAAAAGTGGAGACTGCTAGGAATATGCATGTCGCATAATCGCATTACTAAAAGATAGTGGACAAAGATACTACTCCACGGACCCGCTGGTGTATTATGAAAACACACTCAGGACATAACATCTAAACCCCTCTCCCTTCTACCGTTGGAAGTCAATCTAAAGAACTGTTTCATCAAATGTTAGAGAATAGGAAACACGCTTAAGAAAAGTATGTAAAGTTCAGAAAAGCATACATATTGAAGCTAATTCAAGGGGCCTGGAATTTCCAAAATGATCCATCAGATAGTACTTCCATAATTATATCTCACAATATATTATCTGAGTTGAAAATTGGAAGCGAAATAGATTTACATCTTCATGGATATACATGATTAGACGATTTCTCAAGTAATGGACATGTCCAAAAAATAAAGAATGTCTGTATGCTAAAGAATACACACATGATCAGAACACAGCTCACGGCCGGTAGTTTAAACTTGATACATTATACGATCGATGTGAATGAAGGAGAAGACTGTGCACAACATATGGAATACCAGGAGTTTGCAATTCAACCGTGATGTGATGATCATGCTTGGTCACCAGTAGTTTTTGTGGGCATGTAGAATGGGTAACCAATACTCTAACAACTCCATTCACAATTGGCCTACAGGAAAGACACGAAGATGGAAAGGGCTGACCAAAAATATAGTGACGCCATTCATCATTGGCCTACAGGAAATATTTTGAGAGCTCACCGAGGACTGCTTTCCATGCCAGAATTATAATACTAAAAAGGCAAGAGAAATAACTTCCATCTATTAGCATTAAATCCAATACATCAACTATAAACTAAGAACCAGTACATTTGAAGGTGAAACCACAAAAAATAATAGAAACTAATTATGATAGCAAATGAGATGAAGATAGAAATATTAGCTGCCGAATTCAACTGCAAGGTCCATGGAAATCATATTTATGTTCAGATACAAAAGTGTATGTAGTGTAATTAAGTTTACATAATAGCTAGACCATATATATGACTGAAGGTAGAAAATGAACTGGGTAAACATATCTGAACCGAGAAAAGCATGTGCAATGGCTATGGTACCATGAATCATCGTGAAGCAGATGATGGCACAAATTTTATCGACTCTCTTTTGACTAATCATCAGTTGTTGTTGATTTGGGATACCACCCAGTCCCAACCGGTATCACTCCACAACTCAGGAACATGCCCGTGAGGATACCTAACCTTGATGACGTCGTGCAGATAGACAGCAGTGTCGTGGTATTGAGGAAGGCCGGGGCCCAGAAGGAGAATTTGGCTCTGTCCAGATGTGGAGGCTGTAGCTTCAAACATAGACCTCGATCAGGAGGCTCAACCCCACGACACGCAGACGGACGGAAGCACAAATAGCATGTGGCAAGGATCAAGGAAGAGAAGAAAGGGGGCAGAGCCACAGAGGAGATGACGGGGAGGGGAGAAGATTAAATAGAGGCACGACGTCTTGCACTGGATAGGAGGGGATGGGAACAGACGATACTGAGCGCAGAAAGAATAGGCAAAAATTAATTGCAAAAGGGAGAGAAACTCCATCTTTGCATCTATTCGGTGGAGAAGACGAAGTGGAAGTGACGTAGGAGATTTATTGATGGAAAATAAATCGGCGCTGGAGTTATTACCCAAAGAGATGGCAGGGCCGTAGTGCTCCAGCCGGAGCTCCATTTCTTTTCAGAAAAAAAACACCAAAAACAAATGATGACATGGATGACTGAGGGCATTATCCATGTTAAAAGCTGCTTATGTGGCAGGATTGCTGAGTTGGATAGCTTGCATGTTAAGAGAATTAGTTTAGTGGGGATGAACTATTTAGGTATTATAGATATGTGTATCACTACAGTCGAGGTTCAACAAGAATAGACCATTCACTAAGGGTGCATGACCATAAAAGATGTTACTCATATAAATAGAACAACCATTATGCTCTGACTTGAATGAATAACCATCTCACAATAAACAAGATCCAGATATAATGTTCATGTTCAACGCTGACACCAAATAACAATTATTAAGGTCTAAAACTAATCCCGAAGGTAGATGTAGAGGTAGCGTGCCCACGACGATTATATCAACCTTGGAACCATTTCTGACGCGCATCATCACCTCATCCTTAGCTAATCTTCGTTAATTCCACAACTCCTGTTTTGAGTTACAAATATGAGCAACTGAACCAGTATCAAATACCTGCGTGCTACTACGAGCATTAGCAAGGAACACATCAATAACCTGTATATCAAATATACCATTGTTCACTTTGCCATCCTTCTTATCCGCCAAATATTTGGGGCAGTTCTGCTTCTAGTGACCATTACCCTTGTAGTAGAAGCACTGAGTTTTAGGCTTGGGTCCAGCTTTGGGCTTGTTCACGGGAGCGGCAACCTCCTTGCCGTTCTTCTTGAAGTTCCCGTTCTTTACCTTGCCCTTTTTCTTGAAACTGGTGGTCTTATTAACTATCAACACTTGATGCTCTTTCTTGATTTCTACCTCCGCCGATTTCAGGATTGAGAAGAGCTCGGAAATCGTTTTAGTCAATCCTTGCATATTATAGTTAATCACGAAGCCTTTAAATCTTGGTGGTAGTGATTGAAGAACTCTATCAATAACACACTCATCTGGGAGCTCAATTCCCAGCCGAGTCAAGTGGTTGTGGTACCCACACATTCTGAGTATGTGTTCACTCACATAATTGTTCTCCTCCATTTTACAGCTGAAGAACTTGTTGGAGACTTCATATCTCTCAACCAAGGCATTAGCTTGAAATATCAATTTCAGCTCTTGGAAAGTCTCATATGCTCCGTGGCGTTTAAAGTGCTTTTGAAGTCCCGGTTCCAAGCTACAAAGCATGGCACACTGAACTATCGAGTAGTCATCAGATCGAGCCTGCCACGCGTTCATAACGTCTGCATTGGCTCCTGCTTCAGGTCCGTCACCTAGCAGTGCATCAAGGACATAATTATTCTATGCAGCAGTGAGGATAATCCTCAAGTTACGGACCCGGTCCATGTAGTTCCAACCAACATCTTTCAATTTAGCTTTCTCTAGGAACGCATTAAAATTCAACGGAACAGTAGCATGTGCCATTTATCTCCAACATAGATTTGCAAATACTATCAGGACTAAGTTCATGATAAATTAAGTTCAATTAATCAAATTACTAATTAACTCCCACTTAAATTAACATCCCTCAAGTTATCTAAGTGATACATGATCCAAATCAACGAACCCATGTCCGATCATCACGTGAGATGGGGTAGTCATCAATGGTGAACATCTCCATGTTGATCATATCTACAATATGACTCATGTTCGACCTTTCGATCTCCAGTGTTCCGAGATCATGTCTGTTGATGACCCACAAGTGTAGGGGATATATCGTAGTCCTTTCGATAAGTAAGAGTGTCGAACCCAACGAGGAGCAGAAGGAAATGATAGGCAATTTTCAGTAAGGTATTTTCTGCAAGCACTGAAATTATAGGTAACAAATAGTTTTGTGATAAGGTAGTTGGTAGCAAGTGACAAAAGCTAAAAGTAAATAAGGTGCAGCAAGGTGGCCCAATCCTTTTTATAGCAAAGGACAAGCCTGGACAAACTCTTATATAAAAGAAAGCGCTCCCGAGGACACATGGGAATTATCGTCAAGCTAGTTTTCATCACGATCATCTGATTCGCGTTCGGTACTTTGATAATTTGGTATCTGGGTGGACCGGTGCTTGGGTGTTGCCCTCACTTGGACAAGCCTCCCACTTATGATTAACCTCTAATGCCAGCATCCGCAACTACAAAAGAAGTATTAAGGTAAACCTAACCATAGCCTGAAACATATGGATCCAAATCAGCCCCTTACGAAGCAACGCATAAACTAGGGTTTAAGCTTCTGTCACTCTAGCAACCCATCATCTACTTATTACTTCCCAATGCCTTCCTATAGGCCCAAATAATGGTGAAGTTTCATGTAGTCGACGTTCACATGACACCACTAGAGGAGAGACAACATACATCTCATCAAAATATCGAACGAAGACCAAACTCACATGACTACTAATAGCAAGACTTCTACCATGTCCTCAGGAACAAAAGTAACTACTCACAAGACATAATATTGTTCATGATCAGAGGGGTATTAATATGCATAATGGATCTGAACATATGATCTTCCACCAAATAAACCAACTAGAATCAACTACAAGGAGTAATCAACACTACTAGCAACCCACATGTACTAATCTGAGGTTTGGGTACAAAGATTGGATACAAGAGATGAACTAGGGTTTGAGAGGAGATGGTGCTGGTGAAGATGTTGATGAAGATAGACCTCCCCAAGATGGGAGAGTTGTTGGTGATGAAGGCGGTGATGATTTCCCCCTCCCGGAGGGAAGTTTCCCGGGCAGAACAGCTCTGCCGCAGCCCTAGATTGGTTTCCGCCTCGGTTCCGCCTCGAGACGGCGGCGTCTGGTCCCGAAAGCCTCCTTATGATTTTTCCAGGTCAAAACACCTCATATAGGAGAAGATGGGCATCGGGGGCCTTCCGGCTGGCCCACGAGGCAGGGGGCGCGCCCTGAAAAGGGGGGCGCGCCCCCCCACCCTCGTGGGCAGCCGGTGGCCCCCCTCGTGGACTTCTTTCGCCAGATATTTTTTATATTTTCTGAAATGACGTTCCGTTGAGTTTCAGGGCTTTTGGAGTTGTGCAGAATAGGTTTCTAGAGTTTTCTCCTTTTCCAGCCCAGAATTCCAGCTGCCGACATTCTCCCTCTTCATGTAAACCTTGTAAAATAAGAGAGAAAAGGCATAAGTATTGTGACAAAACATGTAAGAACATCCCATAATTCAATAAATATCAACATATAAGCATGATGCAAAATGGACGTATCAACTCCCCCAAGCTTAGACCTCGCTTGTCCTCAAGCAAAAGCCGATAACGAAAAATATGTCCATATGTTTAGAGATAAAGGTGTCGATAAAAAAATACGGACATGAGGGCATCATGATCATTCTTATAACAACAACTTATATAAATATAGTCATATGATTCTTATGCTAAAGTAACAATCCATCCACAATATCAAGTATGAATCATAAACTTCATTGGAAACTAACAAAGTTTGATCTCTGTCATTGAAGCAATTGCAATTTATCGTAATATCGGAAAGAGTCAATATAAGAGCTTTTCAGCAAGCCTACATACTCAACTATCATATAGTCTTTCACAATTGCTCACACTCACACAATACTTATGATTATGGAGTTTAAATCAGACATAGAGAAAGATAGGGGCTTATGGTGTTGCCTCCCAACCTTTTACCTCAAGGGTAATGTCAACAGTAATAGATCATGAAAACTTACACCCAAGTGGGTATATATGTCAGGATCTTTCCAACACAATGTGCTTGCCAAAAGATAAAATGGAAAAGGGAAAGGTGGAATTCACCTTGACACTTATAAGACAGGAATAATAGATAGGTCCTTCGCAGAGGGAAGCAGAGGTTGTCATGTGTCTCTATGGTTGGATGCACAAAGTCTTAGCATAGAAGAACTTCGCTTTATATTGCCACTTGTGATAAGGACCTTTATTATGAAGTCCGTCGCTTTTATTACTTCCATATCACAAGATCTTATAAAGCTAATTTCTCCCACACTAATAAAGCATACATATTTTAGCGAGTTTGCAACATGACAACTTACTTGGAAGGATCTTTCTCAATCCATAGGTAGGTATGGTGGACTCTCATGGCAAAAATGGGTTTAAGGATATATGGAAGCACAAGTAGTATCTCTACTTAGTGCGAGGAGTTTTGGTTAGCATGAGGGGGAAAGGCAAGCTCAACATGTTGGATGATCCATGACAATATACTTTATTTCGGATATAAGAAGACATAACCCATTATGTTGTCTTCCTTGTCCAACATCAACTCTTTAGCATGTCATACTTTAATGAGTGCTCACAATCATAAAAGATGTCCAAGATAGTATATTTGTATGTGAAGCCTCTCTTCTTTTATTACTTCCTATTAATTGCAACGATGACCAAAACTATGTTTGTCATCTCCCAACAACTTTTATTTATCATACTCTTGTATGTGAAGTCATTACTTCCCATAAGATTGATATGATCTCTTTGATACTCATTATGTTTTCTTTTCTTTTTATCATGACCCAAGTGAGGAAATCAAGCCCTTGACTCAACACTAATCTTTATTATATAGCTCACGGACTCGATTACAAAGGGTAAAGCTCACAAGGTAAAAGCTCACAACTAGATCATGCTAACTTTATTCTAATAGATCAAGATACTACCAAAAGGATCGAACTAAGAAAACGGTCAAGATAGGAGTGATGGTGATATGATACTAGGGTCACTCCCCCAAGCTTGGCAGTTGCCAAGGTGTCAGTGTACTAAGATAGGGGTACCTTAGTACCCCAACTTGTGCACGGGCAGTAGCAGCTTCCCGCGGCAGGGCTCACCACGTGCTCGCCGGAGACCTTTCTAATCCTTATTAAGCCATTCAAAAACAAAGTATACAAGACAGAAGGTCAAGGCCCCGGCAAGCGGAGCTTGCCGGGAAGGCCGTCCCAGGCTCAAAACTATCATATTTAACACAAGACCCTGGCAAGAGGAGCTTGCCAGGAAAGCCAGAAGACTGCATCTCAGAAGACATGCCTCGGCGCACTCTCCGCCCCGACAAGCTTCCCAGCCCGACAAGCTCGAAACCCCGGCAAGGTGCTTGCCGGGGAAGCATGCGCTGTGTGCCCGCGCTCCAGCTCATCGGCCCACGCGTCGCCTTGGGGCCCTTCCAGGGACGCGTGGCGGATGGCTGTGCATCCTGGGGTACACGGTGGCACTCCACGGTGACGAGGCTACCGCCGTGGCGAACGGAGACACAAGGGCGGGTGCTTTTGGGGTCGACGGCGACGGGCATTAAATGCTCTTGTCCCCCACTGTCAAAGTAGGTGATGACCACCGTTCATCCACTATTCACGCACTGTTCCCGCACTGTTACAACTACCATCAAAGTTACGTTTTTGCCCTTCTTCTACGTTGACACCTGTCGGTGACCCCTTGAACTATAAAAGGAGGCCCATGCACAACGTAGAAAGGGTTCGGAACCTAGATAGCTCTCTCGCTCGGTGTAGCTAGTTCTTCAAGCTCCCGAGCTCACAAACTCAATACAAACCAAGCAGGAGTAGGGTTTTACGCGTCCGCGCGGCCCGAACCTGGGTAAACTGCCCGCGTGCTCCCCTCGATCTGCTCTTTGTGCTCCCTCCGCTCCCTTACCACAACGTACAAGGGGCTCCGGTCCCATAGGTGTTCGTGGTGGACAGTTTCCCCCGACATCTTTGGCGCGCCAGGTAGGGGGCGTCGAGGTTGTGCGAACCTGATCCGGCGTTCACGCGGGCGCATTCTTCATCCACCTCTCCAACTTCATCAGCAACAGCCAGATGGCCCAGAAGAAGAAGGCTTCGGAGGTCCCAGGCCCGTCTGCGTCTGTTCCACCGCCACCAGAACCAACGGTGGGTGGAGGAGACGCCGGCGGAAGGGTGGTCGCCGGCGAAGAAACTCGCGGCACCGCCAAGTCTAAGGACAAGACGGACGACCGAGCCTCGGTGTCCGTAGACGCGCCACGTCCGTCTCAGCAGACGACAACCCAGCAGCGCCGTGGTACAGGAGGTACCATCCGCTTGCTGGGGCAAGGGCAAACCGGAGGATCGCGGGATGCTCCGGGCCATCGTCCTGGCACGAGCAAGGCGCGGTCGCCGGGGCGGGACCCTGCTCCTTCTAACCCTGTTAGGAGTCCGAGCATATCTCGCTCCTCGCACCGCTCGCCACCGCTCCCCTCCTCTCCAGCAGAAGCACTCACAAGAGCGCAACTGCTCCTCGACTTCCCTCCAGCGGCAGACAAGGCCGAAGACTGGAGGGCAACAATCCAAAGCCTCATCGCCTTCGCTAACAACGACACGCCGCAGCAGCCGGCGACATCGCGGCCACGGCAAGTCGAGAAGACGAAGGCCGACGGCGACAAGACCGCCGGGGGTGCAACCACCGTGCACTCCCCGCCGCGGAAGCAAAAGACGCCTCCCCGCCGGATTAACGTCGACGACGACTCCACGGCGTCGTCGGATCCGCGAGCTCGTCGGGACCAGCGCCAAGTCCTTGACGATCGGCGGCAAGAAGATGCTCGAACAACGATCGAGCGCCGGCGAGAAGCCCGGCGACAATCGGACCAACGTGCTGGGACCGCTGTCGACACGCACGCGCCCGGTGAACCAGGCGATTTGCCGTACGCGGCAGGTTGCCCTGCGTTTACCCGTGAGCTGCGGCGCGTCCAGTGGCCCAGCATGAAAAACTTCAAGCCCGACGTACCCGAGAAGTACGACGGCAAGACGCACCCCTCGGAGTTCCTCAGTATCTACACCATCGCGGTGCAGGCTGCCGGGGGGCGCGACGAGAAGATACTGGCGAATTACTTCCCGCTAGTGCTTAAGCCGAACGTTCGTTCTTGGCTTATGCACTTGCCGGAAGGCTCTATTTCTTCATGGGCAGATTTGTGCCACCAATTCGTTGGCGCCTTCACGGGCGGCCACAAACCCCACGGCCAGGAGAGTGATCTCCACATTCTGGCCCAGAAGGAAGGAGAACCTCTGCGCAAGTACATCCAACGCTTCAGCCGCGTGCAGCACAACATTCCCGACGTCCACCCCGCCGCGGTTATCAGCGCGTTCCATCAGAACGTGCGTAACCGTCGCATGCGGGAGGAGATGGCCATGACGAAGATCCGGGATGTCAGCGAGCTCTACGCTCTGGCTGACAAGTGCGCGCGCCGCGAAGAGGGGAGGAGACTCCCCGGGGAGGATGCTGGCGTAGGAGGAAGCGACAGCGAGGATGCCGCCCCGGCAAAGAAGAGCCGGCGGCGGAACAACAGAAAGAAGAAGAACAAGGAGGTGCTTGCCGTCGAGAAGTCCGGCAAGGAGGCTCCTGCCAAGACAGCACAGGCTGGCGGCTCCGGCAAGGAGCCTGCCCCTGTAGCGGCAGCCGACAAGCCAGACGGCTCCGACAAGCAATATTGCAAGATCCACCGCACCAAGGGCCACGACCTCTCGAACTGCAAGCGCGTCGAGTACCTCGTAGAGCAGCAGAAAGCTGAATACGAGCGGCGCGACAAAGAGAAGGCTCAAGGTGGCGGAGGAGAGCCAAGCAAGAAGCGGCCATTCAATGGCCGGGGAGGACGCCGCGGCAAGGCCAAGCAGCGGCAAGGTGATCGACCTCCCCGGGGCCGCGACAAGGAAGAGGAAGAAGAGGACGACGACGACATGGAGGAAGGTGATAACAGTGAGCAGGAGTTCCAGAAGGCCACAGAAGTCCTGTGTGTCGACGGGGGCGCCTCTCTGCACACTTCCCACCGCCAACTCAAGCAGTGGGTGCGGGAGGTAAACGCAGCAGAGCCGCCCGTTGAGTCGCGCAGGCTGCTGAAGTGGTCCAGCATGCCCATCATTTTTGATCTTGAGGATCACCCTGACCGCACCACAGCAGTCGGGTGCTTGCCGATGCTGGTTTCACCAACCATCCGCAACCTCAAGGTCACCAAAATGTTGGTTGACGGCGGGGCCGACCTGAACTTGATCTGCTCGGCTGTGATCAAGAAACTCCAGATCCCAGATGGCGAGCTCGAAGAGACCGGTTCGTTCCAAGGAATCAACCCGGGAAGGAGCAAGCCGAAGGGGAAGATCACTCTGCCGGTGACCTTTGGCGGGGAACTCAACTTCAGGACGGAGAGGATAACCTTTGACGTGGCCGATATCCCATTGCCATATAATGGGATACTTGGACGTCCTGCCCTCGCCAAGTTCATGGCAGCTTCCCACTATGCCTACAACGTACTCAAGATGCCGGGGCCGATAAGCGTCATCTCTGTCCATGGCGACAAGAAGGACGCGCTTATCTGCGCCGACAAGATCTACCGGGATGCAGCAGAGAGCAACACACTTGCCGCTGAAGCTCCCGGGGGGAAGAAGACCAAGACTAAGTCCGGCAAGTGCTCTGGGGCCCACTCCGGCAAACGCACCTCTTCGGAGTGCTGCACTGCCGTCGAGGACGTTCCATCGAGCTCCACCGGCAAGTGCAAGAAAGGGATGGCCGCTCCACCGGCAACCAAGAAGGTGTCCGCCAAGGAGGATGGCACTGGTGGTACCTTCACCATCAGTGCTACACTTGATAGCAAATAGGAAAGCGCGCTCGTTGCCTTCCTGCGGGCGAATGTCGATGTGTTTGCATGGCAACCATCTGACATCCCCGGCGTTCCCAGGGAGGTAATTGAGCACAAGCTTGCTGTTTGCCCTCATGCGCGGCCCATCAAGCAGAAGGTCAGGAAGCAAGCCGTGGAGCGCCAAGAATTCATTGCCGAAGAAATCAAGAAGCTAGAAGCAGCGGGCCTGGTTAGAGGCGTGATCCATCCGACGTGGTTAGCAAATCCAGTTGTCGTGCGTAAGGCTAACGGGAAGTGGAGGTTGTGTATAGACTTCACCGATGTGAATAAAGCATGTCCCAAGGATCCATTTCCCTTGCCGCGCATTGACCAGATTGTTGATTCCACTGGATGTGAGCTGCTCTCTTTCCTTGATGCATATTCAGGCTACCACCAGATTTTTATGGCCAAGGAAGATGAAGAGAAGATTGCATTCATTACCCCATGTGGCACATATTGCTTTATTCGCATGCCTTTCGGATTGAAGAATGCAGGCTCAACATTTGCAAGGGTGGTGCACACAGCTTTTGAGCCACAGATCCACATAAATGTAGAAGCTTACATGGATGACATAGTGGTCAAAAGCAAGAGCAAAGATACCCTGATCCAAGATTTGGAAGAAACTTTTGCAAATCTGCGGAAGATACAGCTCAAGTTGAACCCCGAGAAGTGCGTCTTTGGAGTCCCCTCCGGCAAGCTTCTCGGGTTCTTTGTGTCACAGAGGGGGATTGAAGCTAATCCCGACAAGATAAAAGCCATCGAGAAGATCGAAGCCCCGAAGCGCGTCAAGGACGTAAGGAGGCTTGCTGGTTGTGTAGGTGCTCTCAGTAGGTTCATTTCAAAGTCTGCAGAACGCGCTCTGCCTTTCTTCAAGATCTTGAAGAAGGCAGGTCCTATGAAATGGACTCCGGAAGCGGAGGTAGCGCTGCAAGACTTGAAAGGATACTTATCCTCTACTCCAATACTTGTCGCAGCTAGACCACAAGAGAAGTTGCTGCTGTACTTGGCGGCAACCAATCAAGTGGTTAGTGCTGCGTTAGTAGCGGAGAGAGAGGCCGATGAGGAGTCTACACCACCGGCGAGCAAATCCAGCGACAAGCAGGGGGCTGCTCCGACAAGCTCTGGCCCCGACAAGGACAACTCTGCGCAGGAGCAAGGAGAAGTGCGGAAGAAGATGGTGCGGCGCCCGGTGTATTTTGTAAGTTCCCTCTTGTAGGGGGCTAGATCAAGATACTCCGGGGTGCAGAAGTTGCTTTTCGGCCTCCTCATGGCCTCGAGAAAGCTGCGCCATTACTTCCAAGCACACGAGATAACAGTGGTCACTCGCTTTCCGTTGAAGAGGATACTGCAAAATCCAGAAGCAACAGGCAGGATCGTCGAGTGGGCGCTGGAACTGTCGAGCTTTGGCCTCAAGTTTGAAAGTACTTCAACCATACAGAGCAGAGCTTTGGCAGAATTCATAGCTGAATGGACCCCAACGCCAGATGAAGAAGTTCCAGAGACAAGCGTACCCGTGCAAGAAGCGACAAGCGAATGGGTGATGTACTTTGATGGTGCCTTCTCGCTGCAAGGCGCTGGAGCCGGTGTGGTACTCATAGCGCCCACCGGAGAGCACCTCAAGTATGTTATCCAGATGCACTTTCCCAGAGAACAAGCGACAAACAACACTGCAGAGTATGAAGGTCTGCTTGCCGGCCTCAGAATTGCAGCCGAACTTGGGATTAGGAAACTGATTGTGCGGGGTGATTCTCAGTTGGTGGTCCGACAAGTCAACAAGAGTTACCAGAGCCCTTTGATGGAAGCTTATGTAGATGAAGTGAGGAAGCTTGAAGAGCACTTTGAAGGTCTACAAATGGAGCACGTCCCGAGAGCTCAGAACGATATAGCAGACGGCCTTTCAAAGTGTGCTGCAATGAAGTTACCTGTGGAACCAGGGACCTTCCTGCTCAAGCTGACTCAGCCATCCGTTACACCATCGATTGGGCAGCCCAAGAAGAGAAAGTTGGTCTCCGGCGACTACTTGCCGGCGGATCTTCCCGAAGCCGCCGCCAAGGTCCCCAAGATCGACAACCCGAACGCTGAGGAACAGTTTGCTCCTGCAGATCTAAGGGTCTGTACAGTTGAAGCAAGCGTTCCCGACAAGCCTTGCCCCGGCAGGCTTGCCGGGGGACCATCGGCTCCGGCAGAACCGGAGGTTCTTGCCGTAGAAGCTGGGGTACCCGCAGCGGCCCTCATGCCTTTAGTCCTTGCCGTTGAGCCTCGGGCTCCGGCGTGGGCGCAGCAGATCGTCCGTTTTCTGCAAACTGGAGAACTTCCCGACGACCCAGCAGAGATAGAGAAAATAACCAGGCAGTCAAGTATGTACCAGTTCGTGGACAATGAACTGTACAGAAGAAGGCTCAATGGTGTCAGGTTGAAGTGCATTTCCAGAGAAGATGGACAGAAGCTGTTGGCAGAGATACACGGAGGCATATGTGGCCACCACATTGGCGCAAGGGCACTTGCCGGAAAGGCATTCCGGCAAGGGTTATTTTGGCAAGAAGCCCTCCAAGATGCAACTGCACAAGTAACCAAGTGTGAAGCGTGCCAGTTCCATGCCAAGCAAATTCATCAGCCAGCTCAAGCTCTCCAGACGATCCCTTTGTCCTGGCCCTTCTCGGTCTGGGGGCTCGATATCCTCGGCCCCTTCCCCCGTGCTGTCGGGGGCTTTGAGTACTTGTACGTAGCAATCGACAAGTTCACAAAGTGGCCAGAAGTGGAACCGGTGAGAAAGGTGACAGCACAGTCAGCGGTCAGGTTCTTCAGGTCGATTGTTTGCCGTTTCGGAATCCCTAACCGGATAATCACCGACAACGGTACACAATTCACTAGTCGCACCTTCATGCAGTACGTCCAAGACCTTGGCGCCAAGGTCTGTTTCGCTTCTGTTGCTCACCCGAGGAGCAATGGTCAAGCGGAGAGGGCCAATGCTGAAGTGCTGCGCGGACTTAAGACAAGAACCTTTGACAGGCTGCGCAAGTGCGGAAGAAACTGGATAGAGGAGTTACCGGCGGCTCTTTGGTCAATCAGAACGACACCAAGCCGAGCAACCGGACAGACACCCTTTGCCCTTGTCTATGGGGCAGAGGCAGTTCTCCCCACGGAACTCGTATACGGATCTCCTCGAGTGCTCGCTTATGATGAGCTCGAGCAAAAGCAACTGCGGCAAGATGATGCATTGCTCCTCGAGGAGGAACGTCTCCAGGCTGCTGTACGAGCTGCTCGATACCAGCAAGCCTTGCGTCGCTACCATAGCCGCAAGGTCAAGGCCAGGAGTCTCGAGGAAGGCGACCTTGTTCTTCGGCGTGTTCAGTCCGCCAAGAATTCCAACAAGTTGACGCCGAAGTGGGAAGGCCCTTATCGGGTGAGACAAGTCACAAGGCCCGGCGCTGTCCGCCTTGAGACCGAAGAAGGCTTACCGGTGAGCAACTCCTGGAACATAGAGCATCTTCGAAAGTTTCACCCATAAGGCGCGGTTGCCGTGATCCGTTCCGGCAACCACCTTTTGTACGAAGTTTTGCCGCTGTTGCATGTAAACCTTTGTACAAAGCCGGGCGCAGATCCCGTGCATTAGTAAAGCTTCCGTGTTTTCGCACTATTTGCCATTTTCATGCTTTTCTTTGATATTTGCATGCATTTGTTTGGCATATTGTGCAACACACATAACCGGTAAGCATTTCCATACCGAGAAACCCTATACTTGTTCCCTCTTTTCCTTCTCTTTCCCTCTTAAGCAGAAGAAACATTCCTCGCGCACAAGTTTGCCGGGGGG
>LR738709.1:629738746-629826581 GCA_902687465.1 Secale cereale | reverse complement strand
GAGGTGGAGGACGAACCAAGTGCTGTTCAAGAAAGAAAAGCTTACCGGAGAACGAACAGACTATGAAAGTTAAGTTACCAGAATTTGAGCAGTCCAATTTTTTTAAATTTTAAGTTATCTTCCTTGAACAACCACACTTTGTATGGAAAACCTGTGCGCGGAGGAACCTACCCGTGGCTAGCCGCACCCTTGTCTTGTTTTCGAGTACACTCAATGGTTTAAGTGAGCCGCGACAAGTGTCGCGCCCTTATTTCGTTTTCGAGTTCGCTCAGCAAGCTAAGTGCGTTGCGACTAGCTGCGGCAAGGTTGCTTGCCGATAAGGCCTTTGCCAGCAGGCTGCTCAGAGTCCAGCACTCAGCGCTCGCGGCAAGGGTCCCTTGTCGGCAAGTTCCCTAAAAGCGTAGGGTAAAAAGCATACAAAGTAAAGGACCAAAACAAGGGAGATAACACTGCATCAATTGCTCGGAAATAAGATAATATATTACAGAGATAACTTGTCGCAATGACTAATAGGTTCATGTTCATGACACACTTTGCAGCAACAAAGGAAATAAGAAGAAAGAGGCCTAATCTACGCGATCGCCCTCACGCCTGGAGATCTTGTTCACCTTGGCGATGACGTGGGCGACCTGCGCCTTCAGTGCCTCCTGATCTGCGTCGGCCGGCAAGCTGCGGAGGACGTTGACAAGATTAATACTAGGGTTGCGGTAGACAATCTTGGTCAAGACGCGCTCCAAGGTCCCCGCGCAGAGCTGGCGCGGCTCCTCGGCCAGCTGCGCGGGAAGCTTCTCCTGTAGACGTGCAAGCGCCGGCGCGATCCCCCTGAAAAAGAGACTGAGCTTGGCGCTGTGGGGGAGATTCGGGTCCGGAGAGTACACCAAGTGCTCAACCCTTAGCGCCATTAGCTCCTTGTCGATGTTGGCGGCGGAAGTGACCAGCTCCTCTGTCCATTGCTCCACCGCCTATCTGAAGATGTTCGTGGAATTGGCGGCGCTCTCCACCAGCTCCCGCTCCTTGCGGACCTCCTCCTTCAGGTTGGTCTCGCGATCCCGAGCGGCGTCAAGTGAATCCCTCAAAGTGGAAACCTTCAACTCCAGATCAGCAATCGAGTCCTTGGCGGCTTTGAGCTCGTCGCCCTCTTGGAGAGGCGTACCTGGAGGTCCGAGTTGGTATGGGCGTCTTTCTCGCGCTCTATGTTGAGCGCGGTGACCCTTTCCGTGCTCGCCTTCAGGTACTCCTCCAGCTGCGACACCTTGGCTTCGAGGTCCTTCTTGGCGGTTTCCGCGGCGACAGCGGCTTCCTTTGCCTCCTTCAGGGCCCCGCCAAGAGCCTGCTCCCGGGCGGTGAGCTCTTCGTCGTGGGCGTCGAGCTCAACCTTCCGCTGGTTGAGCGCCCCTTCTCGCCGGGACAGCTCTACACCAACAAGTCGCTGCTGCTCCTCGGCCTCAGCTTTCTCCAGAAGAAACTCCTGCTGCTCTCCGGCGAGCCTCTCGCGCTCCTCCGCCAAGTCGCGGAGGGCTGCCTGGTTGGCGAGGCGGAGCTCTGCAGCGCGTTTCTCCAAGTCCGCTCTGACCTTGGCGGTGAGGGCTTCTCGCGACTCCAGTTTCGCCTGCCTGGCCCGGTAAAGGGCCAGGAGCTGGCGGAGAAGTTTCTCCTCTTCGGGCTCATTGCTCCCGCCAGGTGCCTCGACGATCTTCAACCCCGCGGAGGCGAGGACCTCTCCATCAAAGGTCTCTCCTTCCACGGGGGCTCGCGACGAAGACCCCCACGGCACTTGAATGAAGACGCCGTTGGGGGCCTCAAGATAGATCCCGGGCTGCTCCTTATCGGCGGAGGGGTCGGCGGCCGGTGCAGCGCTCGACGCTCCTGCCGCCTCCGGGCTGGCAGTGCGGTCGCCGTCCCCCTCCCTGGCCGCGGCGTCTGCGGTTGGAGCAGCCTCCTCTGCGGCAGGCTCGTCGGCTCCTGCCACGTCTTCAACGACAGGGGCGTTGCCGCCGTCGCCTTGCGCGCCCTCCTCGCCGACGACCTCGGTCTCCATCCGGTCCGGCGCGGGAGGATCTAGAAGAAGAAGAAAAGAAAAGAAAAAGTTCAAGCAAATATCCAAAAAAGACAAGTCCAAGAAGATGAAGTTACAAGACTTACCTTCGCGGACTTCGTCGACGACAGGCTCCCTCGCCGGGGAGCCCTCCCTTGGCGGGGTGGCCACCCTCGCCGGGCTGCTCGCCCTTGGCGGGGTACTCGCCCTTGGCGGAGTACCCGCCCTTGGCGGAGCGCTCTCCCTCGCCGGAGAGTTCGTCCTTGGCGGGGATGGCGGGACCTGCGGCTCCTCGGGGGTAGTCTCCGGGCGCTCCTGCAGCTGCGGCTCCGTTTCTGCACAAGACAAGCAAGACAACAAAACGTTAGTACCAAGATGAAACCTCAAGTGCGCCCGACAAGTAGGAAGTTCAAAACCGGACTTACGCTGGGGGCTGCGCTGGGGGCTGCTCCTCGGAGCAGCGGTTGGGTCCGGCAAGTCCGTCGCCGGCGCGTCCCCTATCGCCGCGACCGGCGAGTCGTCCTCGACCTCGACCACGGGGATCTTGGCCCTCTTCGCCGTCCGCTGGGCCAGGGTCCTGAAATCAAAACAAGAACAAGATCAGAATCACGAAGAAGAATCAAGTCAGAATTGAAGAAAATACAAGACACAAGTGCTTACTCCTCTTCCTCGTCGTCGTCGTCGCTCAGGGCGGAGAAGTCGAACTCCACCTGAGTTGCTCCGGCGCGAGGAGCAGGAGGAGAAGGCTCCCTCGGGCGCTTGGCGGTCCCCGGGGCTGGGGGCTGCGACGACCCAGCCTCCGCCGACGCCGAGGCCCGAGGAGCAGGCGGAGCGGCCGCTCCGCTCTGAGAAGACCCTCCTCCACTTGGCGCTGGTGCGCGGGGCGCCTCCACCGCAGCTGGTGCGCGGGTCGCCTCCGCCGCGGCTGGTGCACGGGGCGCCTCCGTCGCAGCTTGGTTCGCTCTGGTAGCGCGCGTCGCCCGGCGAACAGGTTGTTGTCGGGGCGCCTGCGTCCTCGTCGCTGTAGGCGCCTTGCGGAGACGCTTCAGCGGTGTTCGCTGGGGGCTGGCCCGAGGCGGAGAGTTCTCCGAGGACGATGAGGCGTCGTCATCAAGTCCCAGAGACCCACCGCTGTCCTCATCGGCCTCGGTGTCCTCCTCCTCCTCCCCGGCGTGCCCGCTGGACCCAGCACCTTGTCCTGCGGCCCCGCTCCCTCCGGTGGCTCCGCTCCCTATGGTGGCTCCGCTCCCTCCGGCACCTCTATTCCCTCCGGCAGCCTCGCTTGCCGCGGCTTCGCTCACGACTCCGGGGATCCCGGCGTGCCTCAAAGAAGGGACCCCGGCAAGCTCGTCGGGCGGAAGATTGAGCAGTCTGCGGATCTCGGCCTCCTCTGCTTGGCCCACCTCATCCGCAGCCTGCGCCTCGTCCATGGTGAACCCGAAATCTCCTGCTGCTGCAGCTGCGGCGGCCTCTTCCATCCGGGAAGCAATGTAGGCAATGTCCCGCTCTGTGGTGGCCCGAGTGAGGCCCTTGTTCTCATCGGTGATCTTGGGCACCTCGACCAGGTTGTCGAAGAAACTCATGATGGCATCCGGCGTGGGCACTATCCATGTGGGGTCGATGCCGTGAGAATCACATGCGGGCATTATCGCGCGCAAAGCATCCCGGGCCGTGCTGTTGCATAGCGGCACCACTCCCCGAGGAGATCTAAACCACTACGGATGGGCCGGGTCGTGTTTAAAAAGTTCCCGGACCATCCCCTTCAGCTCCAGCGCCGTGAAGTTGAAGTTCAGACCTGGGCGTAGCCTCATAATGTCCGCCGCATTGCCGAACTCCCATGCTGGCCTTTTCCTCTCTTGTAGAGGGGCAATGCGGCGGCGGAGGAAGTCTGCGCCTACCTCTCCGATGATCAACTTAGCTACCCGGAGACGCAGTATCCTGACAAGAGCAACGTTGAGCTTATATCATCCGAGGCCAAATCGCTCCAGTCCCTGCCGCGCACTATGGCTGTTGTGCGCGGCGCGGTGAAAGGCTCCGGGTGGTCCTCCACTATCCAACACCAGTCCGCGCGCCACTCTTCCCACTTGCCGCGGAGCTCTCCTTTCAGATAAGATTCCTTCTTGTTCAAGCGGAAGATCCAAGATATACCCCCGGAGAGGGGGGCGCCGGCCTCTACTCTAGGCATAAAAAAGTGGCGGAACAACGCTACATTTGGATAGATCCCTATATAGTTTTCGCACAGATGTGCGAAAACCGCCATCGTAAGGATGGCGTTGGGGGTGAAGTCTAGAAGATGGAGGCCGTACGTGTTCATGATGTCGCAGAAAAATTCCGAGAATGGAGGACACAAGCCGCAGTGGAAAAAGACAGCGAAGAAGAAATACCCGCCGGGAAGCAGATCCTTGGCGCCGGCGGGGTAGACTCTGGTCCGGGGATGCGCCTTGGTCTCCTTGGCCCAGAAGAGGTAATACTTGTTCCAGAGTTCCCTCGCGCTGAGCCCTTGCGCGAAGACGACGTTCCTCTTCCGCAGGAGAGCGAGCTTTGCCGCTTGCTCAGATTTATCCCTCTTGGTCTTCTCCGCTTTCGCCTTCTCGGCCTTCGGAGCCATGGCGGAGGCGGCGGGGGAAGGGGCGAGGAGTGTGACGGCGCCGCGGTTGCGGAAGAGGGCAGAGGAGGTGTGGAGGCGGAGCGCAGAGGGGGGTTTCTGGAGGTTGAAGACGAAGTGAATGCGGAGGAGGGAAACTGCCTCTGCTCCCTCTGCTTTTAAGGGGGGAGTGGGGGACGTTTCGCTTTTTTCCATTAAAGAACGTGGCCATGATCTCTCCCACGACGCCGCAATCGACGCGTGCCGTTAGGGAGGGGCGCGGTGGATGCGAAAGGGGATTCGGCGTGCCGTGGGCCACGTGTGCCCGTGCACTGCTTTGGGCCTGGCCCAACAGCGCTCGGCACCGTGTATGGCCCAGGCCCGGGGGCTCCTGTCGGTGTACTAAGATAGGGGTACCTTAGTACCCCAACTTGTGCACGGGCAGTAGCAGCTTCCCGCGGCAGGGCTCACCACGTGCTCGCCGGAGACCTTTCTAATCCTTATTAAGCCATTCAAAAACAAAGTATACAAGACAGAAGGTCAAGGCCCCGGCAAGCGGAGCTTGCCGGGAAGGCCGTCCCAGGCTCAAAACTATCATATTTAACACAAGACCCTGGCAAGAGGAGCTTGCCAGGAAAGCCAGAAGACTGCATCTCAGAAGACATGCCTCGGCGCACTCTGCGCCCCGACAAGCTTCCCAGCCCGACAAGCTCGAAACCCCGGCAAGGTGCTTGCCGGGGAAGCATGCGCTGTGTGCCCGCGCTCCAGCTCATCGGCCCACGCGTCGCCCTGGGGCCCTTCCAGGGACGCGTGGCGGATGGCTGTGCAGCCTGGGGGACACGGTGGCACTCCACGGTGACGAGGCTACCGCCGTGGCGAACGGAGACACAAGGGCGGGTGCTTTTGGGGTCGACGGCGACGGGCATTAAATGCTCTTGTCCCCCACTATCAAAGTAGGTGATGACCACCGTTCATCCACTATTCACGCACTGTTCCCGCACTGTTACAACTACCATCAAAGTTACGTTTTTGCCCTTCTTCTACGTTGACACCTGTCGGTGACCCCTTGAACTATAAAAGGAGGCCCATGCACAACGTAGAAAGGGTTCGGAACCTAGATAGCTCTCTCGCTCGGTGTAGCTAGTTCTTCAAGCTCCCGAGCTCACAAACTCAATACAAACCAAGCAGGAGTAGGGTTTTACGCGTCCGCGCGGCCCGAACCTGGGTAAACTGCCCGCGTGCTCCCCTCGATCTGCTCTTTGTGCTCCCTCCGCTCCCTTACCTCAACGTACAAGGGGCTCCGGTCCCATAGGTGTTCGTGGTGGACAGTTTCCCCCGACACAAGGGGAGTGCCCATACCCATGTGATTATGTCTCCTTCTTCGGGGGTGGTGATGATGGAGTTGTTGATGATGTAGGCTTGTTGTCCACCTTCCAAGAAATGGGTTCACCATCGTAGAAGGATGATCGAGTCTCCGGGATAGTCAAATTCGCAGCCAAACTCATCTTCTTGAATCTATATTCATACTCACAGTTTTGGTTTTGCAGGTCATAGATCTGGGCTTGGAGGTGTTCGATCTTCTCTTGGAGATTGGAGATGGCTTCCCCAAAGATCCTTGAGTCCAGCTTGAGGATGTTGGCGAGCTCTAAGATCATCATGTGGTTGGCGTTGAGTCCTCGTTCCACCATACCTTGGCACTTGAAAACTTGCTGCTCCATTGCTTCGAGTCTTGCCTCCACGCTTCCGGTCCTCCTCGGCCCCTCAACATCACGGATGTTCCGCACCCCCTCATGCAACTCCATGGTTTTAGGATGGTGCAGCACCTCCGCAAGGTAGGGGTGGATGACCTTCTCGAAGAACTTGTCCTTGGGGGTGTTGGAGGACGCCACGATGATCTAGATCTATCAAAAACAGCAGCTCGAAACGAAAACAGAGGATTTTTGCGTGATACAGGGGTCAAAACCTTCAGGAGTATATATATAATGAATTTTTACCGACAAAAAGGAGTAACCGACAATAAAACGGAGTCCGGGGGACACACGGGGTGCCCACGAGGCAGGGGGCGCGCCCTCCACCCTCTTGGACGCCTCGTGTCTCTTCCGGAATGCGGTTTATTTTTCTATTTTTCTAAATATTCCAAAATGGAGAAAAATTGCCTTTAGAACTGTTTTGGAGTCGATTTACTTATCGTATCATGTACCTCTTCATTTTCGGAGGCTGAATCGTTCCGGAAAGTGTCCCTTATGTATTCCTCTGGGGTTACGGTTTCAATAACATTAGTTTCAACATTTATAGGATTACCTGAGATATAATGTTTGATTCTTTGACCGTTCACCACCTTCTGATTTGTGCCTTCGAAGTTGTTGATTTTTATGGCACCGGAACGATAGACCTCCTCGATAACGTAAGGTCCTTCCCACTTGGAGAGAAGTTTTCCTGCAAAAAATCTTAAACGAGAGTTGTATAGCAAGACATAATCACCTACGTTAAACTCACGCTTTTGTATCCTTTTCTCATGCCATCTTTTAACTTTTTCTTTAAACAGTTTGGCATTCTCATAAGCCTGGGTTCTCCATTCATTGAGACAGCTAATGTCAAATAGCCTCTTCTCACCGGCAAGTTTGAAATCATAGTTAAGCTCTTTAATAGCCCAATATGCCTTATGTTCTAGCTCAAGAGGTAAGTGACAAGCTTTTCCATATACCATCTTATATGGAGACATACCCATAGGATTTTTGTATGCAGTTCTATAGGCCCATAATGCATCATCTAGTTTCTTGGACCAATTCTTCCTAGACCTATTAACTGTCTTTTGCAAGATTAATTTCAACTCCCTGTTACTTAGTTCTACTTGACCACTAGTCTGTGGGTGATAGGGGGATGCAATTCTATGGTTGACATCATACTTTGCAAGCATTTTACGGAAAGCACCATGAATAAAGTGTGAACCACCATCAGTCATTAGATATCTAGGGACTCCAAACCTCGGAAATATAACTTCTTTAAGCATCTTAATAGAGGTGTTATGATCAGCGCTACTAGTTGGAATAGCTTCTACCCACTTAGTAACGTAATCAACAACAACTAAAATATGTGTGTACCCATTAGAGGCAGGAAAAGGTCCCATGTAATCAAAGCCCCAAACATTAAATGGTTCAATAACAAGTGAATAATTCATAGGCATTTCTTGACGTCTACTAATATTACCTATTCTTTGACATTCATCACAAGATAAGACAAACTTACGGGCATCCTTGAAGAGAGTAGGCCAATAAAAACCGGATTGCAATACCTTATGTGCAGTTCTATCTCCCGCATGATGTCCTCCATAAGCTTCGGAGTGGCACTTGCGTAGGATCTGTTCCTGTTCATGCTCAGGTACACAACGCCTAATGATACCATCTACTCCTTCTTTATAAAGATGTGGGTCATCCCAGAAGTAATGTCTAAAATCATAGTAGAACTTCTTCTTTTGCTGGTATGTGAAGCTAGGAGGTATAAACTTAGCAACAATATAATTAGCATAATCAGTATACCATGGAGAAGTATTTATGACAGCTAGTTGTTCATCAGGGAAGCTATCATCAATAGGTTGTGGGTCATCAAGTATATTTTCTAACCTAGACAAGTTATCTGCTACGGGGTTCTCAGCCCCCTTTCTATCGATAATATGCAAGTCAAATTCTTGTAGCAAGAGAACCCGTCTAATAAGTCTAGGTTTAGCATCTTTCTTTTCTATAAGGTACTTGATAGCAGCATGATCAGTGTGAATAGTTACTTTAAAATCAACGATATAGGGTCTAAACTTATCACAAGCAAATACAACTGCTAAAAATTCTTTCTCGGTGGTAGCATAATTTCTTTGGGCACTATCTAGAGTTTTACTAGCATACTGGATAACATTCAATTTCTTATCAACTCTTTGCCCTAGAACAGCTCCTACAGCATAATCACTAGCATCGCACATAATCTCAAAGGGTAAATTCCAGTAAGGAGGCTGGACAATAGGTGCAGAGATCAATGCTTTCTTAAGTATTTCAAATGCTTCTAGACAATCATCATCAAAGATAAAAGGAATATCTTTTTGTAAGAGATTAGTCAGAGGCCTGGAGATTTTGGAGAAGTCCTTTATGAACCTCTTATAAAACCCGGCATGACCAAGGAAACTTCATATACCTTTGATGTCCTTAGGGCATGGCATCTTTTCAATAGCATCAACTTTAGCTTTGTCAACTTCAATACCTCTTTCAGAAATTTTATGTCCCAAGACAATGCCTTCATTAACCATAAAGTGGCACTTCTCCCAATTCAAGACAAGATTAGTGTCTTCACATCTCTGCAAAACTCGATCAAGGTTGCTTAAGCAATCATCGAAAGAAGTTCCGTAAACGGAGAAATCATCCATGAAAACCTCAACAATCTTTTCACAAAAATCAGAGAATATAGCCATCATGTATCTTTGAAAGGTAGCAGGTGCATTACATAAACCAAAAGGCATACATCTATAAGCAAAGGTACCGAAAGGACAAGTAAAAGTGGTCTTTTCTTGACCCCCTTTTGACACAGGTATTTGAGAGAAACCAGAATAACCATCTAGAAAGCAGAAATGAGTATGTTTGGATAACCTTTCTAGCATTTGATCAATAAATGGCAAGGGGTAATGATATTTCTTAGTAGCTTTATTTAACTTACGGAAATCAATTACCATCCTATAGCCTGTAACTATTCTTTGTGGGATCAATTCATCTTTATCATTAGGAATGACAGTCATACCTCCCTTCTTAGGGACACAATGGACTTGACTTACCCACTGGCTATCAGCAACTGGATAGATAATACCTGCCTCTAGGAGCTTTAGTATTTCCTTTCTTACCACTTCTTTCATCTTAGGATTTAATCGTCGCTGATGATCAATAACTGGTTTAGAATTTTCTTCCAATTTTATCTTGTGTTGGCATATAGTGGGACTAATGCCCTTAAGATCATCCAGAGTATATCCAATAGCAGCACGGTGCTTCTTCAGAGTTTTCAATAGTTTTTCTTCTTCCTGCTCTGAAAGGTTAGCACTAATAATAACAGGATATATTTTCTTTTCATCAAGATATACATACTTAAGATTATCAGGCAAATGTTTAAGTTCAAACACGGGATCACCCTTAGGTGGAGGAGGATCCCCTAGGATTTCAACAGGCAAGTTGTTTTTCAATACAGGTCCCTGTGTAAGGAGTATTTCATCTATTTCCGTTCTCTCATTCATATGCATATCGTTTTCATGGTCTAGCAAGTATTGTTCTAAAGGATCATTAGGTGGCACGGCAATAGAAGTCGGACCATTAATTTCATCTTTACTAGGTGGTGCCTTTTCAAGGGGTTGTCTACGGAATTTAGCAAAGTTAAAATCATGAGACATATCCCGTAATCCAACAGTGACAATATCTTTCATGCAGTCTATATTGGCATTAACAGTATTCAAGAAGGGTCAACCAAATATAATGGGACATAAAGCATCTTGTGGGGAACTAAGAACAAGAAAATCAGTAGGGTATTTAACCTTCCCACACAAGACTTCAATATCTCTAACAATCCCAACTCGTGAAATAGTGTCTCTATTAGCAAGCTTAATAGTAACATCAATCCCTTCTAACTCAACAGGTGCAATATCATGCATAATTTCGTTATACAAATCAAGATGGATAATACTCGCACTAGCACCTACAACGCATAAACCATGATAGCAATGATCTCCTATCTTAACAGAGATAACAGGCAAGCCTACAATAGGTTTATGTTTATTCCTAGCATTGGGTTTGGCTATTCTAGCAGACTCTTCTTGGAGGTAAATGTCATGTCCATCTAAATCTTCTACCAAGAGATCCTTAACCACAGCAACACTAGGTTCAACTTTGATTTGCTGAGAGGGTGTAGGTGTTGTAGTATTACTCTTACGAACTACAGTTGAAGCTTGGGCATGATCCTTTATCCTAACAGGGAAAGGTGGTTTCTCAATATAAGCGGTAGGAATAATAGGATCAACATTATAAGTGATAGTCTTTTCTTCAACTTTAATGGGTTCAACTACTTTTACTTCAATAGGGGGATGGTATTTAAACCACTTCTCCTTAGGGAGATCAACATGAGTAGCAAAAGATTCACAGAAAGAAGCTACTATCTCAGAGTCAAGTCCATATTTAGTGCTAAACTCATGGAAAACATCGGTATCCATAAAAGCTTTAACACAATCAAACTTAGGGGTCATACCTGACTCCTTACCTTCATCGAGATCCCAATCTTCAGAGTTGCGTTTAATTCTTTCCAATAAATCCCATTTGAATTCAATAGTCTTCATCATATAAGAGCCAGAACAAGAAATATCGAGCATGGAGCGATTATTAAGAGAAAGCCGAGCATAAAAAATTTGAATGATCATTTCTCTTGAGAGCTCATGATTGGGGCATGAATATAACATTGACTTAAGCCTCCCCCAAGCTTGAGCGATGCTTTCTCCTTCGCGAGGCTAGAAATTATAAATATAATTGCGATCACGATGAACCTAGTGCATAGGGTAGAACTTCTGATGAAATTCCAACTTCAGACGATTATAGTTCCATGATCCCATATCATCGCATAGCCTAAACCATGTCAATGCATATCCCTTCAAAGATAAAGGGAAGACCTTCTTCTTGATAACATCCTCGGGCATACCTGCAAGCTTAAATAATCCACAAACTTCATCCACATAGATTAGATGTAAATCGGCATGTAGTGTTCCGTCTCCTGTAAAGGGATTTTCAAGGAGTTTCTCTATCATACTCGAAGGAATCTCAAAGCAAACATTTTCAATAGGTGCAGTAGGTTGAGGAGCAACTCTTTGCTCTTCTGATCGGGGTGAAGATACCCCGAACAAGCCCCTCAAAGGATTTTGAGCCATAGTAACAAGTGACAATAAATTTCAGCACACTATATAAATTTTTCCTTACCAAATTCCACTTACCAAAGGAGCTTCACTCCCCGGCAACGGCGCCAGAAAAGAGTCTTGATGACCCCAGAAGTGTAGGGGATCTATCATAGTCCTTTCTATAAGTAAGAGTGTCGAACCCAACGAGGAGCAGAAGGAAATGATAGGCAGTTTTCAGTAAGGTATTTTCTGCAAGCACTGAAATTATAGGTAACAGATAGTTTTGTGATAAGGTAGTTGGTAGCAAGTGACAAAAGGTAAAAGTAAATAAGGTGCAGCAAGGTGGCCCAATACTTTTTGTAGCAAAGGACAAGCCTGGACAAACTCTTATATAAAAGAAAGCGCTCCGAGGACACATGGGAATTATCGTAAAGCTAGTTTTCATCACGATCATCTGATTCACGTTCGGTACTTTGATAATTTGGTATGTGGGTGGACCGGTGCTTGGGTGCTGCCCTCACTTGGACAAGCCTCCCACTTATTGTTAACCTCTAATGCAAGCCTCCGCAACTACAAAAGAAGTATTAAGGTAAACCTAACCATAGCCTGAAACATATGGATCCAAATCAGCCCCTTACGAAGCAACACATAAGCTAGGGTTTAAGATTTTGTCACTCTAGCAACCCATCATCTACTTATTACTTCCCAATGCCTTCCACTAGGCCCAAATAATGGTGAAGTGTCATGTAGTCGACGTTCACATGACACCACTAGAGGAGAGACAACATAGATCTCATTAAAATATCGAACGAAGACCAAACTCACATGACTACTAATAGCAAGGCTTCTCCCATGTCCTCAGGAACAAAAGTAATTACTCACAAGACATAATATTGTTCATGATCAGAGGGGTATTAATATGCATAATGGATCTGAACATATGATCTTCCACCAAATAAACCAACTAGCATCAACTACAAGGAGTAATCAACACTACTAGCAACCCACAGGTACCAATCTGAGGTTTGGGTACAAAGATTGGATACAAGAGATGAACTAGGGTTTGAGAGGAGATGGTGCTGGTGAAGATGTTGATGAAGATAGACCTCCCCGAGATGGGAGAGTTGTTGGTGATGACGGTGGTGATGATTTTCCCCTCCCGGAGGGAAGTTTCCTCGGCAGAACAGCTCTGCCAGAGCCCTAGATTGGTTTCCACCTCGAGACGGCGGCGTCTGGTCCCGAAAGCCTCCTTATGATTTTTTTTCCAGGTCAAAACACCTCATATAGGAGAAGATGGGCATCGGGGGCCTTCCAGCTGGCCCATGAGGCAGGGGGCGCGCCCTGGGAAGGGGGTGCGCCCCCCACCCTCGCGGGCAGCTGGTGGCCCCCCTCGTGGACTTCTTTCGCTAGATATTTTTTATTTTTTCTGAAACGACGTTCCGTTGAGTTTCAGGGCTTTTGGAGTTGTGCAGAATAGGTTTCCAGAGTTTGCTCCTTTTCTAGCCAAGAATTCCAGCTGTCGGCATTCTCCCTCTTCATGTAAACCTTGTAAAATAAGAGAGAAAGGCATAAGTATTGTGACAAAACATGTAAGAATAGCCCATAATGCAATAAATATCAACATATAAGGATGATGCAAAATGGACGTATCATCTGTACATGCTAGGCTCGTCAAGTTTAACCCAAGTATCCTGCTTGTGCAAAACTGACTTACACCCGTTGTATGTGAACGTAGAGTCAATCACACCCAATCATCACGAGGTGCTTCGAAACGACAAACTTTAGCAACAGTGCATACTCGGGAGAACACTTTTATCTTGAAATTAAGTGAAGGGATCATCTTATAATGTTACCGTCGTTCTAAGTAAAATAAGATGCATAAAGGAAAAACATCACATGCAATCAAAATATGTGACATGATATGGACATCATTATCTTGTGCTTTTGATCTTCATATTCAAAGCAACGTCATGATCTCCATCGTCACCGGCGTGATACCTTGATCTCCATCGTTGAGTCGGGGTTGTTGTCGGTGTCAAAACTGGCAGATCTCGGGTAGGGGGTCCCAAACTATGCGTCTAAGGATTGAAGGTAACAGGAGGTGGGGGACACGATGTTTACCCAGGTTCGGGCCCTCTTGATGGAGGTAATACCCTACTTCCTGCTTGATTGACTTTGATGAGTATAGGGGTTACAAGAGTTGATCTACCTCGAGATCGTAGAGGAAAAACCCTAGATGTCTAGCCTGTATGATTATGATTGCCTCTACGGACTAAACCCTCCGGCTTATGTAGATACTGGAGGGGGCTAGGGTTGTACAGAGTCAGCTTACAGGGAAAGGAATCTTCATATCCGCATGCCAAGCTTGCCTTCCACGCCAAAGAGATTCCCATCTGGACACGGGGGAAAGTCTTCCGTCTTGTATCTTCACGACCCATTAGTCCGGCCCACGTCACATAGCCCGGACGCCCGAGGACCCCATAATCCAGAACTCCCTTAGTAGCCCCTAAACCGGGCTTCATTGATGATGTGTCCGGCAGGCAGATTGTCTTCGGCATTGCAAGACGAGTTCCTCCCCCGACTACTTCAAAATAGCTGATCAATGTTTAACTATATCCGGCTCTATTGAGCAGCTAAAACCCACTACCACAAGGGTATAACATTTAGTCAAAAAAAACATAATATGTCCTAACTGACAACTTTACTAGTGAGACGTCACGTCTGGCCTTTCCATCATTTTGAATCGTTTTTCAGTTTCGCGTTTCGCGTTTCGAGACGCTGCCTTTGGTGACACGTCTTGTCAAAACAGAGATCATGTCCTGTTATCACGGGATTCTCATCAATACAGGCCTGGGTAATCCAACCGTGCCATCCGCACGATCCCTTGGGAATAGGTGAGTTTCAAGGCTCGTGGGGGGGGGGGACGCTCTATATTCACGGCCTTTATCAGGAGCCAAGAATCCACCTTTTCACCCACGCCTTCTTCTTCTTCAGCCCATCCGCCCTCAAGCTCCAGCGCCCAAGCTTTGACCCCTTCCATCCCCAGAAAACACTCTAGCCATGTCTAGATCCGGAACGCATGGCAAGTAGATGCCCTCCTCCGTGACTAAGGAGAACAACAAGGTGCTCTGGGAAGCGGGGTATTTAGCCAAGGAAATCGCCCACCGACTTCCAGCCAAGAAACATATCGTCCCTACTCCGGAGCCCCATGAGAGGGTAGTATTCATTCCTCATTTCCTTCGCGGACTAGGGTTTCCCCTCCATCCTTTTGCCTTATGTTTTACTAAAGGCTAGATTTCCATGGTCTAGCCCCGAATTCCTTTCTCAACATTTCGGTGTTCATCGTCATGTGTGAAGCATTCCTCCGCATCCCTCCCCACTTCGGCATATGGCTCAAGGTCTTCAATGTGAAGCCAAAAGTGGTGGATGGCCAACTGATAACCCACAAGTGTAGGGGATCGCAATAGTTTTCGAGGGTAAAGTATTAAACCCAAATTTGTTGATTCGACACAAGGGGAGCCAAAGAATACTCTTAAGTATTAGCAACTCAGTTGTCAATTCAGCCACACCTGGAAACTTAGTATCTGCAACAAGATATTTTAGTAGCGCAGTAATATGATAGTGGTGGTAGCAGCAATAAAAGTAAAGATAATGTTTTTGTAGTTTTTGTGATAATAGCAACGGAAAAGTAAATAGCAACTAGCAATATAGGTAAAGCTCGTAGGCATTGGATCGGTGATGGGAAATTACGTCGGATGCAATTCATCATGTTGAAGTTATAACCTAGGGTGACACAGAACTAGCTCCAGTTCATCAATGCAATGTAGGCATGTATTCCGAATATAGTCATACGTGCTTATGGAAAAGAACTTGCATGACATCTTTTGTCCTACCCTCCCGTGGCAGCGGGGTCCTATTGGAAACTAAGGGATATTAAGGCCTCCTTTTAATAGAGTACCGGACCAAAGCATTAACACATAGTGAATACATGAACTCCTCAAACTGTGGTCATCAACGGGAGTGGTCCCGATTATTGTCACTTCGGGGTTGCCGGATCATAACACATAGTAGGTGACTATAGACTTGCAAGATAGGATAAAGAACACACATATATTCATGGAAACATAATAGGTTCAGATCTGAAATCATGGCACTCGGGCCCTAGTGACAAGCGTTAAGCATAGCAAAGTCATAGCAACATCAATCTCAGAAGATAGTGGATACTAGGGATCAAACCCTAACAAAACTAACTCGATTACATGATAGATCCCATCCAACCCATCACCGTCCAGCAAGCCTACGATGGAATTACTCACGCACGGTGGTGAGCATCATGGAATTGGTGATGGAGGAAGGTTGATGATGACGATGGCGATGATCTCCAGTCTCCGGAGCCCCGAACGGACACCAGATCAGCCCTCCTGGGAGAGATTAGGGCTTGGCGGCGGCTCCGTCTCGTAAAACGCGATAATTCTTTCTCCTTGATTTTTTTCTCCAAGAAACGGAATATATAGGACCTGGGGGTACGTCGGTGGGCACCGGGCTGCCCTCGAGGCAGGGGGCGCGCCCTGGGAAGGGGGGCGCGCCCCCCACCCTCGAGGACGGCCCGTGGGCCCCCAGGTGTGGATCTTCTTGCCAGTATTTTTATATTTTCCGAAATAAATCTCCGTTGATTTTCCGGCGATTCCGAGAACTTTTTATTTCTGTACAAAAAACAACACCATGGCAGTTCTGCTGAAAACAGCGTCAGTCCGGGTTAGTTCCATTCAAATCATGCAAGTTAGAGTCCAAAACAAGGGCAAAAGTGTTTAGAAAAGTAGATACGTTGGAGACGTATCACCAACACGAGGAGTGCGGCGGCGCCATCGTGAGCAAGCTCCCCAAAGTCACTTGGCCCAAAGGCACCTCCGTGGAGACCGTGAAGGGGTGGTAGCAGGAGTGGTTCTACGTCACGGAACCCCGTGACTCCACATGGGCCGCTCCCCCCGAGTTCAAGTCCGGGCCTCCACTGCAGCTGACATCCTGGCTCAACAAGGGCTTAGACTGGGCGTCAGCCGACGAGGTGACGACGCTGCAGAAGAGTATCAAGAGTATGGTAGACAAGAATACCAGTCTTGCTAGCGTGATCCAGGTAATGCTTTTCTGTCGGATTCTACCCTGCCAAGGCCGGACACAACGCATGTGTGAGTTTGACCCGGCCGGTCCCTAGACCCTGCAGTGGTTCTTCGGCACGAAGCATGAAGACATGTGGAAACTGATGTTCAAGACCCAGCAGACGTGGCCGAAAAAGACCGAAGACCTCAGCCTTGATTGTACTCACGCAACGTCTCCCGTAAGTTTTCATGATAACTTCACTATTTGTAAATCCAAGGGGCATACTAAGCTTTCCATTCTTCCCATAGGGCTGGATGAATAAAGCAGAGCGGATTCACTGTCCGGCTCCGCTACCCGAAGACCCAGCCATCCCTCTGCTAACGAGGATGCTGGTTCCGACGATATATCAGGCGCAAGTGGCCTCCTCCATAAAAGTGCCTCCTCCGTAAAGGTTTTTCAGATGTAATGTCTGAAGACACTGAGACTCACTCCTCCCCCGACGAAGACTAAGGGGAGGAGGAACAAAGTAATTCTCCCCTTAAGGGGGGAAAGAAGAAAAGGGGGGCTTCCGCGGATCTAGAGGCGGATGCGTCCAAGAAAGGGAGGATCTCCCTCACGGATGACTCCGAATCGGACGCCGATGAGTGGCACCCTAGGCCGAAACCCCTGGCCAAATCATAAGTTCCCGGAAGGCATTTCTACTTATATACATTTCCGCCTTGTGATTGTAATATTCTAAATTACGTGCTGCAGTCCGGCTCGCGTCCACCCCACATCGATCCTCATCTTCGGGGAATTCGTTGGATCCAAACGTGACGGATAGCGGGTCGTCTCTGCCGGCATCCTCCCCCAAAGCTACGAACAATGCCGAAGTACTGTCTCGAAGGACCCTTCCGGGTCAGGGAGAGGTACGGGAAGCCGTCGAGGCGGCACCAGAGGGCGATACCTCTGTTGTCGGAAACCCGAGGGCACTGACCCATATGGAGACTGGCGACGGGGGCCATGCCCAATTCAGCCCACAGCCGGACATTATTTCGAAGACCCATACGACTCCGGAATTAGGTGAGCATCCTCCTTTGAAAGAAGGGAGTGTGCAAATTCCACCGGCGACCTCTGTCAATCCGGAGGCGCCGGATACTCTGACGGAAGCACTTCAGAGTGCCGTCATTGTAGAAGAACGTCGTACCCTTATGGGCACTGTGGTTGAAAGAGTTCGGTCCGCCAAAAGCGGATTGAATGAGGCTTATACTAGCTTCTGAGAGGCTTTGAGGTACGTAATATAATACCTTTTGGTTATATGAGAAAAAGTGTCTGTATATAGATAGTAGCCCCTGAGACTCTGTTCGGTGTTCGCAAGGAAAGGCCGAATAGAGGATCCAAGTACTCGTACATGAGATTAACATACATATC
This sequence comes from Secale cereale, assembly GCA_902687465.1. Taxonomy (NCBI): domain Eukaryota; kingdom Viridiplantae; phylum Streptophyta; class Magnoliopsida; order Poales; family Poaceae; genus Secale; species Secale cereale. Next base: position 629,808,563 of record LR738709.1, on the reverse strand, counting down.
TATTTGAATCAAACAGGCTGTAATGCAGGCGTTAGCTTCCCATGCCGCCGAAGCGTCTGAGCTAATGCGGAAGTTAGCGGAAAAGAAAGGTATGTAATACCAAAAATGCGTCTGAAATAATATCGGCAATAATTTATCATCTGAATGAGTGTTATAACTTTCCTCACAGCTGACGCATCTGATGTCGAGACCCTCAAGAGCGCACTGGCCGAGGCCAAGAAAGAGGCGGAGGAGGTACGAGCCACCTTCCTAAAGCATGATTCAAGGGTGGAGGAAGTCCAGCAAGAGCTCAGCGATGCTATAAGCAAATGTGAGTCCTTAGAGCGCAAAGTTTCGTATCGAAAATCGAACCTGCTAAGGCTCTCCAAAGTGCTCAAGAGGCCCGGACTGAAGCCCAAAACGCCTGTCGGGAGATCCAGGAGGCGAAGCAAATTGCGACTGGTAAGGCCTTTGACATGCGGAGCAAATTTTTGAGGAAGAAATACATCTTACTGACCCGGTTTTGCAGTTCTCCAGGAGAGTTTACCCCGGAGTGTTGCCGACACGGCGGAATTCTTCCGAGCCGAAGAGGGGAGGTCGACGGAAAAACTGTTCTGGTCACAGTACCTTGTGCCTGAGCATCCCGTGCCCCTCAGCAATCAGCTGAAGCAGTTGTACGAACTGCATAGGGTGGCCGGATTGGCCATGAGAGATTTTATATCTGTCTGTGACCTACCGAGCCCATACCCAGCAGCTACTTCAGGCTCGTGAAGCGACTGGTCAGTGCCTGCCCCCGGCTTGATGCCATGAAGCGGTATGTCTACATCGTTGGTGCGCGGATGGCCTTCGTCCGTGTCAAGGTGCAGTGGGCGAAGATGGACGCCGTCAAGCTCGCAACCGAGGGACCGCCCGCAAGCAAAGAGCACCGCACACGCTGGAGCGGTATTTCGATGATGTCCTGGAAGGATCCCGCATTGTAGAGGGCTAGTGTTCGAAGGACATCATGTTTGGGTGAATTGATCCATGTTGTCCACTCCTGTATTATTAAACAAGGCTTATGTATGATATGTTGTTTTATTTTATTTTGAAATATTTTCTCCTGTGCGGCCGTTTATGACATCTGAGAGTTGGCCAGTCATCGGCTTCAGCCCCCACGTAGATAATACGGGGGTGTTCGGGATAGCACCTAAACACACTTGACCCAGTGATTTGGTCCGTGAAAGAGGTGTTAGTGCGGTGAACCAGGCAATCGGACTATATGGCTTTATCACTCTCACCTAGCCATAGGAGTTTTATAATTGGAGTATAGGCGCAGCCCCTAGTATTGTTCGATTATCCGAACTTGGGTGCTGTAAACGCCCGGCCGGGCGCCGGCCTATAGCATAATGCAGAAAAAATCGCAAGAGATTTATATTTAGTCACCGAATCGCTGACCAGCTCTCGCCGCATCGTGACAGTCAGTTTCCGACTTTCTCTACTGAGGTGTTGGTCCAAATGAACCAGAAACACAATGACAGTAGTTTTCCCTTAACTACCTTAGCCGAACAGGCGGAACGTAAGGTAGTAACTGCTACCTCTTGAGCATGCGTTGTTTTTCCCTTGAAGAGGAAAGGGTGATGCCGCAAAGTAGCGTAAGTATTTCCCTCAGCTTTGAGAACCAAGGTATCAATCAAGTAGGAGACTACACGCAAATCCCTAGTACCTGCACAAACAATTAAGAACCTTACAACCAACGCGATAAAGGGGTTGTCAATCCCTTCACGGCCACTTGCAAAAATGAGATCTGATAGAGATAATAAGATAAATATTTTTGGTATTTTTGTTGTATAGATTGAACAGTAAAGATTGCAAAATAAAAGAACAATAAAGATAGCTAGTTGACGGAAGATTAATATGATGGAAAGGAGACCCCGGGGCCATAGGTTTCACTAGTGGTTTGTCTCAAGATAGCAAATCTTATGGTGGGTGAACAAATTACTGTCGAGCAATTGATAGAAAATCGCATAGTTATGAGAATATCTAGGCATGATCATGTATATAGGCATCACGTCCGTGACAAGTAGACCGGAACGATTCTGCATCTACTACTATTACTCCACACATCGACCGCTATCCAGCATGCATCTAGAGTATTAAGTTCATAAGAACAGAGTAACACCTTAAGCAAGATGACATGATGTAGAGGGATAAACTCATGCAATATGACATAAACCCCATCTTTTTATACTCGATGGCAACAATACAATATGTGCCTTGATGCCCCTGCTGTCACTAGGAATGGACACCGCAAGATTGAACCCAAAGCTAAGCACTTCTACCATTAGAAGAAAGATCAATCTAGTAGGCAAAACCAAACTTATAATTCGAAGAGACTTGCAAAGATATTAAATCATACATATAAAAATTCCGAGAATAACCAAATATTGTTCATAGATAATCTTATCATAAACCCACAACTCATCGGACCTCGACAAACGCACTGCAAAAAGTATTACATCGAATAGATCTCCAAGAAGATCGAGGCGAACTTTGTATTGAGATCCAAAGAGAGAGAAGAAGCCATCTAGCTAATAACTATGGACCCGAAGGTTTGTGTTAAACTACTCACACAGCATTGGAGAGGCTATGGTGTTGATGTAGAAGCCCTCCGTGATGGATTCCCCCTCCGGCGGAGCTCCGGAAAAGGCCCCAAGATGGGATCTCACTGGTACAGAAGGTTGCGGTGGTGGAAATAGGGTTTTGTGGTCCTCTCGGATGTTTTCAGGGTATATGAGTATATATAGGAGGAAGAGGTACATCGGTGGAGCTATGAGGGGCCCACGAGTGTGGGGGCGCGCCTACCCCCCTGGGCGCGCCCTCCTGCCTCGTGGCCACCTCGTGGCTTCCCAGACTTGTATGCAAGTCTCCTGGATTGCGTTTGTTCCCAAAACGATCCTCGCGAAGGTTTCATTCCGTTTGGACTCCGTTTAATATTCCTTTTTTGCGAAACACTGAAATAGGCACAAAAAACAGCAATTTGCACTAGGCCTATGGTTAATAGGTTAGTCCCAAAAATAATATAAAAGTGCATAATAAAGCACATTAAACATCCAAGACAAATAATATAATAGCATGGAACAATAAAAAATTACAGATACATTGGAGACGTATCAAGCATCCCCAAGCTTAATTCCTGCTCGTCCTCGAGTAGGTAAATGATAAAAACAGATTTTTTGATGTGGAATGTGATACATCTCCAACGTATCTATAATTTTTGATTGTTGCATGCTATTATTTATGAAGTCTTGGATGTTTAATGGGCATTATCATTCACTTTTATATCATTTTCGGACTAACCTACTAACCCAAAGGCCCAGTCCAGATTGCTGTTATTTGCCTGTTTCAGGGTTTTGCAGAACAAGAATATCAAACGGAGACCAAACGGAATGAAACCTTCGCGAGAGATGTTTTTGGAGAAAATCACGCATGAAGAACTTGAGAACCACGTTAGAAGAGCCACGAGGGGCCCACGAGGGTGGGGGGCCCGCCCCCCTTCCCAGGGCGCACCCCCTGCCTCGTGGGGCCCCTGTGACTCTCCCGGTGCCCTCCTTTTTCCTATATAAGTCCACGTACCCCAAAAACTCCATGAACATAGAGAAAACCCTAATTCCACCGCCGTACCTTCTGTTCCTGTGGAGATCCCATCTTGGAGCCTATTCCAGAGCTCCACCGGAGGGGGATCCATCGCGAAGGCCTTCATCATCATCATCATCGCCCTCACCATGAGTTGTGAGTAGTTTACCACAGACCTTCGGGTCCATAGCTAGTATCTAGATGACTTCTTCTCTCTCTCTGGATCTCAATACAAAGTTCTCCTCGGTCTTCGAGGAGATCTATTCGATGTAATCTCTTTTTGCGGTGTGTTTGTCGAGATCCAATGAATTGTGAGTTTATGATAAAGGTTATCTATGAAAGATATTTGGTTCTTCTCTGAACTTTTTATGTGTGCTCATAATATCCGTGCAAGTCTCTTCGAATTATTGGTTTGGTTTGGCCTACTAGATCTATAGTTCTTGCAATGGGAGAAGTGCTTGGCTTTGGGTTCAATCTTGCGGCATTCTTTCCTAGTGACAGTAGGGGCAGCAAGGCACGTATTGTATTGTTGCCATCGAGGATAAAAAGTTGGGGTTTATATCATATTGCTTGAGTTTATCCCTCTACATCATGTCATCTTGCTTAAGGCGTTACTGTTCTTATGAACTCAATACACTAGATGCATGTTGGATAGCGATCGATGTGTGGAGTAATAGTAGTAGATGCAGGCAGAAGTCGGTCTACTTGTCTCGGATGTGATGCCTATATAGAATGATCATGCCTAGATAGTCTCATAATTATTCGCTTTTCTATCAATTGCTCGACAATAATTTGTTTACCCGCCATAGAATATCGCTATCATGAGAGAAGCCACTAGAGAAAAACATGGCCCCCGGTTCTGTTCTCAACATATCAATCTACATATACTTTACTTTTACCGCTTTTATTTTCTGTTCTTATAAACTAAAAATACCAACTATCATCTCTATCAGATCTCACTCTCGTAAGTGACCGTAAAGGGATTTACATCCCCTTATCGTGTTGGCTGCAAAGTTCTTATTTGTTTGTGCAGGTGCGAGGGACTCGCACGTGGTCGCCTATTGGATTGATACCTTGGTTCTCAAAAACTGAGGGAAATACTTATGCTACTGTGATGCATCTCCCTTTCCTCTTCGAGGGAATACAACGCAAGCTCAAGAGGTAGCAAGAAGAATTTCTGGCGCCGTTGCCGGGGAGGCTTACGCAAAAGTCATATACCAAGTACCTATCACAAACCCTTATCCTTCGCATTACATTTATTTGCCTCTCATTTTCCTCTCCCCCACTTCACCCTTGCCGTTTTATTTGCCTTTCTTCCGCCGTGTGTTTATCGTTCGCTTGCTTCTTGTTTGCTTATGTGTGTTGGATTGCTTGCTTGTCACTATGGCTCAGAACAATACCAAATTGTGTGACTTCTCCAATACCAACAACAATGATTTTATTAGCACTACGATTGTTCCTATTACCGATGCTGAATCTTGTGAGATCAATGCTGCTTTTGTGAATCTTGTCATGAAAGATCAATTCTCCGGCCTTCCTAGTGAAGATGCGGCTACCCATCTAAACAACTTTGTTGATTTGGGTGATATGCAAAAGAAAAGGGATACGGATAGCGATATTGTTAAATTGAAGTTATTTCTGTTTTCACTTAGAGATCGTGCTAAAACTTGGTTTTCCTCTTTGCCTAGAAATAGTATTGATTCATGGAATAAGTGCAAAGATGCTTTTATCTCTGAGTATTTCCCTCCTACTAAGATCATCTCTCTTAGAAACGATATTATGAATTTTAAGCAGCTAGATCATGAGCATGTTGCACAAGCTTGGGAGAGAATGAAATTGAAGATATGTAATTTCCCTACACATGGTTTGAATCTATGGATGATTATTTAGAACTTTTATGCTGACTTGAATTTTGCTTCTAGAAATCTTTTAGATTCGGCCGCCGGAGGCACTTTCATGGAAACTACCTTAGGAGAAGCTACCAAACTCCTAGATAATATTATGGTTAATCATTCTCAATGGCACACTGAAAGATCTACTAGTAAAAAAGTGCATGCTATCGAAGAAATTAGTGTTTTGAATGGAAAGATGGATGAACTTATGAAATTATTTACTGCTAAGAGTGCTTCTTCTGATCCTAATGATATGCCTTTGTCCACTTTGATTGAGAATAACAATGAATCTTTGGATGTGAATTTAGTTGGTAGGAATAATTTTGGTAAGAATGCTTATAGAGGAAATTTTAATCCTAGGCCTTTTCCTAGTAATTCCTCTAATAATTATGATAATTCCTACAACAACTCTTATGGAAAGATGCCTTCTGAATTTGAAACTAGTGTTAAGGAGTTTATGATCTTGCAAAACAATTTCAATGCTTTGCTTGAAGAGAAATTGCTTAAGGTTGATGAATTGGCTAGAAGTGTGGATATAATTACTCTTGATGTTGATTCTTTGAAACTTAGATCTATCCCACCTAAGCATGTATCAATGAGTCTCTCAAAGCCATGAGAATTTCCATTGATGAATGCAAAGAAAGAACCGCTAGGATGCATGCTAAAAGAGAGGATTATATTAAAGCGTGTTCTTCTAGTTATCATGAAAATAAAGATGAAGATCTGAAAGTTATTGATGTGTCTCCTATTATATCCTTGTTTTCTAGTATAAATCTTGATGAAGATAGGATTGGAGATGATTCTGCTTTAAGGTTTCCCAATGATTCGGAGTTTTTAGATCTTGATGCTAAAATTGCTAAAAGTGGGAGTGAAGAGATTAAAACTTTGCATGTGATGAACCCACTACTTTGGATTTCAAGGGATTCAATTATGACAATTGCTCTTTGATTGATTGTATTTCCTTGTTGCAATCCGTGCTAAATTCTCCCATGCTTATAGTCAAAATAAAGCTTTCACCAAACATATAGTTGATGCTTTGATGCAATCTTATGAAGAAAAACTTGAGTTGCAAGTTTCTATCCCTAGAAATCTTTATGATGAATGGAAACCTACTATCAAAATAAAAATAAAATATCATGAGTGCTATGCTTTGTGTGATTTGGGTGCAAGTGTCTCCACTATCCCAAAAAGTTTGTGTGATTTGCTAGGGTTCCATGAGCTTCACGATTGTTCTTTGAATTTGCATCTTGCGGATTCCACTATTAAGAAACCTATGGGAAGAATTAATGATGTACTTATTGTTGCCAATTCGAATTATGTGCCTGTGGATTTCATTGTTCTTGATATAGATTGCAATCCTTCATGTCATATTATTTTTGGTAGACCTTTCCTTAGAATGATTGGTGCAATTCTTGAAATGAAGGAAGGAAATATTATATTCCAATTTCCATTAAGGAAAGGCATGGAACACTTTCCTAGATATAAAATCAATTTACCATATGAATCTATCATGAGAGCCACTTATGGATTGCCTTCCAAAGATGACAATACCTAGATTTATCCTGTATCGTGCCTAGCTAGGGGCGTAAAACGATAGCGCTTGTTGGGAGGCAACCCAATTTTATGTTTTTTGTTTTTGTTTCTGTTAGAAAATAAATATTGCATCTAGCCTCTTATTAGATGTGTTTTCATGTTTTGTTTAGTGTTTGTGCCAAGTAGAACCTTTGGTAAGACTTGTGTGAAGTTTATGTGATCTTGCTGTGAAAAACAGAATCGTTAGCGCTCGCTAAAGTAGTCTTCAGATTTTACTAGAGCATGCTTTTTAGTTCATTCTTTTTGCAGATGATTGGTAGAAAAATTCCGCAAATTTACCAATTTTGTTTAATGTTTTTGGAGTTCCAGAAGTAGGCGAAACATGCAGATTACTACAGATTGTTCTGTTTTTGACAGATTCTGTTTTTCGTGTGTTGATTGCTTATTCCGATGCATCTATGAGTAGTATTGGAGGATATGAACCATAGATAAGTTGGAGTAAAGTAGGTTTAACACTAATATAAACAAAGAATGAATTCATTTCTGCACCTTTGAGTAGTGGTTTGCTTTCTTATACTAACGGAGCTCACGAGAATTTTTGTCTAAGTTTTGTGTTGTGAAGTTTTCAAGTTTTGAGTATTGCTTCGATGGACTTTGAAACAAGGAGTAGCAAAGGCCTAAGCTTGGGGATGCCAATGGAACCCCAAGTAAATTCAAGATAATCAAAAGCCTAAGCTTGGGGATGCCCCGGGAAGGCATCCCCTCTTTCGTGTTCATCCATCGGTAACTATACTTGGAGCTATATTTTTATTCGCAACGTGATATGTGTTTTTCTTGGAGCGTCTTGTATAATTTGAGTCTTTGCTTGTTAGTTTGCCACAATCATCCTTGCTTGACACACCTATTTGAGAGAGTTAAATATGGCCTAGAAATTGTTAGAACACTCTATGTACTTCACTTATATCTTTTGAGTTGAATAGTTTTTGCTCTAGTGCTTCACTTATATCTTTTAGAGCACGGTGGTGGTAATATTTTGTAGAAATTGTTGAAATCTCATGCTTCACTTATATCTATTTGAGAGTCTATTAAAACAGCATGGTAATGTGTTTAGGCTAAAGAAACTAGTCTTCACATGATAAACATCCAATGTCAATGTAGTAAAAAAATTCACACCAAGTGCATTGAATATGATGAGATGTTGGATGCTTGATGATTGTTTTGAGACATGAGGATAGTGATATTAGAGTCATGCTAGTGGAGTCATTATGAAATTGAGAAATACTTGTGTTAAGGTTAGTGATTCCCGTATCATGCACGTATGGTGAACAGTTGTGTGACTAAGTTAAAGCATGAGGTATTTGTAAAGTGTCAACCTTTGTGTGGAGGTCGGGGGTGCACGATGGTTAACTCCTACCAACCTCCCCCCAAGGAGCATGCGTTGATTGCTTTGTTTTGATGACTCGTAGATTTTTGCAACAAGTATATGAGTTCTCATGACTAATGTTGAGTCCATGGATTATACACACTCTCACCCTTCCACCATTGCTAGCCTCTCTCGTACCGTGCAACTTTCGCCGGTGCCATAAACCCACTATATATCCTTCCTCAAAACAGCCACAATATTGTTCCTCAAAACAGCCACCATACCTACCTATCATGGCATTTCCATAGCCATTCCGAGATATATTGCCATGCAACTTTCCACCATTCCGTTCATATGACACGCATCATATTGACATATTGCCATTGCATGATCATGTTGTTGACATTGTATTTGTGGCAAGGCCACCATGCATAATTTTTTATACATGTCACTCTTGTTTCATTGCACATACCGGTACACCGCCGGAGGCATTCGTATAGAGTCATACTTTGGTGTTGTAGTATCGAGTTGTAATATCAAGTTGTAATGAAAGTGTGATGATCATCATTCTTAGAGCATTGTCCCATAGGAGGAAAGGCTAAATCTATAAAGCCCCGCTGCAAAAAAAGAAAAAAAAAGAAAGGCCAAAGAAAAAGAAAGGCCCAAAAAAAGGGACAATTACTACTATGTTTTCCCACACTTGTGCTTCAAAGTAGCACCATGTTCTTCATTGTAAAGGGTCTCATGTTTAGTCACTTTCATATACTAGTGGGAATTTTCATTATAGAACTTGGCTTGTATATTCCAAAGATGGGCTTCGTCAAATGCCTTAGGTCTTCGTGAGCAAGCAAGTTGGATGCACACCCACTAGTTTCTTTTGTTGAGCTTTTATTCATATTTAGCTCTAGTGCATCCGTTGCATGGCAATCCCTACTCACTCACATTGATATCTATTGATGGGCATCTCCATAGCCCGTTGATACGCCTAGTCGATGTGAGACTATCTCCCTTTTTTGTCTTCTCCACAACCACCTCTATTCCACCCATAGTGCTATGTCCATGGCTCACGCTCATGTATTGCGTGAAAGTTGAAAGGTTTGAAAAGATAGAGTATGAAAACAAGTGCTTGGCTGAAATCAGGGTTATGAACGATATGAATATTTTTGTGTGATAACGAGGGAGCATAGCCAACACTATATGATTTTGTAGGGATAACTTCCTTTAGCCATAGTATTTTGAGACGACATGATTGCTTTGTTAGTATGCTTGAAGTATTGTTATTTCTTATGTCAATATAGACTTTTATCTTGAATCTTTCAAATATGAACATTCATGCCACAATTAAAAGAATTGCATTGAAAAACAATATTGGTTAGCATTCCACATCAAAAATTCTTGCTTTATCAATTACCTACTCGAGGACGCGCATGAATAAAGCTTGGGGATGCTGGATACGTCTCCAGCGTATCTATAATTTTTTATTGTTCCATTCTATTATTTATGAAGTCTTGGATGTTTAATGGGCTTTATCATTCACTTTTATATCATTTTTGGGACTAACCTACTAACCCAAAGGCCCAGTCCAGATTGCTGTTTTTTGCCTGTTTCAGGGTTTTGCAGAAAAAGAATATCAAACGGAGTCCAAACGGAATGAAACCTTCGCGAGAGATATTTTTGGAGAAAATCACGCACGAAGAACTTGAGAACCACGTCAGAAGAGCCACGAGGGGCCCACGAGGGTGGGGGACGCGCCCCCTTCCCAGGGCGCGCCCCCCTGCCTCGTGGGGCCCCCGTGACTCCCCCGGTGCCCTGCTTCTTCCTATATAAGTCCATGTACCCCAGAAACTCCGTGAACAGAGAGAAAACCCTAATTCCACCGCCGTACCTTCTGTTCCGGTGGAGATCCCATCTTGGAGCCTATTCCAGAGCTCCACCGGAGGGGGATCTATCACGGAGGCCTTCATCATCATCATCAAAGCCCTCACCATGAGTTGTGAGTAGTTTACCATAGACCTTCGGGTCCATAGCTAGTATCTAGATGGCTTCTTCTCTTTCTCTGGATCTCAATACAAACTTCTCCTCGGTCTTCGAGGAGATCTATTCGATGCAATCTCTTTTTGCGGTGTGTTTGTCGAGATCCGATGAATTGTGAGTTTATGATCAAGGTTATCTATGAAAGATATTTGGTTCTTCTCTGAACTTTTTATGTGTGCTCATAATATCCTTACAAGTCTCTTCGAATTATTGGTTTGGTTTGGCCTACTAGATCTATAGTTCTTGCAATGGGAGAAGTGCTTGGCTTTGGGTTCAATCTTGCGGTGTCCTTTCCCAGTGACAGTAGGGGCAGCAAGGCATGTATTGTATTGTTGCCATCAACAATAAAAAGATGGGGTTTATATCATATTGCTTGAGTTTATCCCTCTACATCATGTCATCTTGCTTAAGGCGTTACTATGTTCTTATGAACTCAATACACTAGATGCATGCTGGATAGCGATCGATGTGTGGAGTAATAGTAGTAGATGCAGGCAGGAGTCGGTCTACCTGTCTCTGACATGATGCCTATATACAATGATCATGCCTAGATAGTCTCATAATTATTCGCTTTTCTATCAATTGCTCAACAGTAATTTGTTTACCCACCGTAGAATATCGCTATCATGAGAGAAGCCACTAGAGAAAACTATGGCCCCCGGGTCTGTTCTCAGCATATCAATCTACATCTACTTTACTTTTATCGCTTTTTTATGTTCTTATAAACTAAAAATACCAAAAATATCAACTATCATCTCTATGAGATCTCACTCTCGTAATTGACTGTAAAGGGATTGACCACCCCTTATCGCGTTGGCTACGAAGTTCTTATTTGTTTGTGCAGGTGCGAGGGACTCGCGCGTGGTCTCCTACTGGATTGATACCTTGGTTCTCAAAAACTGAGGGAAATACTTACGCTACTGTGCTGCATCTCCCTTTCCTCTTCGAGGGAATACAACGCAAGCTCAAGAGGTAGCAGAATGCTAACTAACATAATTCTCAACGTAATTCTTCCTATTGTGGCATGAATGTTCAGATTCGAAAGATTCAAGACAAAAGTTTAATATTGACAAAAGAATAATGATACTTCAAGCATAGTAACAAAGCAATTATGTCTTCTCAAAATAACATGGCCAAAGAAAGTTCATCCCTACAAAATCATATTGTTTGGCTATGCTCCATCTTCGTCACACAAAATACCCAAATGATGCACAACCCCGGTTTCACCCAAGCAATTGTTTCATACTTTAATTTTTTCAAACTTTTTCAATCTTCACGCAATACATGAGCATGAGCCATGGATATAGCACTATATGTGGAATAGAGTGGTGGTTCTGGAGAAGACAAAAAGAGGAAGATGGTCTCACATCAACTAGGCGTATCAATGGGCTATGGAGATGCCCATCAGTAGATATCAATGTGAGTGAGTAGGGATTGCCATGCAACGGATGCACTAGAGCTATAAATGTACGAAAGCTCAACAAAAGAAACTATGTGGGTGTGCATCCAACTTGCTTGCTCATGAAGACCTAGGGCATTTGAGGAATCCCATCGTTGGAATATACAAGCCAAGTTCTATAATGAAAATTCCCACTAGTATATGAAAGTGACAAAACAAGAGACTTCTCTATCATTAAGATCATGGTGCTACTTTTAAGCACAAGTGTGGAAAAAAGATAGTAGCATTGTCCCTTTTTTTGGGCTTTCCTTTTTTTATTTGGCCTTTCTCTTTTTTTGGCTTTCCTTTTTTTATTTGGCCTTTCTCATTTTTTTTTGGGATAATGCTCTAATAATGATGATCATCACACTTCTATTTATTTACAACTCAAAGATTACAACTCGATACTAGAACAATCTATGACTCTATATGGATGCCTCCGGCGGTGTACCGGGATGTGCAATGAATCAAGAGTGACATGTATGAAAAATGATGCATGGTGGTCTTGCCACAAATACGATGTCAACTACATGATCATTCAAGGCAATATGACAATGATGAAACGTGTCATAATAAATGGAACGGTGGAAAGTTGCATGGCAATATATCTCGGTACACCGCCGGAGGCATCCATATAGAGTCATATTTTGGGTGTATGGTACCGGCAAAACCCTGAGGAAGATATATGGTGGGTGTATGGTATCGGCGAAAGTTGCGCGGTACAAGAGAGGCTAGCAATGGCGGAAGGGTGAGAGTGCGTATAATCCATGGACTCAACATTAGTCATAAAGAACTCACATACTTATTGCAAAAATCTACAAGCCATCAAAACAAAGTACTACATGCATGCTCCTAGGGGAAGGGTTGGTAGGAGTTAACCATCGCGCAATCCCGACCTCCACACAAAGGATGACAATCAAAGAAATACCTCATGCTTCAAATTTGTCACACAACGGTTACCATACGTGCATGCTACGGGACTTGCAAACCTCAACACAAGTATTTCTCAAATTCACAACTACTCTACTAGCATGACTCTAATATCACCATCCTCATATCGCAATACAGTCATCGAGCATCAAACTTCTCATAGTATTCAATGCACTTTATATGAAAGTTTTTATTATACCAATCTTGGATGCCTATCAACTTAGGACTAATTTTATAGCCAAAGCAAATTACCATGATGTTCTAAAGGACTCTCAAAATAATATAAGTGAATCATGAGAGATCAATAATTTCTACAAAATAAAACCACCACCGTGCTCTTAAAAGATATAAGTGAAACACTAGAGCAAAAGTATCTAGCTTAAAAGATATAAGTGAAGCACATAGAGTATTCTAATAAATTCCGATTCATGTGTGTCTCTCCCAAAAGGTGTGTACATCAAGGATGATTGTGGTAAACTAAAAAGCAAAGACTCAAATCATACAAGACGCTCCAAGCAAAACACATATCATGTGGTGAATAAAAATATAGTCTCAAGTAAAGTTACCGATAGACGAAGACAAAAGAGGGGATGCCTTCCCGGGGCAACCCCAAGCTTAGGCTTTTGCTTGTCCTTGAATTTTACCTTGGGGTGCCTTGGGCATCCCCAAGCTTAGGCTCTTGCCACTCTTTATTCCATAGTCCATCAAATCCTTACCCAAAAACTTGAAATCTTCACAACACAAAACTTAACAGAAAATCTTGTGAGCTCTGTTAGTATAAGAAAACAAACCACCACTTTAAGGTACTGTATTGAACCCATTCTTTATTTATATTGATGTTAAACCTACTGTATTCCAACTTCTCTATGGTACATACCCCCCGATACTACTCACAGATTCATCAAAATAAGCAAACAACACACGAAAAACAGAATATGTCAAAAATAGAACAGTCTGTAGCAATCTGTAACTTTCGAATACTTCTGTAACTCTAAAATTATGAAATAAATTGGTGGACATGAGAAATTTCTCCATTAATCATCTTCAAAAAGAATCAACTAAAAATCACTCTCCAGTAAAAAATGGCAGCTAATCTCCTGAGCGCAAGAGTTTTGTTTTTTACAGCAAGATCGCAAAGACCTCACCCAAGTCTTCCCAAAGGTTCTACTTCGCACAAACACTAATTAAAACACAAAACCACATCTAAATAGAAGCTGGATGAATTATTTATTACTAAACAGAAGTAAAAGCAAAGGAAATAAAATTAGGTTGCCTCCCAACAAGCGCTATCCTTTAACGCCCCTAGCTAGGCAGAAAACAAGAATAGATCTAGGTATTGCCGCAATGATAAGGTACATCGCGAAAACTCATCTCATATTCCCTACGTTCAGCAGCAAGTTTTCTTTGTGGCAGGCAAAAGTAATCGAAAGGGCTGAATTTAATGGGACAAAAGTCCCCAAGATCAAGCTCGGGAGGTATGGATTCCTCCTTTGGCCCCTCATATTGCCCAACCAATTCATCATTATAAGTATTCTTTTGGCAAAAGGTCATGAGCCTTTGCTCAAGATAAAAACCTAACCCATTGTTTTGAATAGCAAAATCATCATTCAGTTCAGAGATTCTATGAACTAGAACACGGTAGGAACCTTTTTCCTAAGGTTTTCATTAAAAGCAACATGATCTAAAGATTGTAAAAGCATTATGTATTCTTGATTAAAAAGGATAGCTTCTATAGGAGGATGACCAACATCCACCCTATAATGTGTAAAAAATTCTTTGGCCTCTCTCATTATAAATCTGAACTCATGTGCCAAAAAGAAAGTAGTTGCTCGCTTAACAGAAAAATGCTCAATATTGGAAAATTCTAGAAAACTTCTCTGAATGCAAGGATGCATGTGGATAAATTGTCTTTCAAGTTCAACTATAAGCAAAGATATAGTGTCCGCAAGACTACTGGTTCTATGAAGAATAGATCCACCCATAGTGGGCAAAGCACCGACACAAGTAAAGAAATCTTGAATAACTTCTTTTCCAATAATATTACCACTACCAATCCGGAACTTTTTAGTGTGTAAAGTAGTAGGTTCCTCATGAGGATAATTAAAAGCATCAAAGTTTCCCCCATCGTTACTACTATCTTTTTCAACAATAACTTCCCTCGTTTCAGACATGTTAGCAACAAACCGCACTATGGATGAACACACAAGAGGCAAGCGAAAAGAGATGAACGGAAAAAGGGCGAATAAAACGGCAAAGGTGAAGTGGTCGAGAGGAAAACGAGAGGCAAATGGCAAATAATGTAATGTGAGGGATAAGAGTTTGTGATGGGCACTTGGTATGTCTTGACTTGTGCGTAGATCTCCTCATCAACGGCGCCAGAAATTCACACGTTGGCATGAGATCAAATCTTGACTTGACTTGGCGTAAGCCTCCCGGCAACGGCGCCAGAAATTCTTCTTGCTACCTCTTGAGCATGCGTTGTTTTTCCCTTGAAGAGGAAAGGGTGATGCAGCAAAATAGCGTCAGTATTTCCCTCACCTTTGAGAACCAAGGTATCAAACCAGTAGGATACTACACGCAAATCCCTAGTACCTGCAGAAACAATTAAGAACCTTAACACCAATGTGATAAAGGGGTTGTCAATCCCTTCACGGCCACTTGCAAAAGTGAGATCTGATAGAGATAATAAGATAAATATTTTTGGTATTTTTGTTGTAGAGATTGAAAAGTAAAGATTGCGAAATAAAAGAACAATAAATATAGCTAGTTGATGGAAGATTAATATGATGGAAAATAGACCCGGGGGCCATAAGTCTCACTAGTGGCTTCTCTCAAGATAGCAAATCTTACGGTGGGTGAACAAATTACTATCGAGCAATTGATAGAAAAAGCACATAGTTATGAGAATATCCAGGCATGATCATGTATATAGGCATCACGTCCATGACAAGTAGACCGAAGCAATTCTGCATCTACTACTATTACTCCACACATCGACCGCTATCCAGCATGCATCTAGAGTATTAAGTTCATAAGAACAGAGTAACAGCTTAAGCAATATGACATGATGTAGAGGGATAAAATCATGCAATATGACATAAACCCCATCTTTTTATCCTCTATTGCAACAATACAATATGTGCCTTGCTGCCCCTGCTGTCACTCGGAAAGGACACCGCAAGATTGAACCCAAAGCTAAGCACTTCTCCCATTGCAAGAAAGATCAATCTAGTAGGCCAAACCAAACTGATAATTCAAAGAGACTTGCAAACATATTAAATCATACATATAAGAATTCAGAGAAGAACCAAATATTGTTCATAGATAATCTTGATCATAAACCCACAATACATCGGATCTCAAAAAACACACCGCAAGACGTATTACATTGAATAGATCTCCAAGAAGATCGAGGAGAACTTTGTATTGAGATCCAAAGAGAGAGAAGAAGCCATCTAGCTAATAACTATGGACCCGAAGGTCTGTGGTAAACTACTCACACATCATTGGAGAGGCTATGGTGTTGATGTAGAGGCCCTCCGTGATCGATTCCCCCTCCGTCGGAGCTCCGGAAAAGGCCCCAAGATGGGATCTCATGGGTACATAAGGTTGCGGCGGTGGAAATAGGGTTTCGTGGTCCTCTCGGATGTTTTCAGGGTATATCAATATATATAGGAGGAAGAGGTACGTCGGTGGAGCTACGAGGGGCCCACAAGGGTCGGGGCGCGCCTACCCCCTAGGCGCCCCCTCCTGCCTCGTGGCCACCTCGTGGGTTCCTAGACTTGTACTCCAAGTCTCCTGGATTGCGTTTGTTCCAAAAACGATCCCCGCGAAGGTTTCATTCTGTTTGGACTCCGTTTGATATTCCTTTTTTGCGAAACACTAAAATAGGCAAAAAAACAACAATTTGCACTGGGCCTTTGGTTAGTAGGTTAGTCCCAAAAATAATATAAAAGTGCATAATAAATCCCATCAAACATCCAAAACAGATAATATAATAGCATGGAACAATCAAAAATTATAGATACATTGGAGACGTATCAGTAACCACATGAGCCGGGCAACCAAACTATTGACCAAAGACATGATTTGGAGCCGATGCATATAATGCTATATTCGGGACGCTGAATTGCACTGTGAAAGTGTTCGGACTTTGTTTAGTAAAAAAATGTACGTGGCTCAATGGAGCCCCTGGTGATTTAATCGTACCGAGGTGTACACGACAATCGGACAAAAACAGGGAAACATATATTAGGAGATAAGAAAATTGGTTGTGGCTAGAAACTGTTTCCATTATAGTCTGATTGATACGTCAAAACATATTGGTACAAAAAGTGTAGTAAGCAAGAGGGCTATTTTACATGCCAAGCACATGGGAAAGCTGTGTGCGGGTTTTGCAAAACGGTGAGGTAGTCTTTAGAGACCCTTTGAGATACTCTGCCGTGCCTCTATGCTGCTTGTCTCCTTGGTGTATTGTCCTTCGAGAGGATCATCACTCGGTGTTGTCATGATAGGCCTCGAAAAGAGGCTTGAGCACCGTTGAAAAGGTGACCTGGGTCGTAAGGAACCTGAAAAGGATAAAAAGAAGAAAAAAGGAAAATATGGGTATCCAGATATGGTCTAGCCGTATTGTGGACTTTATCTTTGTTGTGCCTCCGGCTTTGCCCATGGTATCTTTATTGCGTAGTTATGTACATGTGACATGTAGACCGCAATTTGGTTGGGGCTAAGATGGAGGCCGAATTGCTAACCGAGCTCCTGACGAGCTGGGCCGTCGCTCTGCGGTGTAGTTCGGACTCGTTTAATAGTGTCCTGGGGCTTGGCTGCCGATGTAGTATTTGGCTTGATAAGGCCGCCTAGTACTTCCTTTGCCAGGGCCGCGGTGTGCTCCTCAGTAAGGACGGAGCGTTCCATGTTTCCATTGACTGTTATAACACCGCGTGGTCCGGGCATCTTGAGTTTGAGGTAAGCATAGTGCGGGACCGCATTGAAGCTAGCAAACGCGGTTCGTCCGAGTAGTGCATGATAGTCACTGCCGAAGGGGATGATGTCGAATATCAAGTCTTCACTTTGGAACTTGTCCGGCGAGCCGAAGACGACCTTCAATGTGATTGAGCCTATACAGAGGGCCTCTACACCAGGTATTACTCCTTTAAAGGTAGTTTTGGTGGGCTTGATCCTTGACGGATCAATACCCATCTTGCGGACTATTTCCTGATAGAGCATGTTAAGGCTGATGTCGTCGTCCATGAGGACTCACGTATGGTGGAATCCATCGATGATTGGATCGAGGACTTGTGCGGCCGAACCTCCGTGATGGATACTTGTCGGATGGTCTCTACGATCAAAAGTGATCGGACAGGCTGACCATGGGCTGAATTTAGGGGTGACTGGCTCTATCGCGTAGACGTCCCTTAGTGCGCGTTTGCGCTCCCGCTTGGGGATGTGGGCGACGTATATCATATTCACCGTTTTGACTTCGGGGGGAAATTTCTTCTCACCCCCCATTTTTGGTGGACATGACTCCTCGTCGTCGTCCTCGATGGGCGACTCCTTCTCCTTATGTTCGGTATTTAACTTAGCGGTCTGTTTAAAAACCCAACAACTTCGGTTGGTATGGTTGGCAGGCTTGTCGGGGGTGCTGTGAATCTGGCAGGCTCAATTGAGTATTCGGTCCAAGCTGGATGAGCCCTCTCTGTTTCTTTTGAATGGCTTCTTCCGCTGACCGGACTTGGAGCCGCTTAATCCGGTGTTGACCACCATGTCTTCAGTATTGTCATTATTGCTGCGGCACTTGTGTTTGTTGCGTCGGGGCCTGCCGTTGTTATTCCTAGCTTTGGAAGTGCCAGGCTCGATCATACTATTACTGCTACGGGCTAGCCAGCTGTCTTCGCCCGCGCAAAAGCGGGTCATGAGTGCAGTAAGGGCTTCCATGGACTTTGGCTTCTCTTGGCCGAGGTGTCGGGCGAGCCATTCATCGCGAATGCTATGTTTAAAGGCCGCTAGGGCTTCGGCGTTTGGACAATCAACAATCTGGTTCTTTTTAATGCGGAATCTAGTCCAGAATTTTTTGGCGGACTCTCCGGGCTGCTGGACAATATGACTAAGGTCATCAGTATCTGGAGGCCGAACATAGGTGCTTTGGAATTTGTCTCTAAAGGCATCCTCCAGGTCTTCCCAGCTTCCAATAGAGTTTTCTCGAAGGCTGTTTAACTAGTGTCGAGCTGACCCCTTAAGTTTTAGGGGAAGGTATTTGATGGCGTGTAGATCGTCACCGCGAGCCATGTGAATGTGGAGAATAAAATCTTCAATCCACAATGCGGGATCTGTTGTGTCGTCGTATGATTCAATGTTCACGGGTCTAAACCCTTCTAGGAACTGGTGCTCTATCACCTCATTGGTGAAGCATAGGGGGTGTGCGGCGCCTCTATATCTGGCCACGTCACGACGCAATTCAAATGAAGTCCGTATGCGGTTTTTGGCCCGAGCGTTGTGATGCCTGTCGCGCCAGGATTGATGATCGTCCTCTTGTGCCGGGGTACGCCCCCGTGATCCGTAGATTGATCTGGTCTGACCTACTCTATTTTCCAGGTCCTGTCATAGGTCATATGTGTATCGCCGAGCTGTTGTTTCTCTACTTTTACGGCGAGGTGGTGCGGGCTGGTGTTCGGCTTGAGTTGCCATTCTGTCCCAGCCACATGGCGGTCGGTGAGGTTCGTCGGCCGCATTACGGGCGGGTGTTATGGGCTCCTGCACTTCAACGTCGAATTGGGGTAGCAGCTTACGCTTCGGGTAACTCTTTGTTGGGCGTTCAAGGCCGTATTCTTCGGCTCCCAGGACATTAGTCCATCTGTCATTGAGCAGCTCTTGGTCAGCTTGAAGCTGCTGTTGCTTCTTTTTAGGCTTCTTGCCGTTGATATTAGCCGGCGCTTAAAGCGCTCTTGTTCAAGGGGTTCCTCTGGCATGATTAAATCTTCGTCGCCGAGGCTCATGTCATCCTCGGAGAGTGGTAGATAGCTGCTATCTTCCGAGTCTTCATTCCCTGCTTGCTCATTAGGGTCAACTTGCCCATCCTCCCGATCATCTTGTTCGGATGTTGGTTCGATGGGGTCTTCTTTCTCTTCGGCGTTATCCAGTGTATAATTTTCTCCGGTGCTGGTATTGCTCTCTTTTCTGCGACACGATTTAGAGCGGCGTCGCTGACGTCGATGCTTTGGTGGTATCTCAGGAGGTTCATCCTCGACTGGGTCCTTCTTATCATCGCTATCGCCTTCTTTAGGTGTGTCCACCATGTACACATCGTATGAGGAAGTGGTCGTCCAGCGTTCGGTGACCGGAGGGTTTTTGGCCTGCTCCTCTCCGGCATCGTCGTCCAGACCGTCGATGTCTTCGGAGGCGTAGTCGAGCATGTCGGTTAGATCCTCGATAATGGCTATAAAGTGGGTGTTGGGTGGGAAGTAAAGTTCCCTATTTTCAGCCCCTAGACCGGGCTGGGCGCAATTCGGAAACGGTTCCTCCGTGATGGCGAGGGATCGCATTAAGTCCCGAGCCGCGTTTAAGAGCGAGGTTTGGATGGGGACCGAAGTCCCCTGGCCGAGCTCGCAAGACGCGGATTCCGAGGGTTCGGAGCTTGTGTTTGGATAAGAGTCCGGCTTTGTGATAACCGCCGATGGCGCTATCCTCTCAGGTTCTTCATTGGTGAGCTTTATAGCCACATATAGTCCGGCGGGCTCTAGTCTCCCGTCTTCGGACCTGGTGACGCGTTCTGGAGCTAAGGCCGGAGCGGTGGTTGGAGCCGCGAACCCTTGGAAGAATAAATCTCCTCGGATATCAGTGACATAGTTTAGATTTACAAACCTGATCTGGTGACCAGGGGCATAGCTGTCGATGTCCTCCAGGTGGCCAAGCAAGTTAGCACGCAATGCGAAGCCACCAATACGAAGATCTGGCTGGGGATAAAAATCTCCTTCCCGGCAGCATTGTTGTAGATGATCGATGAAGCCATCGAGCCTTTCGACAACGGCATAGTGGAACTCTCAATGAAAGCACCAATATCGGTGTCAAAACCGACAGATCTCGGGTAGGGGGTCCCAAATTGTGCGTCTAAGGATCGAAGGTAACAGGAGGCGGGGGACACGATGTTTACCTAGGTTCGGGCCCTCTTGATGGAGGTAATACCCTACTTCCTGCTTGATTGACTTTGATGAATATAGGGGTTACGAGAGTTGATCTACCTCTAGATCGTAGTGGCTAAACCCTAGATGTCTAGCCTATATGATTATGATTGCCTCTACAGACTAAACCCTCTAGTTTATATAGATACCGAAGGGGGCTAGGGTTGTACAGAGTCGGTTTACAGAGAAAGGAATCTTCATATCCGCATGCCAAGCTTGCCTTCCACTCCAAGGAGAGTCCCATCCGGACACGGGGGAAAGTCTTCCGTGTTGTATCTTCACGGCCCATTAGTCCGGCCCACGTCACATAGCCCGGACGCCCGAGGACCCCATAATCCAGGACTCCCTTAGTCGTCTCGCCAACTATTGCTAACGCATAGCGATAAAGTAACGCAATTACATGTCACTTAATGATTGACACGCATGTCATACAATAATTAAAAGACAACCCTAGGGCTCCTGCCGGTTGTCGATATTAGAAAACATGATCATCTCATACAACAACGTATATCACATCACGTCTTGACCATATCACATCACAACATACCCTGCAAAAAAAGTTAGACGTCTTCTACTTTGTTGTTGCAAGTTTTACATGGCTGCTATGGGTAACTAGCCAGAACCGTTCTACCTACGCGAAACCACAACGGTGATTATCAAGTTTGTAGTTTTAACCTTCTGCAAGGATCGGCCGTAGTAAAATTCAATTCAATTAAAGTGAGAGAAACATACACCCGCCAGCCACCTCATGCAAAACAAGTTGCATCAGTCGATGGAACCGATCTCATGTATGTGTACATGTAAGGTTGGTCTGGGCCGCTTCATCCCACAATACCGTCGAATCAAAATAAGACATTGGTGGTAACTAGTATGAACATCACTGCCAAAATTCCGTTGTGTTCTACTCGTGCATATCATCTATGCATAGACCTGGCTCATGATGCCACTATTGGGGAATGTTGCATGGAAAACAAAAAATTTCTACGGACACGCAAGATCTATCCATGGAGAAGCATAGCTACGAGAGGGGGAGATCATCTTCATACCCTTGAAGATCGCTAAGCGGAAGCGTTTATCAATGCGGTTGATGTAGTCGTACACCTTCACGATCCGTCACGATCAAGTACTGAACATACGACACCTCCGTGTTCAGTACACGTTCAGCTCGATGATATCCTCGCCTTCTTGATCCACCAAGAGGGGCGAAGTAGTAGATGAGTTCCGGCAGCACGACGGCGTGGTGACGGTGGTGGTGAAGAACAATCTCAGCAGGGCTTCGCCAAGCACAACGGAAACTATGATAGAGGATAAACTAGAGGGGACGGGGTTTTCGACACACGGCTTGGTGAATCTTGATGTGTTCCGGGTGCTAGCCCTGCCCCTCTACTTATATGCTGAGCCCTGGGGTCGTTTCTTGGAGAAAGAGCCTCCTCAATGTTGGTTTGGCGCGCAAGGCAAGAGTCCTTCTCAGACTCCAGGACCAGATGCCAGGGTCCTTGGCGTATGGCCCCAGACTCCAGGGTCCCTGGCGTCGGGCCCCATGGCCTCCGCAAAACTCCTTTTGCACCTTCCTAAATACTCATGGGCTTTAGCCCTTGGCCAAAAATAAACTATTCTCGTACCCGAACATTTCGGGAAACATCCGAAACCCCTTTCGGTGAATTCCATAAACCTTCCGGAGACCAAACACTATTATCCCATATATATCAATCTTTACCTCTGGAGGTCCTCGTCATGTCCGTGACCTCATCCAGGATTCCGAACAACATTCGGTCACCAACATACATAACTCATATAATACTATATCGTCAACACGAACGTTAAGCATGCGGACCCTATGGGTTTGAGAATGATGTAGACAAGACTTAGACGCTTCTCTGGCCAGTAACCAATAGCGGGACCTGGATGCCTATATTGGTTCCTACATATTCTACGAAGATCTTTATCGATCGAACCTTTATGACAACATATGTAGTTCCTTTTGTCCGTCGGTATGTTACTTGCCCGAGATTCGATCATCGATATCTCCATACCAAGTTCAATCTCGTTATCGGGAAGTCTCTATAGTCGTTTCATAATAGATCCCCCTGTAACTAAATCCTTAGTCACTTTGCTTGCAAGCTTCTTGTGATGTTGTATTATTGAGAGGGCCCTGAGATACCTTTCGTCACACGAAGTGACAAATCCCAATCTCGATCCATGCCAACCCAACAGACACCTTTGTAGATACCTGTAGAGCACCTTTATGATCACCCAGTTACGTCGTGACGTTTGATGGCACACAAGGAATTCCTCCGGAGTCCGGGAGTTGCATGATCTCATGGTCGAATAAACATGTATATGGCATTAAGAAAGCAGTAGCAATAAACTAAACAATCATATGCTTTGCTAATGGTTGGGTCTTGTCCACCATATCATTCTCCTAATGATGTGATCCCATTCTCAAATGACAACTCATGTCGATGGTTAGGAAACCTTAACCATCTCTGCTCAACGAGCTAGTCTAGTAGAGGCTCACTAGGGACACGGTATTTTTTTATGTATCACACATGTATTTAAGTTTCTAGTCAATACAATTCTAGCATGAATAATAATCTTCTATCATGAATAAGAAAATATAATAATAACAACTTTATTATTGCCTCTAGGGCATATTTCCATCAAAAGGGGACTTCAGTAAACATCATCGTCCGAAGGGCATAACTCATGAACAATGAATACCTACATGTCCACCCAATTTTGGCATTATATCGATGGTGCACGTACCTCCAGGTCTGGAGAATAAGCCGGAGGAACCATTGTTTAACATTGTTTTCACCATCGTTAGAAAGGCCGAGGTGACGAGCAAGCCGATGCATACCCGATTCTCCAAGAAGAAGGAAACTATGTCCTCCTGCTAGTAGATCGGGGCCTCCCTGCAGACCACCACCGGCAGAGGACAAGGAGGCCGGTGATCTACCAGTGGAGGAATAACCCTAGATTGCAACATTAAAAAAAATCGACGAAATATGAATCAGTATCAATTAGACTCATCAAGAATTGAAAGTAAAACCTTATACATCACATAATCTAGCTCCCGAAGTAAAAAACAAAATCTTTTAGTTTCCAAATAGAAAAACAAATCTTAGTTACCCATATCATCTTCTCACATGTTGATGGTATGGGGAGGCTCAACCAATGGAGGTGGCCTCTGGGGGATCAAGTTGGGTGATGTCAGGAGAAGTGGATAACACAATCGCCTAGTGGCCAATATGTCACAAGTATATGAATGCCTAGTACCTTGTAGAGGCATGACACTCACAGCATCTCCAATCACAGTGGGTCATTTTCACCCTTATATGTCCCAGAATGCGTCGATGGACAAGTGTTGACCGACCCCCACTTGTTCGCTTGGGCAGCCACGCCATCCATATTCAAACCCTCAATTTTGTACATAAACATGGAACCAAGATCTCATACATAGTTCATAAATAGGGTAGATAAAAATGAAGTGCAACTGCATACTAAAAGAAGGTTGCAAATTAAAACAAACTACAAACGATCGTACTCCTTGTGGAAGGAGATCTTGAGGGTCCGTTGACCTCATGGTCATTGGCAACATGGTGAATCTAAGGCATCTCCTCGCCGTTGGGCTTCTCCGCAAAGATCTGATCCTGCTTGACATCGCAGAGGTGGATATATTGGCAGTTCACCCCCACTACCCCACTCAGACTCGAGGCACTCGAGGATGGAGTGATTCTAGACAAAGAGGGTGGGGTCGATGAAGGCAGCAACATCCACGCGCTCGGCCTCGAGTTGCATCTCTGTTGCGAGGTGCTCCGCCTCCTCGGCTTGAGCGAGGGGGATTTCTCCCTTCACCTCTTCCATTGAGAGGCAGTAGATGTTGTCACCCTTGCCAGCCGCCGCGTTGGCCACCTTGAACCTAATAGTAGGTACAACCTCCATGCCCACTGCCTCCTCCTCCTCCCGCTGCTTCTCCTCCTCCTCCAAGCTCGACTGTGAAGACTCGGAGGTTGTCCGATTGCAATGCTGTTGCACGCTGGACCTCGGTGGCTTGCACTTCCATCGCGATCTCCGCACGACGCTGAGGCGTGAGCATATTGTAGTAGGTCAACTTCTCGTGGACCATTGCGGGTGGCCGATGGCGGCGTGGACCGGGGGGGGGGGGGGGGGGAATGTGGGCGGCTAGGGTTTGACCATCGCAGTTTGGCTTTAGCCGGGCCTAGGCTCCTTCAGCACTATGCCGATGTTATGCCATGAATGGCGGGTAGAAAAATCGGTGAGCTCCTATGCGGACAACTGGTTTTTTCGAGGGTCCAAAATGACAGTCCAACGTGGCAGACGTATCCCACATTTCGGCTAAAAATGTAGGGCGCTGGACATCATAGACATATGGGCTGGAAGTAGGGGTACTTTTCTGGCTAGTCTGGGTTATCCGCTTGGATATATGGGGGGTAGGTTTGGGGTCCGGATAGAGATGCTCCTAGCGGGAGGAGGGGGCTGGAAGAAGGAAGGGAGAGAGCAGGATAGAAAGAAAATGTTAAACTATGTCTGAATTCACCTGCAAGGTGTATGAAGTTTCAAGTAGGGATGAAAATGGAGCGGAAATTTTCCGCTTTTCCCTGCAAAAAATGAAAAAGGAGAGGGAAAATGGAAGTGGAAACGGAAATTTGCAAAACGGAAAAAGAAGCGGGATTTTTTTATGGGGAAACAATAATAAATAAAAATGATATTTTTCGATGGAATAGGTGCATAAACTTAATTTTCCATTTATGTTAATATGGAACTTTTCATTTTGAATATGAGAACATGATTATTTTGTAGCCCAACGAACATACAATTATGCCCAACAAATGATGAGCCGAATTGCCCAGATGACCCAACTTCTATGGTGCTACTAATACATCAAGCATGGCACGATCAGAATCCCTAATCCCTAGAGCATCTCCAGTTGCACCCCCAACACGCCCTCCCCAAGCGATATTTTCGCGTCGACGCACAAAAATCGGCCCAGCCGTGCCCCCAGAAGCCCATTTTTCGCCGGCTCGGGCCGAATTTGGCGCCGGCGGACCCAAGCCGAACCCGGCGCGCTAAGGGCTGTGATAGCCTGGCTTATTAGGGATGATAGACTACTCATATTAATAAGGAATTCCTTCCTTTCCGGGAGCCCATTCGGACCGAACTCCAAAGTTAGGCGTGCTCAGCTTGGAGTAATTTCAGGATGGGTGACCGACCGGAAAGTTGCTCCCGGGTGCGCACGAGTGAGGACAAAGTCTGCAGAAAAGAGTAGTATTGATATGTGGGGCCAGTCTAGATCCTGCCAGGAGTAACGACCACCGGCGGGTGTGTCCGGGGCGTTACAGGGGCGCTTGGGGGCGCCGAGTGAAATGGTTTTGGCACGAGCTAACCACGGGCCCCGAGTCAGCGACACGGTGCTTCTCGTCGCTTCGTCGTCCTCATCACCTCGGTTCCCGCGGGGGGAATCAATGCCAAAGCTTCCGCGCTAGTCAGCATCCATTGATGCCTCATGGGCGGCGCAGTGAAGGCGCGGTGCACGTGTACGCCCGACGGCCACATGGACGCCGCCCGCCCTCGGCAATAAAAATCCTACCCCCTCCGATGGACGCACACTTCCCCTCTCCTCTCCTCTCCACCGCCGGCGCTCCTAACTGCCTCCTCTCTTTCTCGCCTCTGCGCCACCATGTCGATGCGCCGCCTGGGCGCTGCTGATTTCCGCGGAGTCCGCGAGCGCCGCTCCGGCGTCTTCTCCTCCGAAATCTTGTTCGGTGAAAATGGCTCAGTCTCGGCACCTTCGACACCGCAGAGGAGGCGGCCCACGCGTACGACGCGGCGGCGTGGCGCCTTCGGCGGCCTCATTGGGATATGAATTTCCCCGACGTGTCGACGAGCCAGCGCGCGCAGGATCTCGCGCATCTCCTGTAATGCCCAGGATGGGACTATATCTCCTACGTGTCGAGGCACGACTTAAAGATATAAGCCCATTCTGGAATGATCACAAGTTTGGTATCTTTGCACGACTCATGTAAAAGAGGGATTAAATTGCAAAAGAAGATAGTTGGCTTACACTCGCCACTTCACACAATACAATACATGAGCAATTCATCATACAAAAACATCACAGCCCATCTAAGGGTAAGATCCAAAAGACAAGATACCAAACAACATAAAGCCACATGTCCAGATCGAATCCTAGTAGAAGCTCTACTGATCGTCGAAAACGTCACACGCATACGACCAAACTCTTCATCGAACTCCCAGTGAAGTACTTGAACCAGCTCCTGCATCAATCTCGGCTGAACCTGCATCTGGTGTTGTAGTATCTGTGAGCCACGAGGACTCAGCAATCCCATAACCATGGGTATCAAGACTAGCAAAGCTTTGAGGGTAGGAAGAGGTAAAGTGGTGAGGTTGCAGCAGCGGCTAAGCAAAGCATATGGTGGCTAACTTACGAGTACCAGAATAAGATGAGCATCTACGCAAATGGTCGAAAAGTAGTGATCGCTAAAGATCCTGAACTACTTACGAGTCAAACATAACCCCACCGTGTTCTCTTCTCAAAGTGAAAAGAGACAGTCACGGTTACTCACACAGTTGTGTGTTTTACTTCGGATCCTCTGTCAAGTTTTCTACAACCGGACATTAACAAATTCCAATCTGCCACATAACCGCGGGCACGACTTTCGAAAGATCATAACCCTGCAGGGGTGTCCCAACTTAGCCCATCACAAGCTCTCACGATTAGCTGAAGTGATAAATATAATATCATCACCCCTTATCTTAGGGAAATCCGATCAGGCTCGGCATCCCGGTAGCACAAGACATTTCGACAATGGTAAAACAAGTCCAGCAAGACCTCCCGGCGTGCCGACACCCTGATAGTAGCCGCACGTATCTCGTCTCAGGCCACGACCGGATAGGTGAGCCTATGGGAGTCAATCCTCGAGTTTCCCCGTGGTGACCCCGCAGTCTCCCCGTTTGGGACCAACACCATCAGCACTGGCCCCCCTGCTATGTAGAATTAAGAACCCGGGGACGTGACCCCCTATGCAAATTTAATTAATTAATTAAGTTGTTATTATGAGGCAAATTAAAACCAATGTTGGGCCTTGCTGGAGGAGTTTTATTCAAAGTCGAACTGTCAAGGGGTCCCCATCCACCCATCGTGTAAGGAACGCAAAATCAAGGAACATAATGCGGGTTTATCGGTGCCTAAGGTGGCATGAGTGGAACAAAACACCGGGCAAAAGGCCAAGCCTTCCACCCATGCCCAGTATATAGGTGTGTTAATAATAATTATAGATATTGTGATATATCCAACAACAAGTTCCCTCCTGGAACGAACTTCATCTTCACCTGCAACTAACAACGCTATAAGAGGGGCTGAGCAAGCGGGTAACATAGCCAAACAGTGGTTTTGCTAGGAAGGTGTCAAGGTTAGAGGTTTCATGGCAACAAGGAGAGGCTGACATAAAAGATGGGTAGCGCGACATGTAACGATAGCATCGAGACAACTAAGCATGGCAATGGTAGTAAAGGTATCCAAGGGTATGATCATCTTGCCTGGGATTCCACAAGGGAGAAGAACGGATCCATGAAGTAGACGGAGCAACAGTCGAGCGAATCCTCACAACTCCGCAACGAAACCGAAGCTAACAAGAGAAGCAACCGGAAAGAAGCAAACAACACGGTAAACACAAAAGCATAAACATGGCATACGATGCACGTCCAAGTATGATGCATGTCTGGTTTAATTATGCATGGCATGGCAAAGTGCACAAACAATACTACAAGTTAAGTGGAGCTCAATATGCAACGAGTTGCATATTGACGAAACACCACATTTATTTATTTAGTTGACTCTCGTTATTTACAAGACAAGATTAAATGTTTTTAACATGGCAAGAGGTGAAGCATAAGTAAACTAACTATTTAGGCAATTTAAATGAGGCCGGAAAAACAACAACAATTCCGGAAAATCCCCATGAGCATGTTTAGTAATTTAAAGCAACAACAATTCACACATAATATGATGTTAACATGATGCGGATGACATGATCAAGTTTATGCAATTTTTATTAAAAATTGACATGAAGAAGATATGAAGTATTGTCACCGTGGTGGAAAGAAAGGGTGCCACGGTAACGATCCGAAAA
Organism: Secale cereale; assembly: GCA_902687465.1. Lineage (NCBI taxonomy): Eukaryota > Viridiplantae > Streptophyta > Magnoliopsida > Poales > Poaceae > Secale > Secale cereale. The sequence goes on along the minus strand of LR738709.1, from coordinate 629,779,434 downwards.
TGATGCAACGCAACATCTCGGTTCCGGTTTCTCGTTGAGAGACCGGTGCAAAAGCAAAGGTGGCGTGAGCGAGCGAACAAGATGAAAAAGGTGGGGTGATCCCGTTACCGGGTTCCCACGAGTCGGCGACGAGGCAACCGAGGAGCACGACAAAAGACGAAACGGGCACGGTGCTCACTAGGGAAGAAACATCTCATACAACACATGCATTCGTTCATGGGCGTCGTCTCGGGGTTATACCTTCGGAACATCGTTCTCGGAGGGGGGTTCGAGGTCGTAGTGGAAGTAGTGGTACTCGCGGTCGTAGAGGAAGTAGTCATTCCGTGAGTCGTGGTTCAGGGGGCGACGGTAGTGGTACATGTAGGCGTTTCGTTCGTCGAGGATGTAGTGGTACTTGACGTATCGCCGTGGAACTTGCCGGTCTCGGGACTTGGCGACGGTAGTGGAACTTGGCGCATCACACATGTAGTCGTACACGTTTCTTCACCGAAGGTAGTCGTTCTCGTTTCGTAGCCGTTCGGGTCGTCGTGGTACTTGGTCGTGGTACTTGTTTATGTAGATGCTCCAGTCGTCGTACACGGGTCTTCTGTCAAGTTCAACAGCACAAAGCAACACACAAAAAGCACAGTGCAAGGCAGCACGGGACGACAATGCCATGGCAGCGGCATGACCGACGGAAACGGCAGCGGAGGTTGCTCGGGGCGACGCCTTGGCGCTGGAGCTGCGGTGCTTGGCCGACGGGGCGACCAGCGTGCTGGAGGAGCTCGGGGCGGCGCCGTGCTCCAGCAGAGGAGGCGGTCGTCAAGGCTTGGGGCGGTCGGCAGCGTCCTGGCGAGGTCGGAGGTGAGGCCTTGGCGAGGCGCTCGATGGGAGAGGCACGCGGACGAGGCCGGCTGCCGACGCTGAAGGCGCATGGAGGCGAAGCGCTGGACGGGGAGGACGGGGCCGAGGCGCGTCGTCGCGTCGCACTGGACGTGGAGGCGTCGGGGAAGGAGCTGGCGGCAGATCCTGGTCGCTGGCTTCGGCGGGTAGAGTTGAGTGCGCGGTGCTTCCCCTGTATCCCCAACACCTGATTGCATAACTGGAAACTTTCGGAAATTAATAGGTGGGTTCATCTAGTAGTTCTAGGCATTCTTCCAACGAGTGCATGATATGAAGTTTGGGGTTCTACATTGAGTGAAGTGGTTTTATGGACTTGTTCCGATCGAGAGTTGCATCTTAAAGGGTCCTTGGCTATGCTGATCCGGGGATTGCAAAACCCTTTTGTAACACGTTCCATGAGCTTTCAGCACGAAGATGTCGAACGAAGCTTCTATCTTGTATTTCTTCTATCTGTTCCTTGTTCCTTTTTATTTACCTTTTGTTCTCCAAGTGGCTTCTCGACTAGTTGATGTACCTGCGGAATACATTCGTTCAATTCTCTGTTCGGATAGATATGTTGCAACATAATCTTCTTCATAAACATATCTATCCTTTGTTTCGTTTTGATTCTGGTATTCGAGTTGCTTCGATGTCAAGTGTTGATTCCATACCTTTCTTTATCGGTGTTCTCATATTTCTATGGGAGTGCTAGTCCTTCTTGATCCATCGATATCTTCATGTTAATCCTTTTCCAACCGGTGTGGCTTCTCTTCAAGTTATTCCATACGGACGCCGTTCAGAAATCTGACGATTTGTCTGTTTCATTCATCCCAAGTTGTCTTTGTTTCCCCACCCTCCCTCCCTTTTCTTTATGGAGCTGGAATTCTCAAATGAAGTATCCATTTTATTCATGTGATGTTTCCTCATTCTTTTCCTTCAATGTTCTTATCCGGTGTTTTCTCAAGAAGATGCTCAAGAGCTTCAAGTTCATCATTCTTTTGTTCTCAAATTCTGTTGGCGGATGTAATTCAAGATTTCGGTGTTGATCTTATCATTTTCCTCATTTCACAATGCTTTCTTATTCCGGTGCACCAATTAATCATTCTACTCTTGCTATTCATATCCGGAGTGCTGAAGATTCATAATTCCATTCTTAATCCGTTCTAACTATTTTGAGGTTGCTATCTTATTCAAGCCATCTAATTCAATCGGTGCAATATCTCTTAAGCAATCTTTTCCAACGGTGATTTCTTTAGTGGGCCCTAACCCACAGGTCTTTTTTCCAGGATCTTACCTGACTCTTCTAATTATTTCCGGAGTTATTCTGAAATTCTTTTCAAAGTGTGACGTAAGAATGATTTCCATCAGTCACATGCCTTCTCCAAGCTTGTTTTCAATTATTTCCATCTTTAGCTCCACCTTCCTCTTGTCATTCGTCCGGAGTATCTCGAAATTCTTCATGGCATTTCTCGTCTTCATTCTCAACTTTTGCAGACCGAAGAAGAGTTTCTCCTAAATTTTGGCCGTTCTCTCAAGATTCGTGGTTCTAGCTTCATGCCATCCTCATTATTGTTCAGATTGTGAGGAATTCCTTATGCCATCCGAAGCATTTCATGAATTCTTTTCCTTGTGTTCCTCCGAAGGCCATCATTTCAGAAGATTTCTTCGTTCTCAGTTTTCAACTTCATCCTCCGAATATTCTTCATTGATGTCTCTTCGTTCGTCTCCATATCTTCACGGTGGTTCATTCAAGATTACTCTTCCGTTGTTATCATTTTAATTCATTTGTTCTTTTCACAATCATACCGGTGCTTCGTTGAAGATTACCCAAGCTTGTGCGAGATCTCTCTCCAATCCTTTTTCAAGAAGAATAAGTAGTATGCCAAATCCTTTGGTTGTCATCAATTTAATTGGTGAAGGAGATGCATGACATAATTCTTATTCCTATTCCTTCAAGGTGATTTAATTCTTTTGTTTGGAGCTTGTTCATCATATCATATTCTCGGTTCTAAGTTGTTCATCTTGTTTTCCGGAGCTCCAAGCTATTTCTATTATATCATTTCAAAGCTCAATCTAATTCATCGCGGGCCTTGAATCTTATTATTTTCATCTTTCACTTCTCATGCTTTCATTACCGGAGTTCTTCATGGTGATTCATCAAGATTTAATTCATCCGTGAAGTTTTCATCAAAATTCTTGTTGGAGCTCAAGCATTCTTCTTCTTGTATTTCGAAGTGCAATTCTTTCTACCTTATCTTTGAGATGGTGTTATGTCATTCTTGACAATTCCTTCATGTTTTATGATTCACGAGTTGTCAAGAATGAGATATTTAAACCATCATTTTCTTTGTTCAGGAGATCTTTCCAACCATTCAATTTATTCGTTGGAGTAATCTTGGGTTGTATTTCACCTAAAAGCTTTCCCTGAGAATTTTTGCTATTATGGTGCTTATAAATGACCCAAGTTCTTCATTTATCATTCCAGCGAGATAAGTTTATCGTCTCCTTGTTGATCTCAATCCAAGCAAATGTTTTCGTCAGTGGCTGGTTGTCACCTCTTAATTTTGAGATGTTTTCCGTAAGCCCACATCAAGCTTATTCTTTTCGTTGTTGAATTCCAACAACTATGTTCAACCCATCTTGGTTAAGATGCTCTTTCAAATTCATTTTTGAGAGAAGTTGTCTTTTTCTTCTCCGTTCAATTCTTTCATTGAATTATATGCTATTCTTTCATTCCGGAGGCATTGTGATGTTGCTCTCTTTAACCATCATCTTGTTTTTTATCGAGATCATATTCTTCCCTTGATTGTCTATTTAACTGGAATGTTGTCACCTCAATTCTAGATCCGTTATCTTATCTAGTTTTTCCTCTCTTTTCAATCGGAGTGCTGTCGGAATCCTTCTTAACCCTTGTGCCATTCTTTCAATTGTTTCAGAGGCTGGGTGTTGTTGTTTTCATCAAGTATCATCCCATCTTCTCATGTTCTTGTTCAATTCCTTCCATTTTCAGATGGAGTGCTGTCCAAATTATTTCGTTCTCGTTCCTTCTCAATCTTGGTTAACCGGAGTGGTTTTGAACTCTTTCGTCATCTGTGAGCTCTTGTTTCATGTCTTTCAACCTACAAGGTTCTCATAATGTTCCATGTTCCTCCATTTTACCGGAGTGCTCTTAACTTCGTTCATCTTCGTTGCATTCTTTCTTTCAAGATTGTTCAACCTCTCAAGGTTCCTGGTTTCACTCGTTTCTCGAAGAAGCAACTTTGTTTTACCTCTTCCTCTTCCATTTTTACCCGGTGCTATCTCCAGGATCTCGGGTCGAGATCCTCTGTTAGTGTGGGAGAGTTGTGACACCCGAAGACCGACGTCCCAGAAGATTCCAGAAGATTCCAGATGTTCCGGGTTTCCCGTGTGTTTCTTTGTGCTTGTGTTATTTTTTTTTGCATTGCATCATGTCATCATGCCATCATGTCATATTTATTTTGCATCTCAACCTAAATAAATCGTGTGGACCTTCGGTTCATTTAAATCGAGGGAAGGATGACTTCTCTTTATAACATATAAAAGCCTCTCAATATTATTAGGGAGCTATATTAAATATTCCATTTGTTTGGAATTAACCCAACACACTTGCATATTTTCTCCATGCATTTCTATCTCAATTCTTTGCCTCAAACTTTGCCAACAATTCTTTAATCATTTTCCCGAGCTCCACCAAAATGCTCATTATTTTTGGACTCTCCAAAGCCTCAATCTTGTTCAAATCATTTGAATTAAATTCAAATGAATTTGAATTTAAACTTTCATTATTGCCTCTCCTATTTTTCGTGACCCGTGGACATCTTTCGAGTCCAGTAAAAATTGACCTCATGTCCTAATTCTTCCCTAGCCACCTCCTTCCTTTTCTTCCTATGGTGTTGTTTTTCTGTTTTTTTTAAAGCAACAACAGCAATAAGAGAGCAGCCGCAGCTGAGGCCCAGCCTGGCCATCAGCCTCTAGGCCTATCCTGGCCCAAGGCCCAGTCAGCCAGCCGTCGGCCTCCTTTGGCCCGGGCCGCTGCGGTCTCCCTTTCCTCCTGGCCTTTTTTTTCTCTCCCCAGCCAGCCTGCTAGGCCCGACCGCTCCTAACCCTAAGCCCGCACTCCACCGAACCCTAGCGTGCGCCATCCCGCATCGCCCCTTCCCTCGCTCTCCCTCGCGCCGCCAGGCCAATCCCCATCGCTCGAGGCCCGACCGCTCCCTTCTTCCTCGCTCTCTCCCTCCGCTCGATACCCCCCGACCCCGATTCCTTCTCCCCCCTCGCTCGTCCTCTCGAGCAGCGCCCCGTGTAGCTCCTCTCGAGCGCGCCCTGCCTCCTCTGGTGCCGCGCGTCTCCATCCCCGCGCGCCCTCCAGGCCGCAGCGCCCGCCGCCATCCTCTTCTCCGTGCTGCCAGGCCAAGGCCTCGTCGGCCAGCTCGCCGCGGCCGCCCGATGCACCGCACCGCGTCCTCCTCCTACCCGCCGGAGCCAGCGGCCAGGATCTGCCGCCAGCTCCTTCCCCGACGCCTCCACGTCCAATGCGACGCGACGACGCGCCTCGGCCCCGTCCTCCCCGTCCAGCGCCCCGCCTCCGTGGGCCTTCAGCGTCGGCAGCCGGCCTCGTCCGCGTGCCTCTCCCGTCGCACGCCTCGCCAAGGCCTCACCTCCGACCTCGCTAGGACGCTGCCGACCGCCCCAAGCCTCAACGACCGCCTCCTCTGCTGGAGCACGGCGCCGCCCCGAGCTCCTCCAGCACGCTGGTCGCCCCGTCGGCCAAGCACCACAGCTCCAGCGCCAAGGCGTCGCCCCGAGCAACCTCCGCTGCCGTTTCCGCCGGTCATGCCGCTGCCATGGCCTTGTCGTTCCGTGCTGCCTTGCACTGTGCTTTTTGTGTGTTGCTTTGTGCTGTTGAACTTGACAGAAGACCCGTGTACGACGACAGGAGCATCTACATAAACAAGTACCACGACCAAGTACCACGACGACCCGAACGGCTACGAAACGAGAACGACTACCATCGGTGAAGAAACGTGTACGACTACATGTGTGATGCGCCAAGTTCCACTACCGTCGCCAAGTCTCGAGACCGGCAAGTTCCACGGCGATACGTCAAGTACCACTACATCCTCGACGAACGAAACGCCTACATGTACCACTACCGTCGTCCCGTGTACCACGACTCACGGAACGACTACTTCCTCTACGATCGCGAGTACCACTACTTCCACGACGACCTCGAACCCCCCTCCGAGAACGATGTTCCGAAGGTATAACCCCGAGACGACGCCCATGAACGAATGCATGTGTTGTATGAGATGTTTCTTCCCTAGTGAGCACCGTGCCCGTTTCGTCTTTTGTCGTGCTCCTCGGTTGCCTCGTCGCCGACTCATGGGAACCCGGTAACGGGATCACCCCACCTTTTTCATCTCGTTCGCTCGCTCACGCCACCTTTGCTTTTGCACCGGTCTCTCAACGAGAAACCGGAACCGAGATGTTGTGTTGCATCATTTTCGGATCGTTGCCGTGGCACCCTTTGTTTCCACCACGGTGACAATACTTCATATCTTCTTCATGTCAACTTTTAATAAAAATTGCATAAACTTGATCATGTCATCCGCATCATGTTAACATCATATTATGTGTGAATTGTTGTTGCTTTAAATTACTAAACATGATCATGGGGATTTTCCGGAATTGTTGTTGTTTTTCCGGCCTCATTTAAATATCCTAAATAGTTAGTTTACTTATGCTTCACCTCTTGCCATGTTAAAAACATTTAATCTTGTCTTGTAAATAACGAGAGTCAACTAAATAAATAAATGTGGTGTTTCGTCAATATGCAACTCGTTGCATATTGAGCTCCACTTATCTTGTAGTATTGTTTGTGCACTTTGCCATGCCATGCATTATTAAACCGGACATGCATCATACTTGGACGTGCATCGTATGCCATGTTTATGCTTGTGTGTTTACCGTGTTGTTTGCTTCTTTCCGGTTGCTTCTCTTGTTAGCTTCTGTTTCGTTGCGGAGTTGTGAGGATTCGCTCGACTATGTTGCTCCGTCTACTTCATGGATCCGTTCTTCTCCCTTGTGAATTCCCAGGCAAGATGATCATACCCTTGGATACCATTACTACCATTGCCATGCTTAGTTGTCTCGATGCTATCATTACATGTCGCGCTACCCATCTTTTATGTCAGCCTCTCCTTGTTGCCATGAAACCTCTAACCTTGACACCTTCCTAGCAAAACCACTCTTTGGCTATGTTAACCGCTTGCTCAGCCCCTCTTATAGCGTTGTTAGTTGCAGGTGAAGATGAAGTTTGTTCCAGGAGGGAACTTGTTGTTGGAATATCACAATATCTATTATTATTATTAACACACCTATATACTGGGCATGGGTGGAAGGCTTGGCCTTTTGCTCGGTGTTTTGTTCCACTCATGCCACCTTAGGCGCCGATAAACCGGCATTATGTTCCTTGTTTTTTGCGTTCCTTACACGATGGGTGGATGGGGACCCCTTGACAGTTCGACTTTGAATAAAACTCCTCCAGCAAGGCCCAACATTGGTTTTAATTTGCCTCATAATAACAACTTAATTAATTAATTAAATTTGCATAGGGGGTCGCGTCCCCGGGTTCTTAATTCTACATTGCAGGGGGTGCCAGTGCTGATGGTGTTGGTCCTAAACGGGGAGACTGCGGGGTCACCACGGGGAAACTCGAGGATTGACTCCCATAGGCTCACCTATCCGGTCGTGTCCTGAGACGAGATACGCGCGGCTACTATCAGGGTGTCGGCACGCCGGGAGGTCTTGCTGGACTTATTTTACCATTGTCGAAATGTCTTGTGCTACCGGGATGCCGAGCCTGATCGGATTTCCCTAAGATAAGGAGTGATGATATTATATTTATCACTTCAACTAATCGTGAAAGCTTGTGATGGGCTAAGTTGGGACACCCCTGCAGGGTTATGATCTTTCGAAAGCCGTGCCCGCGGTTATGTGGCAGATTGGAATTTGTTAATGTCCGGTTGTAAAACTTGACAGAGGATCCGAAGTAAAACACACAACTGTGTGAGTAACCGTGACTGTCTCTTTTCACTTTGAGAAGAGAACATGGTGGGATTATGTTTGACTCGTAAGTAGTTCAGGATCTTTAGCGATCACTACTTTTCGACCGTTTGCGTAGATGCTCATCTTATTCTGGTACTTGTAAGTTAGCCACCATATGCTTTGCTTAGCCGCTGCTGCAACCTCACCACTTTACCTCTTCCTACCCTCAAAGCTTTGCTAGTCTTGATACCCATGGTTATGGGATTGCTGAGTCCTCGTGGCTCACAGATACTACAACACCAGATGCAGGTTCAGCCGAGATTGATGCAGGAGCTGGTTCAAGTACTTCACTGGGAGTTCGATGAAGAGTTTGGTCGTATGCGTGTGACGTTTTCGACGATCAGTAGAGCTTCTACTAGGATTCGATCTGGACCTGTGGCTTTATGTTGTTTGGTATCTTGTCTTTTGGATCTTACCCTTAGATGGGCTGTGATGTTTTTGTATGATGAATTGCTCATGTATTGTATTGTGTGAAGTGGCGAGTGTAAGCCACCTATCTTCTTTTGCAATTTAATCCCTCTTTTACATGAGTCGTGCAAAGATACCAAACTTGCGATCATTCCAGAATGGGCTTATATCTTTAAGTCGTGCCTCAACACGTAGGAGATATAGTCCCATCCTGGGCATTACAAGTGTTTTCCTCGTCCAGTGCGTGCCAACCTCCGTCGCCAGGCAGCGGCCGGCCCCATCGCCCCGCTAGACGCCCATCGGCCACCGTCGTTTCCTCCATCGCCATGCCGCTGCACGGCCTCGTCGCCGTGCTGTCTCCTTTTGTTTGGCTGATGCTGTTTTTTTGTTGTTTTCGCCAAGTGCACGAGGACCCCAAGTTTCGGCAAGTTCGACTACACGAGGAATCACCAAGTACCCCTTCATTTTTGTCAAGACCGGCAAGTTGTCGACCCAAGTACCATGACGACCCGAACAACTACGGATCATGTACAACTACCGTCGCCGAGACCAAGTACCACTACATAACGTGTACCACGACGACCGACTCGGCAAGTACTCCGAACGTGAACGACTACCGTCGTCAAGTTCCACTACCGTCGCCCTGAAGATGTTGTGTTCATCAAGTCCCTCTCCGAAACGAACATGTACCACTACTTCAACTACCGTCGCTCGACGATCCGTCAAGTACCTCTTCGGAAACGTGAACGACTACTTCCCTCTACGAACGTGTACCCCGACTCCCGAGAACGACTCCTTCCTCTACGATCTCGAACCGCCCCGAAACGAGTGTTTCGAAGGTATAACCCCGAGACGATGAACCGTGGATGCTTGTTGTGTTGTATGAAATGTTTGCCCTTGTGTGCACCGTGCCGTTTCATCTATTGTCGTGCTCCTCGGTTGCCTCGTCGCCGACTCGTGGGAACCCGGTAACGGGATCACCCCACCTTTTTCATCTCGTTAGCTCGCTCACGCCACCTTTGCTTTTGCACCGGTCTCTCAATGAGAAACCGGAACCGAGATGTTGCGTTGCATCATTTTCGGATCGTTGCCGTGGCACCCTTTCTTTCCACCACGGTGACAATACTTCATATCTTCTTCATGTCAACTTTTAATAAATATTGCATAAACTTGATCATGTCATCCGCGTCATGTTAACATCATATTATGTGTGAATTGTTGTTGCTTTAAATTACTAAACATGCTCATGGGGATTTTCCGGAATTGTTGTTGTTTTTTCGGCCTCATTTAAATTGCCTAAATAGTTAGTTTACTTATGCTTCACCTCTTGCCATGTTAAAAACATTTAATCTTGTCTTGTAAATAACGAGAGTCAACTAAATAAATAAATGTGGTGTTTCGTCAATATGCAACTCGTTGCATATTGAGCTCCACTTAACTTGTAGTATTGTTTGTGCACTTTGCCATGCCATGCATAATTAAACCGGACATGCATCATACTTGGACGTGCATCGTATGCCATGTTTATGCTTGTGTGTTTACCGTGTTGTTTGCTTCTTTCCGGTTGCTTCTCTTGTTAGCTTCGGTTTCGTTGCGGAGTTGTGAGGATTCGCTCGACTATGTTGCTCCGTCTACTTCATGGATCCGTTCTTCTCCCTTGTGAATTCCCAGGCAAGATGATCATACCCTTGGATACCTTTACTACCATTGCCATGCTTAGTTGTCTCGATGCTATCGTTACATGTCGCGCTACCCATCTTTTATGTCAGCCTCTCCTTGTTGCCAAGAAACCTCTAACCTTGACACCTTCCTAGCAAAACCACTCTTTGGCTATGTTAACCGCTTGCTCAGCCCCTCTTATAGCGTTGTTAGTTGCAGGTGAAGATGAAGTTTGTTCCAGGAGGGAACTTGTTGTTGGAATATCACAATATCTATTATTATTATTAACACACCTATATACTGGGCATGGGTGGAAGGCTTGGCCTTTTGCTCGGTGTTTTGTTCCACCCATGCCACCTTAGGCGCCGATAAACCGGCATTATGTTCCTTGTTTTTTGCGTTCCTTACACGATGGGTGGATGGGGACCGCTTGACAGTTCGACTTTGAATAAAACTCCTCCCGCAAGGCCCAACATTGGTTTTAATTTGCCTCATAATAAAAACTTAATTAATTAATTAAATTTGCATAGGGGGTCGCGTCCCCGGGTTCTTAATTCTACATAGCAGGGGGGGCCAGTGCTGATGGTGTTGGTCCTAAACGGGGAGACTGCGGGGTCACCACGGGGAAACTCGAGGATTGACTCCCGTAGGCTCACCTATCCGGTCGTGGCCTGAGACGAGATACGCGCGGCTACTATCAGGGTGTCGGCACGCCGGGAGGTCTTGATGGACTTGTTTTACAATTGTCGAAATGTCTTGTGCTACCGGGATGCCGAGCCTGATCGGATTTCCCTAAGATAAGGAGTGATGATATTATATTTATCACTTCAGCTAATCGTGAGAGCTTGTGATGGGCTAAGTTGGGACACCCCTGCAGGGTTATGATCTTTCGAAAGCCGTGCCCGCGGTTATGTGGCAGATTGGAATTTGTTAATGTCCGGTTGTAGAAAACTTGACAGAGGATCCGAAGTAAAACACACAAATGTGTGAGTAACCGTGACTGTCTCTTTTCACTTTGAGAAGAGAACACGGTGGGGTTATGTTTGACTCGTAAGTAGTTCAGGATCTTTAGCGATCACTACTTTTCGACCGTTTGCGTAGATGCTCATCTTATTCTGGTACTCGTAAGTTAGCCACCATATGCTTTGCTTAGCCGCTGCTGCAACCTCACCACTTTACCTCTTCCTACCCTCAAAGCTTTGCTAGTCTTGATACCCATGGTTATGGGATTGCTGAGTCCTCGTGGCTCACAGATACTACAACACCAGATGCAGGTTCAGCCGAGATTGATGCAGGAGCTGGTTCAAGTACTTCACTGGGAGTTCGATGAAGAGTTTGGTCGTATGCGTGTGACGTTTTCGACGATCAGTAGAGCTTCTACTAGAATTCGATCTGGACCTGTGGCTTTATGTTGTTTGGTATCTTGTCTTTTGGATCTTACCCTTAGATGGGCTGTGATGTTTTTGTATGATGAATTGCTCATGTATTGTATTGTGTGAAGTGGCGAGTGTAATCCAACTATCTTCTTTTGCAATTTAATCCCTCTTTTACATGAGTCGTGCAAAGATACCAAACTTGCGATCATTCCAGAATGGGCTTATATCTTTAAGTCGTGCCTCGACACGTAGGAGATATAGTCCCATCCTGGGCATTACAAGTGTTTTCCTCGTCCAGTGCGTGCCAACCTCCGTCGCCAGGCAGCGGCCGGCCCCATCGCCCCGCTGGACGCCCATCGGCCGCCGTCGTTTCCTCCATCGCCATGCCGCTGCACGGCCTCGTCGCCGTGCTGTCTCCTTTTGTTTGGCTGCTGCTGTTTTTTTTCGCCAAGTGCACGCGGACCCCAAGTTTCGGCAAGTTCGACTACACGAGGAATCACCAAGTACCCCTTCATTTTTGTCAAGACCGGCAAGTTGAAGACCCAAGTACCACGACGACCCGAACAACTACGGATCATGTACAACTACCGTCGCCGAGACCAAGTACCACTACATAACGTGTACCATGACGACCGACTTGGCAAGTACTCCGAACGTGAATGACTACCGTCGCCAAGTTCCACTACCGTCGCCCCGAAGATGTTGGGTTCATCAAGTCCCTCTCCGAAACGAACATGTACCACTACTTCAACTACCGTCGCTCGACGATCCGTCAAGTACCTCTTCGGAAACGTGAACGACTACTTCCCTCTACGAACGTGTACCCCGACTCCCGAGAACGACTCCTTCCTCTACGATCTCGAACCGCCCCGAAACAAGTGTTTCGAAGGTATAACCCCGAGACGATGAACCGTGGATGCTTGCTGTGTTGTATGAATTGTTTGCCCTTGTGTGCACCGTGCCGTTTCATCTTTTGTCATGTTCCTCGGTTGCCTCGTCGCCGACTCGTGGGAACCCGGTGACGGGATCACCCCACCTCTTTCATCTTGTTCGACTCGCTCACGCCATCTTTCTTTTGCCTGGTCTCTCAAGGAGTTACCGGAACCGATATGTTGCGTGGCATCATTTTCGGATCGTTGCCGTGGCACCCTTTCCTTCCACCACGGTGACAAGTGCTTCACATCTCTTCATGTTAACTTTTACTAAAAAACTGCATAAACTTGATCATGTCATCCGCATCATGTTAACAACACTAAAATGTTTAATCGTTGTTGCTTTAATAATTGTTAAACATGCTCATGGGGATTTTTCCGGAATTTGTGGTTGTTATTTCCGGCCTCATTTAAAATGCCTAAATAGTGTAGTTTCTTTATGTTTCACCTCTCGCCATGTTAAAACATTTAATCTTGTCTTGTAGATAAACGGGAGTCAACTAAATAATTAAATGTGGTGTTTCGTCAATATGTAACTCGTTGCATATTGAGCTCCACTTAACTTGTAGTTTTGTTTGTGCACTTTGCCATGCCATGCATAATTAAACCGGACATGCATCATACTTGGATGTGCATCGTATGCCATGTTTATGTTTGTGTGTTTACCGTGTTGTTTCCTTCTTTCCGGTTGCTTCTCTTGTTAGCTTCGGGTTCGTTCCGGAGTTGTGAGGATTCGCTCGACTATGTTGCTCCGTCTACTTCATGGACCCGTTCTTCTCCCTTGTGAATTACATGCAAGATGATCATACCCTTGGATACCTTTACTACCATTTCCATGCTTAGTTGTCTCGATGCTATCGTTACATGTCGCGCTACCTATCTTTTATGTCAGCCTCTCCTTGTTGCCATGAAACCTCTAACCTTGAAACCTTCCTAGCAAAACCACTGTTTGGCTATGTTACCGCTTGCTCAGCCCCTCTTATAGCGTTGTCAGTTGCAGGTGAAGATGAAGATCATTCCAGGAGGGAACTTGTTGTTGTTATATCACAATATCTATTATTATTAATATTAACACACCTATATACTGGGCATGGGTGGAAGGCTTGGTCTTTTGCTCGATGTTTTGTTCCACTCATGCCACCTTAGGCGCCGATAAACCGGCATTATGTTCCTTGATTTTGCGTTCCTTACACGATGGGTGGATGGGGACCCCTTGACAATTCGACTTTGAATAAAACTCCTCCAGCAAGGCCCAACATTGGTTTTAATTTGCTCATAATAATAACTTAATTATTTAATTAAATTGCATAAGGGGGATGCTCCTTGAAGATTCTTTTCTACATAGCAGGGGGGCCAGTGCTGATGGTGTTGGTCCCAAACGGGGAGCCTGCGGGGCCACCACGAGGAAACTCGAGGTTTGGTAACAACCCGTAGCTTCACCCATCCGGTCGTGGCCTGAGACGAGATACGCGCGGCTACTATCAGGGTGTCGGCACGCCGGGAGGCCTTGCTGGACTAGTTTTACCATTGTCGAAATGTCTTGTGCTACGGGGATGCCGAGCCTGATCGGTTTTCCCTAAGATAAGGAGTGATGATATTATAATTATCGCTTCAGCTAATCGTGAGAGCTTGTGATGGGCTAAGTTGGAACACCCCTGCAGGGTTATGATCTTTTGAAAGCCGTGCCCGTGGTTATGTGGCAGATTGGAATTTGTTAATGTCCGGTTGTAGAAAACTTGACAGAGGATCCGAAGTAAAACACACAACTGTGTGAGTAACCGTGATAGTCTCTTTTCACTTTGAGAAGAGAACACGGTGGGGTTATGTTTGACTCGTATGTAGTTAGGATCTTTAGCGATCACTACTTTTGCGACCATTTGCGTAGATGCTCTTCTTATTCTGGTACTCGTAGGCTAGCCACCATATTATGCTTAGCCGCTGCTGCAACCTCACCACTTTACCTCTTCCTACCCATAAAGCTTTGCTAGTCTTGATACCCATGGTTATGAGATTGCTGAGTCCTCGTGGCTCACAGATACTACAACACCAGATGCAGGTTCAGCCGAGTCCGAAGCAGGAGCTGGTTCAAGTACTTCACTGGGAGCTCGATGAAGAGAGTGGTTGTATGCTTGTGACGTTTCGACGATCAGTAGTGGTTTCTACTAGGATTCGATCTTGACCTGTGGCTTTATGTTGTTTTTGGTATCTTTCTTTTGGATCTTCGCCCGTAGTCGGGTTGTGATGTTTTGAATGATGTTTTGCTTATGTAATGTATTGTGTGAAGTGGCGAGTGTAAGCCAACTATCTCCTTTTGCAATTTAATCCTTCTTTTACATGAGTCGTGCAAAGATACCAAACTTGAGATCATTCTAGGATGGGCTTATACCTTTAAGTCGTGCCTCGACACGTAGGAGGTATAGTCCCATCCTGGGCATTACAAGTTGGTATCAGAGCCACCTCCCGCACCGCTCGGCGGCCCGGTTCCCGCACCGCCGCCTCAGCCTTCGCCGGCCTACCCCGCGTTGGGCCGCCGAGGCCTAGGGGCCCAGCCGCCTCCTTCCGGGCCACTCAGGCCGCCGCCTCGCCAGTTCCCTCGCGCGGGCCGAGGCATCTCCAGCCGCCGCAGATCCGCGGGCCGAGGCCCATAGCCCGTGTTTTTTTCCAGATCTGAGATCTAGGTTATTTCAAATCCCCTAAGTCCCAGTTTTTATCTGTCTGATGCAATATTAGATCTGCAATATCTTTTTGTGTGGTTGTCCGTTTTGCGCAAATGAGGTGTCCAGGCGTTCGTGATGATTAGCACTACGTTTCATTCCATTGTGCCATGCATGTTTGTGGTCATCTAGATGCTTATTTTTCTGTTGCAAGAGTGCATCCCGGTATAAACTGTTGCTATGTGTTGTTTTTATGCCATCTTTGCATAGTGATATCTTTTAGCTCGTTTGTCCGAATGATGCAAATGACATGTCCACGTGTTCGTCTTGCCATGCTCTACATGTTGTTTGTGTTAGGTTGCATGATAGATTTATTCTTGCCATGAATATCCTCGATGCAAAGTGCTATGTGGCTGTTTAGTTATTTAACTTGTTATGAGATGCCATCTTGTTGAGCTCATTGCTATCGTTGTGTTTACCTCCATGATGCATGCTTGTGTGTTTCGGAATCACCATCATGTGTACTTTGATGTGGTGCTTACCACTTGCCATGTTTAGTTTCGAGGTGACTTAAACTTGCTCTTATAGATGCCATGATGAAACTGTTGTTTTAACACTTGGTGGAATTTCACTAAGTCTGAAATCTGTATTGTTCCGATGCCATGTTTGCGTGCTGTTCTAGGACAAACCATGATAGTTTTGGGGTGCCTCTTGTTGGGTCCTTGTAGTATATATTGTTGGCTTTCCATTCATGTTCTCACATGCTTATTTGAGTGGCTGTAGCATGTTTAACTTTTGCTCCAAAGTTTTAATAAAATTCTGCTGTCAGAATTTTGTTGTCAAGTTCAATATGTCCAAGCTTGTTGCTATTGATCCGTGGCTCCTTTGGGGGTGCACCTTTTGAATTATTTGATGTAGGATATGTCTAGTTTCTGTTCATGCTCTTTGCCGTGGTGTTTGAGTGCTGTAGCTTAATTATCTAGTGCTCCGAAGTTGCTATGTTGCTGTAATTTTCAGCTTTCGCATATTTCTTGTTTCGGGCATAACTTTTAGCCCGTAGCTCCGATTGCAGCAAGTCTTATATGAAACTTGATTGATTTTCCGTGTAGATTCATAATCTCCTATTGTTTTCATGTATTGAAGTGATTTGCTTGAGTGCTATTTTCCGTGCTCCGTGTGCTCCCCTAGTGCATCCATCATGCATCCATCATTTTGGTGTGCGCATTGCATCTTGTTGATTCGTGCCTTGTGTGATTGTATTGTTTAGAGCCGGAAGCTGAGACCGAGTATGAGTACGAGCACGAGGTTACCAACGAGGTTGAGCACGAGGACCCTTCTTTCGATCCGAACGACAACTCTTCAGGCAAGATGACCGAACCCCGATAACATTACTATCTTTGCCTATTGCTAGTAGTTCCGCTGTATAGTTTTGCCTCGATGCCCATGCCTTTCCTGTCAGCCTCCTACTTGTAACCATGTCCATGTCTAACCACCCTACCTATGCAAACCGTTGAATGGCTAAGTACGCTTCGCTCAGCCCCTCTTATAGCATTGCTAGTTGCAGGTGAAGATCGAAGATGCTTGCTTCATGTTGAAGTTTGTTGGGTTATATCACACTATATAAATGCTTAAAATGAAATCATCTATATATTGGCAAGGGTGGAAGGCTAAGCCTTTTGCTTGGTGATTTGTTCCACTCATGCCGTTAGGAACCGTTTAAACCGGTGTTATGTTCCTTGATTATGCGTTCCTAACACGGTTGGGGTGTATGGGACCCCCTCGCTAAGTGCTAAGTCTTTTCCAGCAAGTCCCAACATTGGTACTATTTGCCTAATAACTAAATAACTTGCATAGGGAGTAATTAACCCGAGTTCTTAATCAACAACCCCGGGCCAGTGCTCCTCATGAGTGTTGGTCCGAAACAGGGAGTCTGCGGGGCCGCCTTGGGGCAACCCGAGGTATCTAGCATACACCCGTAGAATCGCCCATCCGATCGTGTCCTGAGACTTAGATACGCGCGGCTACTATCAGGGTGTCGACACGCCGGGAGGATTTGCTGGATTAGCCTTACCTTAGTTCGGAGTATCTTGAGCACGGGATTCCGAGAATACTCGGGTCTTCCCACTTTGGAGTTGCGACTCCGCGGATCGTGGGCTTGTAATGGGCCAAGTTGGAACACCCCTGCAGGGTTATGAACTTTCGAAAGCCGTGCCCGCGGTTATGTGGCAGATGGGAGCTTGTTAATATCCGGTTGTAGATAACTTGACACAATGTTCCAATACACTACCAGCGTGTGTACCTTGACTGTCAATTTCTGAATAGGGATTCGGGAGTTGAACACGGTGGGGTTATGTTTGTTGAGCTTTAGCTAGGATCACTTCGTGATCATCTCTCGACCGAGGCCTTCTCTTCTCGCACTCTTTCACGTAAGCTAGTGCTAGTTGCTGCTGCAGACACTTATTCTTTTCTTCAGCCTTATCCTCTCCCAAGGCTTAAATAGTCTTGTTACCCGGGAATGAGATTGCTGAGTCCTCTATGGCTCACAGTTACTTCACCACACCAGATGCAGGTCCGATGGTGAGCTATCCAGGTGATGGCACCGAGCTAGACTGGGAGTATGACGAGGAGCGTAGTCGATACTATGTTCGTTACCCTGATGATCAGTAGTGGAGACTTCTACTAGGATTCGATCCGACCTGTGGATTTAAATTATGTTTGGTATCTTGTCATTTGGATTTTACCCTTAGAGGGCTGTGATGTTTTAATGAATGATGATTGATACATGTATTGTATTTGTGTGACGTGGCGAGTGTAAGCCAACTATTTTATGTTTTCCATCCCCATCTTTTACATGAGTTGTGCAAAGATACCAGACTTGCGATCATTCCAGCATGGGTTTATGTCTCTAAGTCGTGCCTCGACACGTAGGAGATATAGTCCCATCCTGGGCATTACAAGAGTTTGGTATCTTTGCACGACTCATGTAAAAGAGGGATTAAAATGCAAAAGAAGATAGTTGGCTTACACTCGCCACTCAACTCTAATCCTACATCCAGCTGTATCCATCCTTCAACACATAACCAGTTATCTCCGAAAACTGTTTACCTCGGACCTTCGAAACACATCCACTATACAAGCTATGGCAATACTCCCGAACTACCTCCCCAGTACTGGGTGATGTCGGGGTTATCTTGCCACTAACCGCATAGGAGAGTTTTCGATGTCGGCCGTCTTAAGTATTCTAGTACTGCCGCGATGGATTTGTGACGACAACACCTCGGAGCTCAACTCCCCGGGACACTTCCACAACCCCTAATGACAGGAGGCATCGAGAACAATGTTCTCGTCACAAAGACATCGGAATAATCCAAACAATACTCGCGAGATCCTAAAAAAAATTGGTGCGATTTTTGAAAGTAGAAGAGGCAAGAGTAATCGTCAGGAGTCCTCACCAGAGTGAAAGAGATGAGAAGCAAAAGAAATCCTACTCTCCGATATATATATAGGACTCAAAACATTTTCAGTGTGTGCCTAGACTCAACCGTCAACGATTCGATCAATCAGTGGGGGCTTCTAGGTCGGAGAAGGCTCTGAATACCAACTTGTAATGCCCGGGATGGGACTATATCTCCTACGTGTCGAGGCACGACTTAAAGATATAAGCCCATTCTGGAATGATCGCAAGTTTGGTATCTTTGCACGACTCATGTAAAAGAGGGATTAAATTGCAAAAGAAGATAGTTGGCTTACACTCGCCACTTCACACAATACAATACATGAGCAATTCATCATACAAAAACATCACAGCCCATCTAAGGGTAAGATCCAAAAGACAAGATACCAAACAACATAAAGCCACAGGTCCAGATCGAATCCTAGTAGAAGCTCTACTGATCGTCGAAAACGTCACACGCATACGACCAAACTCTTCATCGAACTCCCAGTGAAGTACTTGAACCAGCTCCTGCATCAATCTCGGCTGAACCTGCATCTGGTGTTGTAGTATCTGTGAGCCACGAGGACTCAGCAATCCCATAACCATGGGTATCAAGACTAGCAAAGCTTTGAGGGTAGGAAGAGGTAAAGTGGTGAGGTTGCAGCAGCGGCTAAGCAAAGCATATGGTGGCTAACTTACGAGTACCAGAATAAGATGAGCATCTACGCAAACGGTCGAAAAGTAGTGATCGCTAAAGATTCTGAACTACTTACGAGTCAAACATAACCCCACTGTGTTGTCTTCTCAAAGTGAAAAGAGACAGTCACGGTTACTCACACAGTTGTGTGTTTTACTTCGGATCCTCTGTCAAGTTTTCTACAACCGGACATTAACAAATTCCAATCTGCCACATAACCGCGGGCACGGCTTTCGAAAGATCATAACCCTGCAGGGGTGTCCCAACTTAGCCCATCACAAGCTCTCACGATTAGCTGAAGTGATAAATATAATATCATCACCCCTTATCTTAGGGAAATCCGATCAGGCTCGGCATCCCGGTAGCACAAGACATTTCGACAATGGTAAAACAAGTCCAGCAAGACCTCCCGGCGTGCCGACACCCTGATAGTAGCCGCGCGTATCTCGTCTCAGGCCACGACCGGATAGGTGAGCCTACAGGAGTCAATCCTCGAGTTTCCCCGTGGTGACTCCGCAGTCTCCCCGTTTGGGACCAACACCATCAGCACTGGCCCCCCTGCTATGTAGAATTAAGAACCCGGGGACGCAACCCCCTATGCAAATTTAATTAATTAATTAAGTTGTTATTATGAGGCAAATTAAAACCAATGTTGGGCCTTGCTGGAGGAGTTTTATTCAAAGTCGAACTGTCAAGGGGTCCCCATCCACCCATCGTGTAAGGAACGCAAAATCAAGGAACATAATGCCGGTTTATCGGCGCCTAAGGTGGCATGAGTGGAACAAAACACCGAGCAAAAGGCCAAGCCTTCCACCCATGCCCAGTATATGGGTGTGTTAATAATAATTATAGATATTGTGATATATCCAACAACAAGTTCCCTCCTGGAACGAACTTCATCTTCACCTGCAACTAACAACGCTATAAGAGGGGCTGAGCAAGCGGGTAACAAAGCCAAACAGTGGTTTTGCTAGGAAGGTGTCAAGGTTAGAGGTTTCATGGCAACAAGGAGAGGCTGACATAAAAGATGGGTAGCGCGACATGTAACGATAGCTTCGAGACAGCTAAGCATGGCAATGGTAGTAAAGGTATCCAAGGGTATGATCATCTTGCCTGGGATTCCACAAGGGAGAAGAACGGATCCATGAAGTAGACGGAGCAACAGTCGAGCGAATCCTCACAACTCCGCAACGAAACCGAAGCTAACAAGAGAAGCAACCGGAAAGAAGCAAACAACACGGTAAACACACAAGCATAAACATGGCATACGATGCACGTCCAAGTATGATGCATGTCCGGTTTAATTATGCATGGCATGGCAAAGTGCACAAACAATACTACAAGTTAAGTGGAGCTCAATATGCAACGAGTTGCATATTGACGAAACACCACATTTATTTATTTAGTTGACTCTCGTTATTTACAAGACAAGATTAAATGTTTTTAACATGGCAAGAGGTGAAGCATAAGTAAACTAACTATTTAGGCAATTTAAATGAGGCCGGAAAAACAACAACAATTCCGGAAAATCCCCATGAGCATGTTTAGTAATTTAAAGCAACAACAATTCACACATAATATGATGTTAACATGATGCGGATGACATGATCAAGTTTATGCAATTTTTATTAAAAGTTGACATGTTTAGTAATTTAAAGCAACAACAATTTAAAGCAACAACAATTCACACATAATATGATGTTAACATGATGCGGATGACATGATCAAGTTTATGCAATTTTTATTAAAAGTTGACATGAAGAAGATATGAAGTATTGTCACCGTGGTGGAAAGAAAGGGTGCCACGGTAACGATCCGAAAATGATGCAACGCAACATCTCGGTTCCGGTTTCTCGTTGAGAGACCGGTGCAAAAGCAAAGGTGGCGTGAGCGAGCGAACGAGATGAAAAAGGTGGGGTGATCCCGTTACCGGGTTCCCACGAGTCGGCGACGAGGCAACCGAGGAGCACGACAAAAGACGAAACGGGCACGGTGCTCACTAGGGAAGAAACATCTCATACAACACATGCATTCGTTCACGGGCGTCGTCTCGGGGTTATACCTTCGGAACATCGTTCTCGGAGGGGGGTTCGAGGTCGTAGTGGAAGTAGTGGTACTCGCGGTCGTAGAGGAAGTAGTCGTTCCGTGAGTCGTGGTTCACGGGGCGACGGTAGTGGTACATGTAGGCGTTTCGTTCATCGAGGATGTAGTGGTACTTGACGTATCGCCGTGGAACTTGCCGGTCTCGGGACTTGGCGACGGTAGTGGAACTTGGCGCATCACACATGTAGTCGTACACGTTTCGTCACCGAAGGTAGTCGTTCTCGTTTCGTAGCCGTTCGGGTCGTCGTGGTACTTGTTTATGTAGATGCTCCAGTCGTCGTACACGGGTCTTCTGTCAAGTTCAACAGCACAAAGCAACACACAAAAAGCACAGTGCAAGGCAGCACGGGACGACAAGGCCATGGCAGCGGCATGACCGGCGGAAACGGCAGCGGAGGTTGCTCGGGGCGACGCCTTGGTGCTGGAGCTGCGGTGCTTGGCCGACGGGGCGACCAGCGTGCTGGAGGAGCTCGGGGCGGCGCCGTGCTCCAGTAGAGGAGGCGGTCGTCGAGGCTTGGGGCGGTCGGCAGCGTCCTGGCGAGGTCGGAGGTGAGGCCTTGGCGAGGCGCGCGACGGGAGAGGCACGCAGACGAGGTCGGTTGCCGACGCTGAAGGCGCACGGAGGCGGGGCGCTGGACGGGGAGGACGGGGCCAAGGTGCGTCGTCGCGTCGCACTGGACGTGGAGGCGTCGGGGAAGGGGCTGGCCGCTGGCTCCGGCGGGTAGGAGGAAGACGCGGTGCGGTGCATCGGGCGACCGCGGCGAGCTGGCCGACGAGGCCTTGGCCTGGCAGCACGGAGAAGAGGACGGCGGCGGGCGCTGCGACCCTGAGGGCGCGCGGGGATCGAGGCGCGCGGCACCAGAGGAGGCAGGGCGCGCTCGAGAGGAGCTACACGGGGCGCTGCTCGAGAGGACGAGCGAGGGGGAGAAGGAATCGGGGTCGGGGGGTATCGAGCGGAGGGAGAGAGCGAGGTAGAAGGGAGCGGTCGGGCCTCGAGCACTGGGGATTGGCCTGGCGGCGCAAGGGAGAGCGAGGGAAGGAGCGATGCGGGATGGCGCACGCTTGGGTTCGGTGGACTGCGGGCTTAGGGTTAGGAGCGGTCAGGCCTAGCAGGCTGGCTGGGGAGAGAAAAAAAAGGCCAGGAGGAAAGGGAGACCGCAGCGGCCCGGGTCAAAGGAGGCCGGCGGCTGGCTGACTGGGCCTCGGGCCAGGATAGGCCTAGAGGCTGATGGCCAGGCTGGGCCTCAGCTGCGGCTGCTCTCTTATTGCTGTTGTTGCTTTCCAAAAAAAAAACAGAAAAACAACACCATAGAAAGAAAAGGAAGGAGGTGGCTAGGGAAGAATTAGGACATGAGGTCAATTTTTACTGGACTCGAAAAATGTCCACGGGTCACGAAAAATAGGAGAGGCAATAATGAAAGTTTAAATTCAAATTCATTTGAATTTAATTCAAATGATTTGAACAAGATTGAGGCTTTGGAGAGTCCAAAAATAATGAGCAGTTTGGTGGAGCTCGGGAAAATGATTAAAGAATTGTTGGCAAAGTTTGAGGCAAAGAATTGAGATAGAAATGCATGGAGAAAATATGCAAGTGTGTTGGGTTAATTCCAAACAAATGGAATATTTAATATAGCTCCCTAATAATATTGAGAGGCTTTTATATGTTATAAAGAGAAGTCATCCTTCCCTCGATTTAAATGAACCGAAGGTCCACACGATTTATTTAGGTTGAGATGCAAAATAAATATGACATGATGGCATGATGACATGATGCAATGCAAAAAAAAAATAACACAAGCACAAAGAAACACACGGGAAACCCGGAACATCTGGAATCTTCTGGGACGTCGGTCTTCGGGCGTCACATCTCCTGTGGCTTTTTACCAACGAGGAACGTCGTGACAATCGGAGGCGGCAGCGTCGCCTAGCCATCGCGGAGATGGACGTGGAAGCCATGGCGGAGTGGCGCGAACGCTTCGCGCAGGACGTCGTCAACGAGCGCCAGTTTTACAAGCAACGGTGGACGGAGAGGGAGGCGAGGAGGAAGGAGCGAGCCGCCTATCAGGAGGACAAGCGTGCGCGGAAGCAGGCCGCTCAATTGAACATGAAGCTAGGAGAAGCGTCGTCCTGGGACCCCGAGGACGAGCGGTATGCTGACACCTACTTGCAGACGTCGGAGGAGGACATTACCGAGTCGGAGCCGGAAAACGACGAGTAGTTGATCTTTTCTATGTATGCTATGTTGAACTATCTATGTATCATTTTCATTATGTATGCTATGGTCAACTATCTATGTATCATTTTCATTATGTATGCTATGGTGAACTATCTATGTATCATTTTCATTATGTATGCTATGATGAACTATCTATGTATCATTTTCAACTTGCCGGCGATGTCGGTGAGGAAGGAGGCGAGCGACGGGTGCGCTAGGGGCAATGGGACGCCGACCAACAGGCCCGGAGAGGGGAAGTGCGCGGCGGTTGGGGGTTGAAAAAAGAAAAAACGCCGTGGGCGTCACTGGGGCCGAACGGCTGGAGATGCTCTAAGCGAGCATGTCGCCATATTATATATCACAATATTTAGTGAGCATCTTATCAATTGAACAACTTATTTTGTTTTGTTTTTGTTTTTTTTGGTCTGTTTCAAGGGATCTTTAGTTTCAGTGAACACACCGCTTCGTCCTCTATGTTCATGTTGTATCAGCTTTATTTTCATTTTCAATAGTATTTGTTTTCGTATTTGTTTCCGGCATTTCTGTATTGGCTTCCATTTTCATTAAAAAAAACACAAAAACCAATATGGCAGCACTCAATTTCGTCCGTTTTCACTCTTTTTTCATCCCTAGTTTCAAGGGAGCGCCTAGAGCTCAATTGAATTTCTCAATTGTCTCCAATAAAAACAGTAGAAAAATTAACAACAATAAAAAACAAAAAACAAAAATGCGAACGAATCTCTGCGTACAATCGGACCACTATAGCATCCATTGAGCTATAACTATTCCTCGATCGATTGAGAAATTAATAGCAAACCCGAAGTTTGAATCGACAGGAGCTGGGGAGCCTGAATTTGCAACTTTTTACATTGTTCGACACACGGCGACAAATTATTATTCATGCATATTGATTGATCCGCAGAGACGAAGGGCTTAGTTGGACGTCCCCGTTGACCTGGCCTTGGGCTGGGTACTGCTGAACGAGCCACCAGCACTGCTCTATCTCTCCATGGCCGAGGTAAGCCGGCGACGGGACGGCCTGAGACCACCCATGATCGGGGTGGAAGCCAAGCCCGTTCGGCATCCCCGGAGACGCCGGTCCCGCCAAGTGGTGGTCGGCAACACTCATGACCGTGGAGGCACCATGCAGCACCGGGCGGTTCTTGCGGCGGCCGGAGCCGACCGGCACGTTGCGGATGGCGCCGCCGGCCGTCCAGTAGCGGTGGCAGGCCCTGCAGAAGTGGCGCGGCTGGTTGACGTTGTAGTTGTTGAAGTAGCAGAACTTGGTGTCCTCGCTCCGGCACCGCGGGCACGGCAGCCGCGCCTCCGCCGCGGCCGCGCGCGCCCTCGCGGCCTCCTCGAGCTGCTCGGCGCTCCCGCGCCCCGAAGACGAGGACGACGACGATATCGCTGGCGCCTGCTGCGCCTTGGATGACACCACGCCGCCGCCGCCGTCTGTGCCCGTGCGTGTCGGCTGCCGCGTGATGACCTTGCCGAAGAGCTTGATCCCCGCCGCGCCGCCCATCTCGAGGTGAGAGTGGGACACCATGTCGGTCAGTGTGTGTGTCCGGCGCTCTCTGATGCCACGGAGAAGCGTGTCTGATCGGCCGTATATATAGCTGGCTTGCTAGCTAGGAGTAGGAATAGGATACGTGCTCTGTGGTGGGTGTTGGGTGGGCGCCCTGATTTCCTTTAACAGGGCGAGATGAAGGAAAAGGAACAGCTAACCGCGGTGCAGTGCATGTGGGATACGGTGACGTGTGATGCCGTTCGGCTCGTGTCCCCGTCCCACCACCCGGCCTGCCCACGGCCACACTCCATTGCCTCATGACTAGCTCGATCAAGGACCCATTTGGCTACGTGAACTCTGCAAAAAGATCAATACCATGCGAAGCCGGTGTCAAATTGTTTCCGGTGAAAACCTCCCGTGTTCTAATTCTAAACAGGGCCTAATTAAGCTTGTTTCGGCGCCAAGAAATGGCCCATTTTCGACGCCCGTCGTCGTCGTCAACGCGATACTTACCCACTAAGAGTCTTGATGATCATCTATCTAGTGTAGTAATCACTTTTGCGGCAGGAATGTAAAGCGACGAAAGATGGCTTCCTTGCTTTACAATCAACTGGACATTTGATGGCTTTTTCGTGGCCGGGGGAAAAGCGATAAAGACTATCCGAAACAAGGTGCTTCGCTTTACCCGCTTTGGCTGCGGAAAGGGGGCGCCTTTTGTGTCTTTTCCCGTATGGTGGCACGGCACTGCTAACAGTGGCTTTTCAAAGGGAAATGCTTGCGAATCGTCTCGGTTGGAAAGGCTCCGGAGATGGCCTCCTCGCTAGCTAGCTGCTTTGCTTTTCCTGCCAATGCGAAAGCTTTGCTTTAGGGCTTTTGTGCCACTTTGTAGCTAGACTTGGATTTTCTTTCTTCCTTTCTTTCTTTCTTTCTTTCTTTAGAGCTTCTTTCTTTCTGTTGAAAAGTGTTTTCTGTGCAGTAATGATGTTGTATTCATACATTTTTCTACACATATTAGCACTTTTTTTAATAATCTAATCCACGAATAAATAGTAGATATGTCATTTGCAGTATGCGACTCATATCGATATCTAAACATGTGAGAGCAATTCTAATGCGCCGACCCAAATGGACGGGCGCTTTGTCCGATTATCGTCCATTTGGGTCGGCCGCCCGCTCCGTGTCCGTCTAGTTTTTCTTTTGCGTCGACTGTCGGTGTCAAAAGCGACGGATCTCGGGTAGGGGGTCCTGGACTATGCGTTTAAGGATCGGTGGTAACAGGAGACTAGGGACACGATGTTTACCCAGATTCGGACCCTCTCGATCGAGGTAATACCCTACTTCCTGCTTGATTGATCTTGATGAATATGGGTTACAAGAGTTCATCTACCTCGAGATCGTAATGGCTAAACCCTAAAAGCCTAGCCTATGTGATATAATTCTATTGTTCTTCAGCCTCTACGGACTAAACACTTCGGTTTATATATGCACCGGAGGGCCCTAGGGTTTGTACATGACCATCTTGCAGAGGAAGGAAAGATTACACCCGAACCTAAAACCTGCCATTATACGCACACAGGAGTCCTATCCGGATACGAGAGACGATCTTCAGCGATGATCTTCACGGCCCATAAGTCCGACCCACCACGAGTTATCCGGCCATATGAGGACCCCTCAATCCAGGACTCCCTCAGTAGCCCCTGAACCTGTCTCCGATGACGATGAGTTCGGCTTCCGTATTGTCTTCGGCATTGCAAGGCGGGTTCCTTCTTCCGAACATATCGAGGCACTATCTTCTGCAAGGAGTGTACTGTGTCCGGCTCTGCATGGTTAGTACAACCCTTAGCCTTGAGGGAAAGGCATCGAAAGAAAACGAATAGTGTGTCTTAACTGACAACTTTTTGGTGAAGTGTCGCGTCCTTCCCATTAACATATCAAACCATTTTACTTGGTCCTAGTTTCACGTTTCGAGGTATAACCCCACTGACACGTCTTATCAGAACAAAGATCGGGCCCGCTTATTATGGTATCCTTATCAATGTGACGTGAGCATCCCAACCGCGCATTACGCACGACCGCTTTGGGAACCGGCGAGGTTTATGGCTAAAGTGGGGGACGTTCTGTATTCACGGCGTTATAAAAGGATATATATCCCTTTCATCAACCCCACGCCTTCCTCAAGCCCTAGCTCTCCAATCTTCCTAGCCCCAGCATCCTCATCTCTTGCGCTCGCAGCTCTCAGTTCCTCAACCACCACTTCCTTCCCCAGCAATGGTTGGGTCCAGCGCCAGAGGCAAGTGGGAGGCCTCTACGGATACTGAGAAGACCGTGGAGGATCTCCGGAACGCGGGCTACCTCGCCTCCAACATCGCGCATCGAGTCCCCGCTCAGGATCAGGTGATTCATGTCCCGGAGGCGGGTGAGAGAGTTGTGTTCCTCTCACACTTCATTAGGGGGCGAGGATTCCCTCTTCACCCCTTGGTAAGGGGTTTACTATTTTTCTACGGGCTGGATTTCCATGATCTGGCGCTGAATTCAATCCTTCACATCTCTGCTTTCATAGTGGTGTGTGAAGCTTTCCTCCGTGTTCCCCCACACTTCGGCCTACGACTAAAGACCTTCAACGTGAAGCTGAAGATGGTGGACGGGCAACATGCGGAGTGCGGGGGCGCTATGATAAGCAAGCTCCCGAATGCAACCTGGCCAAAGGGGTCGTTCGTGGAGACGAACAAGGTTTGGCAGCAGGAGTGGTTCTATATCACTGAGCCCCGCGACACCCAATGGACGGCGGTGCCTGCTTTCAGATCTGGACCCCCGAAGAGGCTAACCTCCTGGACTGATAAGAGTCCGAACTGGGGGTCTCAGACTGAGGTGGCGGCACTCCAAGGCCGCATGTCCAGCATGATCACCAAAGGCTACCAACTCACAACTGTGGTTCAGGTAATGCTGGTCCGGCTTGTCCTTCCTTGCCAACGTCGGGATTCCTCTTTATGGGAGTTCGATCCGGCAGGAGCTCGGCCCTTGAAGCATCTATACGGCTCCACGCACGAAGACATCTGGAAACACCTCTTCAAGGGACAGAAGGAGTGGCCAAAGGGAACTGAACACTCAGGCTACAGCACTGCGTTTACCGCACAAGAGGTAATAAAAAAACTCCGTTGAACATATATCCCCCTTATTTTAATGATAATAGGAATTGGAGTTTTTACATGATATACAGAGCTGGACGAAGAAGGCAGTTCGGATCAAGTGTCCGGCCACTTTGCCAGAAGACCCAGCCACGCCTCAAATGCTGGCGATGCTGGTTCCGGTGCCATACAAGGCGCCGGACAAGAAGTCCAAGAAGAAGGACAAGGAGGCCAAGAGCGGCCCCCGCCCTACGGATGCAAAGTCCGAGGAGATCAACATCCTCTCCTCCGAAGAGGAGGATGATGATGAAGAATCCCCCGCCCAAGGCAAGGGGAAGAAGAGGGCGGCCCCTGCTGATGCAGGCAAGGCCGCACCCCGGAGGAGGCTAAACCTCCCCGCCTGTTCGGACTCATCGTCCGAACACAGCTTTGTGGTGAAGCCTAGGGGGAAGCCCCTACCCGAAACATAAGTTGTTCGGATATATTGATTATTGCACCTTGTTTATTCAGCATATTAATGCTTTTTAAGTGTTTCTCACCTGCTGACCTACAGCCCTCCCCGAGCACACCCCAATGCCCCCTTATCGGAGGGGAACTCTCTGTCGTCTGGAGAGACGGAGAGTGACCCGCTGGTCTGAGCTCCATCGCATGTGGCCTGCGGGGACACCGAAGTGACCTCTGAGCGTGCGTCTCCTGCTCAAGGAGATGGGGGCGGGGCAGGTGATAAGGCGACCAGGGTAACACCTCCGCTGCCACTGACCATGGGGAAACAGTCCCCATGGAGACCGAAGACGGGGGGCCCAAACAATCCGGGGCCCCGCCGAATACTGTTCCGGAGCCTAGTGTGGCTCCGGAGTCCGAAGACCAGACCCCAAAGGCGGGGGAGGAAACAACTGTTCTACGGTGCCCGGTGTCAATCCGGAGGCGCCAGACCCTGTGGACGAAGCACTACAAAGTGCTTCCGTCGTGGAGGAGCACTGCACCATAATGGGTGCGGTGATGAAGAAGATTCAGTCCGTCAAAGGCAGACTGAATGAAGCCTTCAACAGCCTACTAACAGGCTTTGAGGTATGCAATGTAATGTTCTTTATGGAACTTTATTTATTTTATATGCACAAATATAGCCAGTAGCCCATGATGCTTTGTGTGATTCTGAATAGAATCGGGTGAAGTATCCATAATATAGCATATTATAGAGCTAAACTGTATGTTTTTGCATTTGAACATGCTTCACTAGTTGCGGCAACTGCACAAGGTGCAGAAGTTGCCGAACTAAATCGGAAGCTCTCGGAGGCCAACGTGAACCTTGACCGCGTCAAACAATATTTGGATGAGACGCAAGGTATGCAGATTGGAAAAATTGAGATGTCAAGAAGACTAATAATTTTAATTGACTTTGAGTGTAAACTCTTTGTGATATGTTGTATTAAACAATTGGCGCCACTGAGCTCAAGGCTCTCAAGGGCGACCTCGCGAAGGCCAAGAAGGAGGCCGAGGCGAGCAAGGCAGCCGCGGAAAAAGCGGTTGCCGATCTAGAAGCCAAAAGGCCGCGTGCCAAAAGCACGAGGCTCAGGTGGCCGAAGTCGAAATTGAACTCAATGATGCTATTCGCAAATGCGAGGCATTGGAACAAAGACTTCGGAACAAGCATCCGAGATCACTGCGGCAGTCAAGGCTGCCCAGGAGGTGCGAAGCGAGTCACGCAGCGTTGGCGAGGAAATCAAGCAGGCGCGAAAGATAGCATCTGGTAAGACTTTTCTCTTACAGAGCATCTTCGGAGGGTAGAAGTACCTTGGGCTGACACGATTATGGTGTTCTCCAGGCCTGTTTGCAGATCTCCCGAGGAGCAGTGTTGACGCCGCCCAATACTTCGGAGCCAGGAGGGGAACAACATGGAGAAGTTGTTCTGGTCGCAGTTCTATGCGCCAAAACATTCAGTGCCCCTCAATGACCAGATGAAGCAGCTGGTCGAGCTGCACAACATGGCGGGTTCGGCCATGAAGGACTTGATAGTCCGGCTGTGGCCCAGTGAGCCAATCCCAAGTAGCTACTTCGGATTGGTGACGCGGCTCGTCGAAGCGAGTCCGCGGGTCGACGCATTGAAGCATTCTGCCTGCACAGAGGGTTCTCGGATGGTCTTCGCCCGTGTGAAAATGCACTGGGCAAAGATGAAGGTGTTGGAAATATGCCCTAGAGGCAATAATAAAAGAGTTATTATTATATTTCCTTGTTCATGATAATCGTTTATTATCCATGCTATAATTGTATTGATTGGAAACTCATATACATGTGTGGATAAATAGACAAACTTGAGGTCCCTAGTAAGCCTCTACAGGACTAGCTCGTTGATCAAAGATGACCGCGGTTTCCAGGTCATTGACATGAGTTGTCATTTGATAACGGGATCACATCATTAGGAGAATGATGTGATGGACGAGACCCAAACGTTAAACATAGCTTTTGATCGTGTCAGTTATCGCTATAGTTTTCTGCATGTCAAGTATAAGTTCCTATGACCATGAGATCATGTAACTCACTGACACCATAGGAGTACTTTGTGTGTGCCAAACGTCGCAACGTAACTGGGTGACTATAAAGGTACTCTACAGGTATCTCCGAAGGTGTCTGTTGAGTTGACATGGATCGAGACTGGGATTTGTCACTCCGTGTGACGGAGAGGTATCTCCGGGCCCACTCGGTAATACATCATCACAATGAGCTCAAAGTGATTAAGTAGTTAGTCACGGGATTATGTATTACGGTAACGAGTAAAGAGACTTGCCGGTAACGAGATTGAACTAGGTATAGAGATACCGACGATCGAATCTCGGGCAAGTAACATATCGACGAGACAAAGGGAACTGTATACGGGATTGCCTGAATCCTTGACATCGTGGTTCATCCGATGAGATCATCGAGGAACGTGTGGGAACCAATATGGGTATCCAGATCCCGCTACTGGTTATTGGCCTGGGAGTGTCTCGGTCATGTCTGCATAGTTTCCGAACCCGCAGGGTCTACACACTTAAGGTTCGGTGACGCTAGGGTTGTTAGTGAGAACAGTGCATGGTTACCGAAGGTTGTTCGGAGTCCCGGATGAGATCCCGGACATGACGAGGGTCTCCGGAATGGTCCGGGGGCGAAGATTGATATATAGGATGAAGGTGTTCGGAGTCCGGAAGTGTTCCGGGGAGTATCGGGAAGACGGCGGATGATCGAAAGGGGTTTCGGGGTCCCGGAAAGGGTTTCGGGCCTAATGGGCCACAAAGGGGGACACAACAGCCCTCATAGGGCTGTGCGCCCCCCCTGGGCCCTCTCCTCATGCGCCAAGGGGAGTGGCCCCCCCCTAGGGCTGCCGCACCCCCCTAGGCTTGGGGGGCAAGGCACTTGGGGGGGGAAACCCTAGCCCCAGGGGGCGCCGCCCCTCCCCATCTGCCCTGGCCGCCGGCCCCTAGGGGAAACCCTAGGGCGCCCCCTCCCCTCTACTCCCCCTATATAAAGAGAGGCAGAGGGAGGGCAGCCACACACGTTCGTGCCTCGGTGCTGCCCTCCCTCTCCCACTACAATCTTCGTTTTCCCGCGGTGCTTGGCGAAGCCCTGCAGGAATCATCCACCACCATCTCCACCACGCCATCGTGCTGCCGGTGTCTCCATCAACCTCTCCTTCCCCCTTGCTGGATCAAGAAGGAGGAGACGTCCCCGAGCTGTACGTGTGAAGAACGCGGAGGCACCGTTGCTTCGGTGCTAGGATCTTCGGCGATCTGAATCGCGGCGAGTACGACTCCATCAACCGCGTTCTTGAACGCTTCCGCTTAGCGATCTACAAGGGTATGTGGATCCAACTCTCCCCTCGTAGATGCATCTCCTAGATTGATCTTGTGAACGTAGGAAAAATTTTTGTTTCCCATGCAACGTTCCCCAACAGTGGCATCATGAGCTAGGATCTTGCGTAGATGCTTTCACGAGTAGAACACAAAAGGGTTTGTGGACGTTGATGTTTAGATTGCTTCCCTCCTTAGTCTTTCTTGATTCAGCGGTATTATGGGATGAAGCGGCCCGGACCAACTTTACATGTCCACGTACATGAGACCGGTTCCATCGACAGACATGTGACTTTTGTTGCATAAGATGGCTGGCGGGTGTCTGTCTCTCCTATCTTAGTTGAATCGGAATAGAAAAAGGCGGTCCTTGTAGAAGGTTAAATAGCAACTTAAATATCACCGTTGTGGCTTTGCGTAGGTAAGAAGCGTTCTTGCTAGATACCCATAGCAGCCACGTAAAACATGCAACAACAAATTAGAGGACGTCTAACTTGTTTTTGTAGGGTATGTATGTGATATGATATGGCCAATGACATGATGAGATATATTTGATGTATGAGATGATCATGTTGTAATAGTTAATATCGACTTGCATGTCGATGTATACGGCAACCGGCAGGAGCCATAGGGTTGTCTTTAATTTTTGTATGACCTGCGTGTCAATCATTAAGCGCTATGTAATGCTTTACTTTATCGCTAAACGGTAGCAATAGTAGTAAGAGCATGGTGGGCGCGCGACAACCCCGATGGCGACACGATGATGGAGATCATGATGATGGGGATCATGGTGTTACGCCGGTGACGATGGAGATCATGCCGGTGCTTTGAAGATGGAGATCAAAAGCACGAGTTGATGGCCATATCATGTCACTTATGATTTGCATGTGATGTTAATCCTTTTATGCATCTTATTTTGCTTAGGACGACGGTAGCATTATAAGATGATCCCTCACTAAAATTTCAAGATAAAATTGTGTTCCCCCGAGTGTGCGCCGTTGCGAAGGTTCGTCGTTTCGAAGCACCACGTGATGATCGGGTGTGATAGACTCTACGTTCGCATACAACGGGTGCAAGCCAGTTTTGCACATGCAGAACACTCGGGTTAGACTTGACGAGCCTAGCATGTACAGACATGGCCTCGGAACACGGAAGACCGAAAGGTCGAGCATGAGTCATATAGTAGATATGATCAACATGTAGATGTTCACCATTGACACCACCTCATCTCACGTGATGATCGGACTTGGGTTGGTGAATCTGGATCATGTCACGCTCGAATGACCAGAGGGATGTCAATTTGAGTGGGAGTTATAAATAATTTGATTAGGTAATAACTCACTTATCATGAACAATAGTCTAAAATGTCTTTGCAAATCTTTTGTTGTAGATGGCTCGCGCAGTAGCTCCCCTGAATTTTAATGCGTTCCTAGAGAAAGCTAAACTGAAAGATGATGGGAGCAACTTTGCGGACTGGCTCCACAATCTGAGGATCATCCTCACAGCTGCCCAAAAGGTTTATGTCCTAAATGCACCGCTAGGTGAACCCCCCGCTCCTCAGGCCTCTGCGGACGTTATGAACGCCTGGCAGTCGCGTTCGGATGACTACTCAGTAGTGCAGTGTGCCATATTGTATAGCTTGGAAGGAGGACTTCAAAGGCGTTTTGAACGTCATGGAGCATATGAGATGTTCCAGGAGTTGAAGTTCATCTTTGAAAAGAATGCTAAGATTGAGAGGTATGAGACCACCGATAAATTCTTTGCTTGCAAGATGGAGGAGAATTCGTCTGTCAGTGAGCACTTACTGAAGATGTCTGGGTACTATACCCGCATAGCTGATCTGGGACTTGTGTTCCCGGACGAGGCTATCATTGACAGAATTCTCCAGTCACTCCCGCCTAGCTACAAGAGCTTCGTGCAGCAGTATAACATGCAAGGGATGAACAAAACCATCACCGAGCTGTTTCCGATGCTGAAAGTCGCTGAGGCAGACATCCAGAAGGAGTATCAAGTGTTGATGGTCAATAAAACCACCAGTTTCAAGAAGAATGGCAAGGGCAAGAAGGGTAACTCTAAGAAGGGTGGCAAGGCAGTTGCTCATCCAGTGAAGAAACCCAAGGCTGGGACCAAGCCAGAGACTGAGTGTTTCTATTGCAAGGGGAGCGGCCACTGGAAGCGGAACTGCCCCAAGTATCTGGCAGACAAGAAGGGGGCCAACAACAACAACAAGCAAGGTATATGTGATATACATGTTATTGATGTGTACCTTACCAACTCTCGTTGTAGTGCCTGGGTATTTGATACCGGTTCGGTTGCTCACATTTGCAACTCTAAACAGGAACTGCGGAATAAACGGAGGCTGGCGAAGGACGAAGTGACGATGCGCGTGGGAAATGGTTCCAAGGTTGATGTGATCGCCGTCGGCACGCTCGCTCTTCGATTACCATCGGGATTAGTTATGAACCTGAATAATTGTTATTTAGTGCCTGCGTTAAGCATGAACATTATATCTGGATCTTGTTTGATGCGAGACGGTTACTCATTTAAATCAGAGAATAAAGGTTGTTCTATTTATATGGGTAATATCTTTTATGGTCATGCACCCGAAGTGAGGGGTTTATTCTTATTGAATCTCGATAGTGATGATACACATGTTCATAACATTGATGCCAAAAGATGTAGAGTTGATAATGATAATACCACTTACTTGTGGCACTGCCGTCTGGGTCATATCGGCGTGAAACGCATGAGGAAGCTCCATGCTGATGGACTTTTGGAGTCTCTTGATTTCGAATCACTTGACACATGCGAGCCGTGCCTCATGGGCAAGATGACGAGGACCCCGTTTTCAGGGACAATGGAACGGGCAAGTGACTTATTGGAAATCATACATACTGATGTGTGTGGTCCGATGAGTGTCACGACGCGCGGTGGATATCGTTATTTTCTCACCTTCACTGACGACTTAAGTAGATATGGGTATATTTACTTAATGAAGCATAAGTCTGAAACTTTTGAAAAGTTCAAGCAATTTCAGAGTGAAGTTGAAAATCATCGTAACAAGAAGACCAAGTTCCTACGATCTGATCGAGGGGGAGAATATCTGAGTTATGAGTTTGGCAATCACTTAAGAAAATGTGGAATTGTTTCACAGTTAACGCCACCTGGAACACCACAGCGTAATGGTGTGTCCGAACGTCGTAATCAAACCCTATTAGATATGGTGCGTTCTATGATGTCTCTTGCCGATTTGCCACTATCGTTTTGGGGATATGCGTTAGAGACAGCTGCATTCACTTTAAATAGGGCTCCATCCAAGTCCGTTGAGACAACACCGTATGAACTGTGGTTTGGTAAGAAACCTAAGTTGTCTTTTCTCAAGGTTTGGGGTTGCGATGCTTATGTCAAAAGGCTTCAGCCAGAAAAGCTCGAACCCAAAGCGGACAAATGTATCTTCATAGGATACCCAAAAGAAACTGTTGGGTACGCCTTCTATCTCAGATCCGAAGGCAAAGTGTTTGTCGCTAAGAACGGGTCCTTTCTCGAGAAAGAGTTTCTCTCGAAAGAATTGAGTGGGAGGAAGGTAGAACTTGATGAGGTTATTGAACCTCTGCTTCAACCAGAGAGTTGCGCAGCACAGAAAGATGTTTTTGTGGAGCCTGAAACGGTTGAAGAAGAAGCCAATGATGATGATCAAGAAGCTTCTGATCAAGTTACTACCGAACCTCGTAGGTCGACAAGGGTACGCACTGCACCTGAGTGGTATGGTAACCCTGTCTTGGAGGTCATGTTGTTAGACAACGGTGAACCTATGAGCTATGGAGAAGCGATGGTGGGCCCGGATTCCGACAAATGGTTAGAGGCCATGAAATCCGAGATGGGATCCATGTATGAAAACAAAGTATGGACTTTGGAAGTATTACCTGAAGGGCGGAAGGCCATTCAGAATAAATGGATTTTTAAGAGGAAGACGGACGCTGACGGTAATGTCACCGTGTATAAAGCTCGACTTGTGGCAAAGGGTTTTTCACAAGTTCAAGGGATTGACTACGATGAGACTTTCTCACCCGTAGCGATGCTTAAATCCGTCCGAATCATGTTAGCGATAGCTGCATATTTCGATTATGAAATTTGGCAGATGGATGTCAAGACAGCGTTCCTTAACGGTTTTCTTAAGGAAGAGTTGTATATGATACAACCGGAAGGTTTTGTCGATCCAGAGAATGCTGACAAAGTTTGCAAGCTCCAGCGTTCCATTTATGGGCTGGTGCAAGCATCTCGGAGTTGGAATCTTCGCTTTGATGAGGTGATCAAAGCGTTTGGGTTTGTACAAGTTTACAATGAAGCTTGTATTTACAAGAAAGTGAGTGGGAGCTCTATAGCGTTTCTAATATTATATGTGGATGACATATTGCTGATTGGAAACAATATAGAATTTTTGGATAGCGTGAAGGGGTATTTGAACAAGAGTTTTTCGATGAAGGATCTCGGCGAAGCTGCTTTCATATTGGGCATCAAGATCTATAGAGATAGATCAAGACGCTTGATAGGACTTTCACAAAGTACATACCTTGATAAAGTTTTGAAGAAGTTCAAAATGGATCAATCCAAGAAGGGGTTCTTGCCGGTATTGCAAGGTACAAAGTTGAGTAAGACTCAATGCCCAGTGACTGCGGATGATAGAGAAAAGATGAGTGTCGTCCCCTATGCTTCAGCCATAGGCTCTATCATGTATGCAATGCTGTGCACAAGACCAGATGTCAGCCTTGCCATAAGTATGGCCGGAAGGTTTCAAAGTAATCCTGGTATGGATCACTGGACAGCGGTCAAGAATATCCTAAAGTACCTGAAAAGGACTAAGGAAATGTTTCTCGTTTATGGAGGTGATCAAGAGCTCGTCGTAAAGGGTTACGTCGATGCAAGCTTTG
The DNA here is from genome assembly GCA_902687465.1 of Secale cereale. Taxonomy (NCBI): domain Eukaryota; kingdom Viridiplantae; phylum Streptophyta; class Magnoliopsida; order Poales; family Poaceae; genus Secale; species Secale cereale. The sequence continues at coordinate 629,742,584 of LR738709.1, read as the reverse complement.
ACGCTGATCCGGATGACTCTAAGTCTCAAACCGGATACGTATATATTCTCAACGGGGGAGCGGTAAGCTGGTGCAGTTCCAAGCAAAGCGTGGTAGCCGATTCTACATGTGAAGCGGAGTACATAGCTGCCTCGGAGGCGGCAAAGGAAGGTGTCTGGATGAAGGAGTTCATGACAGATCTTGGAGTTGTGCCTAGTGCACTGAACCCAATGACTCTGTTCTGTGACAACACTGGTGCCATTGCTCTAGCCAAGGAACCAAGGTTTCACAAGAGGACCAGACACATAAAGCGACGCTTCAATTCCATCCGCGATTCAGTCAAGGAGGAGGACATAAACATTTGCAAAGTACACACGGATTTGAATATTGCAGATCCGTTGACTAAGCCTCTTCCACGGGCTAAGCATGATCAACACCAAGACTCTATGGGTGTTAGATTCATTACCTTGTAATGCTAGATTATTGACTCTAGTGCAAGTGGGAGACTGTTGGAAATATGCCCTAGAGGCAATAATAAAAGAGTTATTATTATATTTCCTTGTTCATGATAATCGTTTATTATCCATGCTATAATTGTATTGATTGGAAACTCATATACATGTGTGGATAAATAGACAAACTTGAGGTCCCTAGTAAGCCTCTACAGGACTAGCTCGTTGATCAAAGATGACCGCGGTTTCCAGGTCATTGACATGAGTTGTCATTTGATAACGGGATCACATCATTAGGAGAATGATGTGATGGACGAGACCCAAACGTTAAACATAGCTTTTGATCGTGTCAGTTATCGCTATAGTTTTCTGCATGTCAAGTATAAGTTCCTATGACCATGAGATCATGTAACTCACTGACACCATAGGAGTACTTTGTGTGTGCCAAACGTCGCAACGTAACTGGGTGACTATAAAGGTACTCTACAGGTATCTCCGAAGGTGTCTGTTGAGTTGACATGGATCGAGACTGGGATTTGTCACTCCGTGTGACGGAGAGGTTTCTCCGGGCCCACTCGGTAATACATCATCACAATGAGCTCAAAGTGATTAAGTAGTTAGTCACGGGATTATGTATTACGGTAACGAGTAAAGAGACTTGCCGGTAACGAGATTGAACTACGTATAGAGATACCGACGATCGAATCTCGGGCAAGTAACATACCGACGAGATAAAGGGAACTGTATACGGGATTGCCTGAATCCTTGACATCGTGGTTCATCCGATGAGATCATCGAGGAACGTGTGGGAACCAATATGGGTATCCAGATCCCGCTACTGGTTATTGGCCTGGGAGTGTCTCGGTCATGTCTGCATAGTTTCCGAACCCGCAGGGTCTACACACTTAAGGTTCGGTGACGCTAGGGTTGTTAGTGAGAACAGTGCATGGTTACCGAAGGTTGTTCGGAGTCCCGGATGAGATCCCGGACATGACGAGGGTCTCCGGAATGGTCCGGGGGCGAAGATTGATATATAGGATGAAGGTGTTCGGAGTCCGGAAGTGTTCCGGGGAGTATCGGGAAGACGGCGGATGACCGAAAGGGGTTTCGGGGTCCCGGAAAGGGTTTCGGGCCTAATGGGCCACAAAGGGGGACACAACAGCCCTCATAGGGCTGTGCGCCCCCCCTGGGCCCTCTCCTCATGCGCCAAGGGGAGTGGCCCCCCCCTAGGGCTGCCGCACCCCCCTAGGCTTGGGGGGCAAGGCACTTGGGGGGGGAAACCCTAGCCCCAGGGGGCGCCGCCCCTCCCCATCTGCCCTGGCCGCCGGCCCCTAGGGGAAACCCTAGGGCGCCCCCTCCCCTCTACTCCCCCTATATAAAGAGAGGCAGAGGGAGGGCAGCCACACACGTTCGTGCCTCGGTGCTGCCCTCCCTCTCCCACTACAATCTTCGTTTTCCCGCGGTGCTTGGCGAAGCCCTGCAGGAATCCTCCACCACCATCTCCACCACGCCGTCGTGCTGCCGGTGTCTCCATCAACCTTTCCTTCCCCCTTGCTGGATCAACAAGGAGGAGACGTCCCCGAGCTGTACGTGTGAAGAACGCGGAGGCACCGTTGCTTCGGTGCTAGGATCTTCGGCGATCTGAATCGCGGCGAGTACGACTCCATCAACCACGTTCTTGAACGCTTCCGCTTAGCGATCTACAAGGGTATGTGGATCCAACTCTCCCCTCGTAGATGCATCTCCTAGATTGATCTTGTGAACGTAGGAAAAATTTTTGTTTCCCATGCAACGTTCCCCAACAGAAGGTGCATGACATAGCCACTGCTGGCCCGCCCAAAGGCAAGGAGCACCACAAGCCGGAAAGATACTTTGAGGACGTCATAGAAGGCGCCCGCCTTCTAGAAGGCCAGTGCTCAAAGGATATTATCTTTGAGTAATTGTATCCGGTTGTAAATACTTAAGCTTATGAACCGATGTATATATATTTTTTGCGATATTATAATGTGAGCGACTTTCACCTCCTGTGCGGCCGTTTATTGAAATCCGAAAGTTTCCAGTCTTCGGCTTCAGCCCCCATGTTAATATTACTGGGGTGTTCGGTCATATGCGTAAACACTCTTTATCCAACGTCTTGGTCCATGTAGGAGGTGTATGCGGAGCGAACCAGGCAATCAGACTATGCGGCTTTATTGCTTTCACTTAGCCATAGGGGTTTGACAAGTGGGAGTAAGTACAAGCCCCTGGTGCGTATATGGTGTTTCCGAATTAAGGTATCCATTTGTACGCGGCTGGGCAAGGAACCAACCCTTCGTATAACACGGGGTAGATCTCTATCGATCGTAGTATAACACTAAGTCACCAGATCGCAGACCAGATTCTCGCCTATCATGACAGTCAGTTTTCAGCTTTCTCTACTAAGGTACATAACCGAACGAACCAGAAGTACAATCGTAGTAGTTCTCCCTTTACACCCTAGTCGAACAATCGGGAACGTAGGGGTAATCATAGGAGCCGGGCAACCCAACTATTGACCCAAGACATGATTCGAAACTGATGCATATAAAGCAATATTCAGGACGCCGAACACTCCCTATAGGTGTTCGGACTTTTCAACATATACCGGGCCGAATACAGCCCCTGGTAATGGACCCATGGTGTCAAGGCACATATGACAATCTGGCATGGGGAGAGAACACGGGTGGTGAGAGAATAAGACTCCAAACACAATATGAACCAAGTTGCTTCTATGATATCCCGTTCCAGTATAGCGAGCCGTATACTTACAAATAATGCTGATAACTTCCTTGGACATTTTACATGCCAGAAAAGTATAAAACAGAAAAGAGATAAAAGGTTTTCACACGGTCTTAATATAAAAAGAAACCTTAGAGCATCTCCAGCCGCGCCCCCAACAGGTCCCCCAAGGCCGTTTTTTGGCGCCGGCGCCGAAAAATCGGCCCAGTCGCGCCCCACGATCCTGTCTTTCGCCGGATTGGGCCGAAATTGACGCCGGCGCACCCAACCCGAACCCGGCGCGCTGGGGGGCGCCCGGGTGCGCCGACGCGAACGTTTTGGCGCGAAAGAGTGGCGGGACCGGCACGTCCGCGAGACGAAGGCTGGTCGTCCTCATCGTCTCGGTTTTCCCGCGGGGAATCAATGCCAAGGCTGCCTCCGGTCAGCCTGCCATTGATTCACGGGCGGCGCATTGCGGTGACGCCTCCCCGCCTTCCTCCACGCGTTCGCACGCGGCCGCCCCGAGCCGCTATAAAAGGCGCCCCTGGTCGCGCCGGTGAGGAACACGCAGTCATCCCCCTCCTCGCCGCCGCACTCCCCCCTCTCTCCCCCTCCTCGCCGCCGCACTTCCCCCCGACAACCATGAGCGCGAGGTACCCCCGCGACGCGGC
>LR738709.1:629675940-629738513 GCA_902687465.1 Secale cereale | reverse complement strand
CCCCCTCTGCCCGTCCCCGAGACGCCCGCCTATTTCCACGCCGAGATCGAGCGTGCGTGGGCGTCCCTGAAGGCCGCGGAGCGGGCGCTCCCGGAGTACGCCGTTGGCAACCACGCGGCGTGGGTGGCGTACTTCGAACGCCGGCAAGAGGAGCGGCTCGCCTCCACCAACAACGCGTCGGCGCCGCGGGGGCGCAACAACAGCGAGGTCGTTGCCTGTGGTGGGTCGTCCCGGGCCGCACGCTCAACGGCGTGCTCGCGCACCTCGAGGGCGGCAATGACCCGCCGTTCGAGTACCCGACCGCTCGGAGCAGCGGTGCGTGGCTGCCGAGGAGGATGATGGGTTGGTCATCCTCCTCTTCCTCCTCCTCCTCCTCCCGATCCTCCTCTCACTCCTCCGACGCACCGGCGTTGGTCAGCGTCAAGCCAGAGCCGGCCGAGATGCCGCTCGGTAGGCGCACCCGCGGCGCCGGCCTCGTCATCAATGACGGCGGCCGTGGCTCCTCCTCCTCGGCCCCTCCTCGCCTCGTCAAGCCGAAGAGGGAGCCAGGGCTAGCGACGGTGAAGCCGGAGTCGGGGCTCGCCGCCGTGAAGTCGGAGCCTGCTCTCGCCGAGGAGGTCGATGAAGAAGAGGCCGCCTTGAAGTGGGCGCGTGAGGACTATGCGCGCATTGAGCTGGACCGCCAGCGCCGCGCCATGGAGGAGATCGCCGAACGCCGCCGCCGTGAAGCATCGCGCCGGGGTGAGGGGTCGAGCAGTGGCGCCGGCCGTGTTAAGGAGGAGAAGCAGGAGGACGACGCCAGCGACGACTACACCGTGCTCAGCGCCTACTTCGGCCCGTAGTTTAGGGTTCTTTTCGCCCCTTTTTCATGTAAAAACGCCTAAATTTATTCTTCATGGCTCGTGGAGATGATCTCTACGCCATCAAATACTTACCCCTCAAGATGAAAGGACCAGCTCGGCACTGTCTGAACAGCCTCCTAGAAAACTCCATTGGAAGTTGGGAAGAACTTGAGGATGCTTTTCGGGCCAATATTCAAGGGACATATGTCCGGCCTCCGGATGCTGACGATCTAAGTCACATAATCCAACAACCCGGGGAGTCAGCCCGTAAGCTTTGGAGTCGGTTTCTCACTAAGAAGAACCAAATCGTCGACTGTCCGGACGCTAAAGCCTTAGCGGCCTTCAAGCATGTCTGGGACGAATGGCTAGCTAGACACCTCGGCCAGGAAAACCGATGACAATGGCAGCCCTAACTACACTCATGACCCATTTTTGCGTGGGCGAGGAGAGCTGGCTAGCTCGTAGCAGCACCAGCAACCCTGGCACATCCGAAGTCAGGGATGACAATGGAAAGCCCCGACGTAACAAAAACAACCGTCAAAATAATGCTGGAAGTCCAGATGATACAGCGGTAAACGCCGGATTCAATGGCTCCAGACCCGGTCAACGGAAGAAGCCATTTAAAGGCAACAAAGATAGTCCATCCAGCCTGGACAAAATATTAGATAGGCCCTGCCAGATCCATGGCACCCCGGCTAAACCTGCGAACCATACCAACCATAGTTGTTGGGTCTTCAAACAGGACGGCAAGCTCAACGCCGAACACAAGGGAAAGGGACCTCAGAGCGAAGACGAGGATGAACCTCGCCAGCCGAACACAGGGTGACATAAGAAATTTCCACCGGAGATCAAAACAGTGAACATGATCTATGTCACTCATATCCCAAAGAGGGAGCGCAAGCGCGCACTCCGATATGTCTATGTCGTTGAGCCTGTTGCCCCAAAATTCAACCCATGGTTGGCCTATCCGATCACCTTTGATCACAGGGATCATCTGACTAGTATCCGTCATGGGGTTTCGGCTGCCCTAGTGCTTGATCCAATAATCTCGAGTCCTTATGGATGGTGGCGGCAGTCTCAATCTGATATACCAGGACACTGTCCGCAAGACGGGGATAAACCCGTCAAGAATATAGCCAAGTAGCACGACCTTTAAAGGAGTGATACCAGGCGTAGAAGCTCGCTGCACGGGCTCTTTAACACTGGAGGTCGTATTCGGCTCTCCCGATAACTTTTGAAGCGAAGAGCTAATCTTCAACATAGCTCTGTTCCGAAGTGGCTATCATGCACTACTCGGAAGAACAACCTTCGCCCGCTTTAATGTAGTCCCGCATTATGCTTTTTTAAAGCTCAAAATGCCTGGACCACATGGCGTCATCACGGTCAATGAAAATATGGAGCGCTCTCTCCGTACGGAGGAGGACACTGCGGCCTTAGCAGTCGAAGTCCAAAACGGCCTATTCAGGCCGAACAGCTTATCGATCGTTAAGACCATGGACACAGCTAAATGTGTCCGGTATACACCTCAGTGCGGCAGCTCAGATGAACCTGAGCTAGATTAGCAGCTACACCCCCATCGACTGCCCCATAAGGTGGCTGTGTCCATGGTCTTAACGACCGATAAGCTGTTCGGCCTGAATAGGCCGTTTTGGACTTCGACTGCTAAGGCCGCAGTGTCCTCCTCCGTACGGAGAGAGCGCTCCATATTTCCATTGACCGTGATGACGCCACGTGGTCCAGGCATTTTGAGCTTTAAATAAGCATAATGCGGGACTACATTAAAGCGGGCAAAGGTTGTTCTTCCGAGTAGTGCATCCAATGTTAAAGAGCCCGTGCAGCGGGCTTCTACGCCTGGTATCACTCCTTTAAAGGTCGTGCTACTTGACTTTATTCTTGACGGGTTTATCCCCATTTTGCGGACAGTGTCCTGGTATATCAGATTGAGACTGCCGCCACCATCCATAAGGACTCGAGTGAGATGGTATCCATCGATTATTGGATCGAGCACTAGGGCAGCCGAACCCCCATGACGGTACTAGTCAGATGATCCCTGTGATCAAAGGTGATCGGACAGGCTAACCATGGGTTGAATTTGGGGGCAACAGGATCAACGACATAGACATATCGGAGTGCGCGCTTGCGCTCCCTCTTTGGGATATGAGTGACATAGATCATGTTCACTATTTTGATCTCCGGTGGAAATTTCTTATGTCACCCTGTGTTCGGCTGGCGAGGTTCATCCTCGTCTTCGCTCTGAGGTCCCTTTCCCTTGTGTTCGACGTTGAGCTTGTCGTCCTGCTTGAAGACCCAACAACTATGGTTGGTATGGTTCGCAGGTTTAGCCGGGGTGCCATGGATCTGGCAGGGCCTATCTAATATTTTGTCCAGGCTGGATGGACTATCTTTGTTGCCTTTAAATGGCTTCTTCCATTGACCGGGTCTGGAGCCATTGAATCCGGCGCTTACCGCTGTATCATCTGGACTTCCAGCATTATTTCGACGGTTGTTTTTGTTACGTCGTGGCTTTCCATTGTCATCCCTGACTTCGGATGTACCAGGGTTGCTGGTGCTGCTACGAGCTAGCCAGCTCTCCTCGCCCACGCAAAAATGGGTCATCAGTGTAGTTAGGGCCGCCATTGTCATCGGCTTTTCCTGGCTGAGGTGTCTAGCTAGCCATTCGTCCCAGACATGCTTGAAGGCCGCTAAGGCTTCAGCGTACGGACAGTCGACGATTTGGTTCTTCTTAGTGAAAAACCAATTCCAAAGCTTACGGGCTGACTCCCCGGGTTGTTGGATTATGTGACTTAGATCGTCAGCATCCGGGGGCCGGACATAGGTCCCTTGAAAACTGGCCCGAAAAGCATCCTCAAGTTCTTCCCAACTTCCAATGGAGTTTTCTAGGAGGCTGTTCAGACAGTGCCAAGCTGGTCCTTTCATCTTGAGGGGTAAGTATTTGATGGCGTGGAGATCATCTCCACGAGCCATGTGGATGTGAAGAATAAAGTCTTCTATCCAGCACCTCATCGGTGAAGCACAGAGGGTGTGCGGCACCCCTGTATTTTGCTATGTCGTGGCGTAGGATTGACTGTTGTGATGTTCGGTATTGGTTCCAAACTGGTACATGACCAGCATATTTGGCTTGATAGCCGTCGTCCCGTGCGGGAGCACGGTCCCTAGATCTGTAGATGGATCTGGTCTTGCCAGCCTTTTTGTTCAGGTCCGCACGTAGATCGTGTTTCTAGCCCTGAGCTGTGGCCTCCTTTCCTTTACGGGGAGGGGGTGCAGGCTTGTGTACGCCGTTGCTAGCCAGTCTGTCCCATCCACGAGGTGGTAAGTCCGGCTTATCGGCAGTATTGTTCTTCGGCGGTATGGACGCAATAGCCTCATCGTCGAATTTGGGCAGTAGTTTACGCTTAGGATAGCTCTTTCTTTGGCGATTGTAGCCATATTTTTCCTCAGCGTTTAGCACTTCGTTCCATCTATCATTGAGCGTATCATGTGCGGCTTTAAGCCGTCGCTGCTATTTTTTCAAGCTCCTTGCGGTGGCAATAAGCCTCCGATGGAAGCGCTTTTGTTCTAAGGGTTCTTCTGGGATGATGAATTCGTCTTCGCCCAGGCTATCATCCTCTTCGAAGACAGGTTGATAATTGCTGTCTTCAGCATCGTTGTGATCAGGCAGTGGTTCCGGACTGTGTTCGCCTTCGTCTGGTCCGTCGTGCTCCACGCTGGACCTGTGGGGTTATCGGCTTGGTCCAAATTATCACCGTCGTCAGTGACAGTTTTGTTATCTTTCCCTTTACGGGATCGAGACCGGCGCTTCAGACGCCGACGCTTGGGAGGTTCATCGACAGGCTTATCCTTTTTGGGATCATTATCGCCGCCGTCCTCCTTTTCCTTAGGTGTCTCCACCATATATACATTGTATGAGGACGTAGCCGTCCATCGCCCGGTTACAGGCGGGTTTTGGTCTAGATCTGCTTCGGTTTCGAGGTCCATCCCTTCGAAGTCTTCGGAAGCGTAGTCGACTAGATCGGTTAAGTCTTCGACTATGGCTACCAAGTGAGTGGTGGGTGGGAAGAAAAATTATCCATCATCAGCCTCCAGTTCAAACCGGATATAATTCGACTGTGAGTCTCCTGCTAAGGAGAGAGATTTTAATGAGTTTAGCACAGCACCTAAAGGTGAGTGCCGGAAGATATCTGCGGATCTGAATTCGACGATAGGCGCCTGATCAAGCTTGAAGGACGCAGATGCACATGGTTTGGAACCTATAGCCAGAGACGAGTCCGAAGTTCCAGTAACGCAGATCCTGCTCAAGGTTGGGTCTGTGTGCGGCTCTAGCGCTGCTGAGTCTGCGGCTTCCGTGGCGGGGTTTAGCTTCCCGTCCTCGGGTAACGCGATCTACTCCAAATCTAGGGCCAGAGCGGTTACACGTGCTATTCCCTGGATGTGATCCGATGACAGATTTAGGTCATGTTCATTGTGGTGGCAGGGAGCGGTCGCCATGGGCTCGAATCCGTCGAAGATCAAGTCTCCGCGGATATCAGCAACGTAGTTCAAGCTTCCAAACCTGACTTGATGGCCAGGGGCGTAGCTCTCAACCTGCTCGAGGTGGCCTTCTGTGTTGGCACGGAGCGTGAATCCGCCGAACACAAAAAGCAGGCCGGGATGGAAGATCTCCTCGGCGGTGGTGTCGTCGTTGTTGACGAAGCGATCCATCGGTCCTTCGGTCGATGACATAGTGGAACTCTCAATGAAAGCACCAATGTCGGTGTCAAAACCGGCAGATCTCCCGAAGGGCTGTCCGAGTGACTGTCCGAGTTTCGAGGGTTGTCGGTGTACTAAGATAGGGGTACCTTAGTACCCCAACTTGTGCACGGGCAGTAGCAGCTTCCCGTGGCAGGGCTTACCACGTGCTCGCCAAGAACCTTTCTGGTCCCTATGAAGCCATTCAAGAACAAAGTATACAAGTCAGAAGATCAAGGCCCCGGCAAGAGGAGCTTGCCGGGAAGGCCGCACCAGGCTCAAGGTTATCACTTTAGCACAAGACCCTGGAAAGAGGAGCTTGCCAGGAAGGCCAAGGAATACATATCTCAAGAAATGCCTCGGCGCATCTTGCGCCCCGGCAGGACCCAGAGAGCGACAAGCTTCCGGGCCCGGCAAGATCACTACCCCGGCAAGGTGCTTGCCGGGGAAACCTACGCTGTGTGCCCGCGCTCCAGCTCATCGGCCCACGCGTCGCCCTGGGGCCCTTCCAGGGGCACGTGGCAGATGGCTGTGCAGCCTGGGGCACACGGTGGCAAGCCACGGTGACGAGGCTACCGCCGTGGCGAACGGAGAAGCATGGACGGACGCTTTTGGGGGCGACGGCGACGGCATTTAATGCCCTTGTCCCCCACTGTCAAAGTTAGGTGAAGACCACTGTTCATCCACTGTTCACGCACTGTTACAACTACCACCAAAATTACACTTTTACCCTCCTCCACATTGACACCTGTCGGTGACCCCTTTGAGCTATAAAAGGAGGCCCATGCACAACGTGGGAGAGGATCGGTTGGAAGCCTAGACAACTCTCTCGCTCGGTGTAACTAGTACTGTAGATCTTCAAGCTCCCGAGCTCAAGAACTCAATACAACCTAAGCAGGAGTAGGGTTTTACGCGTCCGCGCGGCCCGAACCTGGGCAAAACTGCCCGCGTGTGCCCCTCGATCTGCTCTCCGTGCTCCCTCCGCTCCCTTACCGCAACGTAGAAGGGGCTCCGGTCCCATAGGTGCTCGTGGGAGGACAGTTTCCCCTGACATCTTTGGCGCGCCAGGTAGGGGGCGTCGAGGTTGTGCGAACCTGATCCGGCGCTCACGCAGGCGCATTCTTCATCAACCTCTCCAGCTTCATCAACCTCATCGACAGCATCAACATGCCTCCGAAGAAGAAGGCTTCGGAGGTCGGAGGCCCATCTGCGTCGATCCCACCGCCACCAGAACCAACGGTTGGTGGAGGAGACGCCGGCGGAAGGGTGGTCGCCGGCGAGGAAACTCACGGCGCCACCAAGTCCAAGGACAAGACTGACGACCGGGCGAACTCCAAAGCCTCGGTGTCAGTACACGCCCCACGTCCCTCCCAGGAGGTGCAAGACCAGCAGCGGCATGGTACGGGAGGTACCATACGCTTGCTGGGGCGTGGCCAAGCCGGAGGATCGCGGGATGCTCAAGGCCAGCGCGCTGGTACGATCAAGGCGAGGTCGCCGGGGCGGGAACATGCTCCTTCTAACGCTGTTAGAAGTCCGAGCGTGTCCCGCTCCTCGCACCGCTCGCCACCGCTCCCCTCCTCTCCAGCAGAAGCTCTAGCAAGAGCACAGCTGCTCCTCGATTTCCCTCCAGCGGCAGACAAGGCCGAAGACTGGAGGGCGACGATCCAGAGCCTCATCGCCTTCGCCAACAACGACGGGCCGCAGCAGCCGGCAACTTCACGGCCGCGGCAAGTCGACCAAGCGAAGACCGATGGCAACAAGACCGCCGGGGGTGCAACTACCGTGCACTCCCCGCCGCGGAAGCAGAAATCGCCACCCCGCCGGATCAACGTCGACGACGACTCTACGGCGTCGTCGGATCCGCGGGCTCGCCGCGATCAGCGCCAAGTCCTAGACGACGGGCGGCAAGAGGACGCTCGGACTCGCATCAAGCGTCGACGAGAAGCCAGAAGACAATCTGATCAGCGCGTTGGGACCGTTGTCGACGCGCGCGCGCCCGGTGAACCAGGCGACTTGCCGTACGCGGCAGGTTGCCCTGCGTTCACCCGTGAGCTGCGGCAAGTCCAGTGGCCCAGCATGAAGAATTTCAAGCCCGACGTACCCGAGAAGTACGACGGCAAGACGCACCCCTCGGAGTTCCTCAGCATCTACACCATTGCGGTGCAGGCTGCCGTGGGACGCGATGAGAAGATCCTAGCCAACTACTTCCCGCTCGTCCTTAAGCCAAACGTCCGGTCTTAGCTTATGCACTTGCCGGATAACTCCATTTCTTCGTGGGCGGATCTGTGCCACCAGTTTGTTGGCGCCTTCACGGGCGGCCACAAACCCCATGGCCAGGAGAGCAATCTCCACATCCTCGCCCAGAAGGAGGGAGAGTCCCTGCGCAAATACATCCAAAGATTCAGCCGCGTCCAGCACAACATTCCCGACGTCCACCCTGCCGCGGTTATCAGCGCGTTTCACCAGAACGTGCGTAACCGCCGGATGAGGGTGGAGATGGCCATGACCAAGATCCGGGATGTCAGTGAGCTCTACGCTCTGGCTGACAAGTGCGCGCGCGCTGAAGAGGGGAGGAGACTCCCCGGAGAGGATACTGGCGCAGGAGGAAGCGACAGTGAAGACGCCGCCCCGGCAAGGAAAAGCCGGCGGCGGAATAACAGAAAGAAGAAGAGCAAGGAGGTGCTGGTTGTCGAGCAGTCCGGCAAGGAGGCTCCCGCCAAGAAGGCACAGGTTGGCGGTTCCGGCAAGGAGCCCGCCCCTGTAGCGGCAGCCGACAAGCAGGACGGCTCCGACAAGCAGTACTGCAAGATCCACCGCAGCAAGGGCCACGATCTCCAGAACTGCAAAAGAGTGGAGTACCTCGTAGAGCAGCAAAAGGCTGAATACGAGCGACGTGACAAGGAGAAGGCCCAAGGAGGCGGAGGAGAGCCCAGCAAGAAGCGGCCGTTAAATGGCCGGGGAGGACGCCGCGGCAAGGCCAAGCAGCGGCAAGGTGATAGACCTCCCCGGGGCCGCGACAAGGATGAGGATGAAGACGACGATGATGACATGGAAGAAGGAGACAACATCGAGCAGGAGTTCCAGAAGGCCACAGAGGTTCTGTGTGTCGACGGAGGTGCCTCTCTGCACACTTCCCACCACCAGCTCAAGCAGTGGGTGTGAGAAGTGAATGCAGATGAGCCGCCCATCGAGTCACGCAGGCTGCTGAAGTGGTCCGGCACGCCCATCATCTTTGACCTTGAGGACCACCCTGACCACACAACTGCGGTCGGGTGCTTGCCGATGTTGGTCTCACCAACTATCCGCAACCTCAAGGTCACCAAGATGTTGGTTGACGGCGGGGCCGGCCTGAACTTGATCTCCTCAGCTGTGATCAAGAAGCTACAGATCCCAGACGGCGAGCTCGAGGAAACCGGGTCGTTCCAAGGGATCAACCCGGGAAGGAGCAAGCCGAAGGGGAAGATTACGCTGCCAGTGACCTTTGGCGGGGAGCTCAACTTCAGGACGGAGAGGATCACGTTTGACGTCGCCGATATCCCATTACCATATAATGGGATACTTGGCCGTCCTGCCCTTGCCAAGTTCATGGCAGCTTCCCACTACGCGTACAACATGCTCAAGATGCCGGGGCCGATAAGCGTCATCTCTGTCCCTGGCGACAAGAAGGACGCGCTTCTCTGCGCCGACAAGATCTACCGGGATGCAGCAGCCGCAGCAGAAAGCAACACACTTGCCGCTGAAGCTCCCGGGGGGAAGAACAAGACCAAGTCCGGCAAGAGTTGTGGAGCCCACTCCGGCAAACGCACCTCCTCGGAGTGCTGCGCTGCCATCGAGGACGCGCCATCGAGCTCCACCGGCAAGTGCAAGAAGGGAATGGCAGCTCCACCGGCAACGAAGAAGGTGTCCGCCAAGGAGGACGGCATTGGTGGTACCTTCACCATCAGTGCTACACTCGACCACAAATAGGAAAGCGCGCTCGTTGCCTTCCTGCGGGCGAATGTCGACGTGTTTGCATGGCAACCGTCTGACATCTCCGGCGTTCCCAAGAAGGTAATGGAGCACAAGCTTGCTGTTTGTCCTCACGCGCGGCCCGTCAAGCAGAAGTTCAGAAAGCAAGCCGTGGAGCGCCAAGAATTCATCGCCGAAGAGATAAAGAAGTTGGAAGCAGCAGGCCTGGTTAGAGGTGTAATCCATCCTACGTGGTTGGCCAATCCAGTTGTTGTGCGCAAGGCCAATGGGAAGTGGAGACTTTGTATAGACTTCACTGATGTGAATAAAGCGTGTCCCAAGGATCCATTTCCCTTGCCGCGTATTGACCAGATTGTTGACTCCACCGCCGGATGTGAGCTGCTTTCCTTCCTTGATGCATACTCAGGTTACCACCAGATATTCATGGCCAAGGAAGATGAAGAGAAGACTGCATTCATTACTCCATGCGGCACATATTGCTTCATACGCATGCCCTTTGGATTGAAGAATGCAGGCTCAACATTTGCGAGGGTGGTGCACACTGCTTTTGAGCCACAGATCCACAGGAATATAGAGGCCTACATGGATGATATAGTGGTCAAGAGCAAGAGCAAAGATAACCTGATACAGGACTTAGAGGAAACATTTGAGAATCTGCGCAAGATCCAACTCAAGCTGAACCCCGAGAAGTGCGTCTTCGGAGTTCCCTCCGGCAAGCTTCTCGGGTTCTTTGTGTCCCAGAGGGGGATTGAAGCCAATCCCGACAAGATAAAAGCCATCGAGCAGATTGAAGCCCCGAAGCGCGTCAAGGACGTAAGAAGACTTGCTAGTTGTGTGGCTGCCCTCAGCAGGTTCATTTCAAAGTCTGCAGAACGCGCCCTGCCTTTCTTCAAAATTTTGAAAAAGGCAGGTCCTATGAAATGGACTCCGGAAGCGGAGGCAGCGCTGCAAGACTTGAAAGGATACCTGTCCTCCACTCCGATACTTGTCGCACCTAGGCCACAAGAGAAGTTGCTGTTGTACCTAGCGGCAACCAATCAAGTGGTTAGTGCTGCGTTAGTAGCGGAGAGGGAGGCAGATGAGGAACCCACATCCCCGGTAAGCGAATCCAGCGACAAGCAGGGGGCTTCCCCGACAAGCTCTGGCCCCGACAAGGACAAATCTGCGCAGGAACAAGGAGAAGTGCGAAAGAAGATGGTGCAGCGCCTAGTGTATTTCGTAAGTTCCCTCTTGAAGGGGGCTAGATCGAGATACTCTGGGGTGCAGAAGTTGCTTTTCGGCCTCCTCATGGCCTCAAGGAAGCTGCACCATTACTTCCAAGCACACGAGATAACAGTGGTCACTCGCTTTCCGTTGAAGAGGATATTGCAGAATCCCGAAGCAACAGGCAGGATCGTCAAGTGGGCACTGGAGCTGTTAAGCTTTGGTCTCAAGTTTGAAAGTACTTCAACCATACAGAGCAGAGCTTTGGCAGAATTCATAGCGGAATGGACCCCAACGCCAGATGAAGAAGTCCCAGAGAAAAGCGTCCCCGTCCAAGAAGCGAGCAGCGAATGGATAATGTACTTTGATGGTGCTTTCTCACTGCAAGGCGCCGGTGCCGGCGTGGTACTCATAGCGCCCACCGGAGAGCACCTCAAGTATGTTGTCCAGATGCACTTTCCCAAGGAGCAAGCGACAAACAATACTGCAGAGTATGAAGGTTTGCTTGCCGGCCTCAGAATTGCGGCCGAGCTTGGGATCAAGAAGTTGATTGTGCGGGGAGATTCACAGTTGGTGGTCCGACAGGTGAATAAGAGTTACCAGAGCCCTTTGATGGAAGCTTATGTTGATGAAGTGAGGAAGCTTGAAGAACACTTTGAAGGTCTGCAAATGGAGCACGTCCCAAGAGCTCAGAATGATATTGCAGATGGCCTCTCAAGGTGTGCTGCAATGAAGTTACCTGTGGAACCAGGAACCTTCGTGCTCAAGTTAACTCAGTCATCCATTACACCATCAGTTGGGAAAAACAAGAAGAGAAAGTTGGTCTCCGGCGACTACTTGCCGGTGGATCTTCCCGAAGCCGCCGCCAAGGTCCCCAAGATCAACAGCCAAGATGCTGAGGAACAGTTTGCTCCTGCAGATCCAAGGGTCTGTACAGTTGAAGCAGGCGTTCCCGACAAGCCTTGCCCCGGCAGGCTTGCCGGGGGACCATCAGCTCCGGCAGAGCCGCAGGTTCTTGCCGTAAAAGCGGAGGTTCCCGCAGCAGCCCTCATGCCTTTAGTCCTTGTTGTTGAGCCTCAGGCTCCAGCATGGGCACAGCAAATCGTCCGTTTTCTGCAAACTGGAGAACTTCCCGACGAGCCAGAAGAGATAGAGAAAATAACCAGGCAGTCAAGTATGTACCAGTTCGTTGGCAATGAACTGTACAGAAGAAGACTCAATGGTGTTAGGTTGAAGTGCATTTCCAGGGAAGATGGACAGAAGCTGTTGGCAGAGATACATGGAGGCATATGTGGCCACCACATTGGCGCAAGGGCACTTGCCGGGAAGGCGTTCCAGCAAGGGTTCTTCTGGCCAGAAGCCCTCCAGGATGCAACTGCACAAGTAACCAAGTGTGAAGCGTGCCAGTTCCATGCCAAGCAAATTCACCAGCCAGCTCAAGCTCTCCAGACGATCCCTTTGTCCTGGCCCTTCTCGGTCTGGGGGCTCGATATTCTCGGCCCTTTTCCCCGCGCAGTCGGGGGCTTTGAGTACTTGTACGTAGCAATCGACAAGTTCACAAAGTGGCCAGAAGTGGAACCAGTGAGAAAGGTGACAGCACAGTCAGCAGTCAGGTTCTTCAGATCAATTGTTTGCCGTTTCGGAATCCCTAGCAGGATCATCACCGACAACGGCACACAGTTTACAAGTCGCACCTTCGTGCAGTACGTCCAAGACCTTGGCGCCAAGGTCTGCTTCGCTTCTGTTGCTCACCCGAGGAGCAATGGTCAAGCGGAGAGGGCCAATGCTGAAGTGCTGCGCGGACTCAAGACAAGAACCTTCGACAGGCTGCACAAGTGCGGAAGAAACTGGATAGAGGAGTTGCCGGCGGCTCTTTGGTCAATCAGGACGACACCAAATCGAGCCACCGGACAGACACCCTTTGCTCTTGTCTATGGAGCAGAGGCAGTTCTCCCCACGGAACTCGTATACGGATCTCCTCGAGTGCTCGCTTATGATGAGCTCGAGCAAGAGCAACTGCGGCAAGATGATGCATTGCTCCTCGAGGAGGAACGTCTCCAGGCTGCTGTACGAGTTGCTCGATACCAGCAAGCCTTGCGTCGCTATCATAGCCGCAAGGTCAGGGCCAGGAGTCTCGAGGAAGGCGACCTTGTTCTTCGGCGTGTTCAGTCCGCCAAGAATTCCAACAAGTTGACGCCGAAGTGGGAAGGCCCTTATCGGGTGAGACCAAGTCACAAGGCCCGGCGCTGTCCGCCTTGAGACCGAAGAAGGCTTACCGGTGAGCAACTCCTGGAACATAGAGCATCTTCGCAAGTTTCACCCATAAGGCGCGGTTGCCGTGATCCGCTCCGGCAACCACCTTTTGTACAAGTCTTGCCGCTGTTGCACGTAAACCTTTGTACAAAGCCGGGCGCAGATCCCGTGCATCAGTAAAGCTTTTTGTGCTTCGCACTATTTGTCATTTCCATGCTTTTCTTTGTTATTTGCATGCATCGTTTGGCACCTTGTGCAACGCACATCCCCGGTAAGCACTAGCAAGCCGTGAGGCCCTATACTTGTTTTTCCTCCTCTTTTTCTTTCCCTCTTAAGCAGAAGGAATATTCCTCGCGCACAAGTTTGCTGGGGGGGAAGGAGATGGAGGCATGAACCAAGTACTGTTCAAGAAAGAGAAGCCTTGTCGGGGAGCAAGCAACCCATGAAAGCTAAGTTACCAAAGTTTGAGTAATTCAAATTTTTTAGTTGTCTTCCTTGAACAACCACACTTTGTATGGAAAACCTGTGGGCGGAGGAACCTACCCGTGGCTAGCCGCACCCTTACTTTGTTTCGAGCACGCTCAACGACTTAAGTGAGCTACGACAAGTGTCACGCCCTTACTTTGTTTTCGAGTTCGCTCAGCAACCTAAGTGTGCTGTGACTAGCTGCGGCAAGGTTTCTTGCCGGCGAAGGCATTGCCAGCAGGCTGCTAAGAATCCAGCACTCAGCGCTCGTGGCAAGGGTCCTTTGCCGGCAAGTTCCCTAAAAACGTAGGGTAAAAATCATACAAAGTAAAGGACCAAGAGCAAGGGAGATAACACTGCATTGATTACCCCAAAATAAGAGTGTATATTACAAAGATAGCTTGCCGCTGTTCTAAACAACTACTGCCTATGACTTAATTGGCAGCGGCAAAGGAAGCAGAGAGAAAGGAATCTAATCTATGCGGTCGCCTTCACGCCTCGTGATCTTGCCCACCTTAGCGACGATGTGGGCAACCTGCGCCTTCAACGCCTCCTGATCAGCTTCGGGCGGCAAGGTGCGGAGGACATTGACGAGGTTGATGCCGGGGTTGCGGTAGACGATCTTCGACAAGACCCGCTCCATGGTGCCCATGCAGAGTCGACGCGCCTCGTCGGCCAGCTGCACGGGGATCTTCTCCCGCAGCCGTGCAAGCGCCGGCGCAATTCCCCTGAAGAATAGACTCAGCTTGGCGCTGTGGGGAAGACTCTCGTCCGGGGAGTACACGAGATGCTCCGCCCTCAGCGCCATCATCTCCATGTCAATATTGGCAGCGGAGGTGACTAGCTCATCAGTCCACTGCTCCACTGTCCGGTTGAAGTTGTTCGCCGAGACGGCGGCGCTCTCCACCAAGGCCCTTTCCTTGCGGAGTTCGTCCTTCAGCTTCGTCTTGCGGTCCCGGGCGACGTCGAGCGAGTCAGTCAAGGTGGAAACCTTCAGCTCTAAGTCAGCAATGGAGTCCTTGGCGGCAGTGAGTTCCTGGCCCTTATCGGAGAGGCGTACCTGTAGCTCAGAGTTGGTGTGGGCATCTTTCTCCCGCTCCACATTGAGCGCAGTGACCCTGTCTTCGCTCGCCTTCAGGAACAACTCCAGCTGCGCCACCTTGGCCTCCAGGTCCTTCTTGGCGGTCTCTGCGGCGGCTGCGGCGTTCCTCGCCTCCTTTAGAGCCCCGCCAATGGCCTGCTCCCGGGCGGCGAGGTCGTCCTCGTGGGCATCGAGGTCGACCTTCCGCTGGTTGAGTACTCCTTCCCGCCGAGACAGCTCCTCGGCGGCCAATCATTGCTGCTCCTCGTCCTCAGCCTTCTCAAGGATAAAGGCTTGCTGCGCCCCGGCAAGCTCTTCACGCTCCTCCGCCAAGTTGCGGAGGGCCGCCTGGTTGGCGGAGCGGAGCTCCGCGGCACGCTTCTCCAGATCAGCTCCAGCCTTGGCAGCCAGAGCCTCCCGAGACTCCAACTTCGCTTGCCTGGCCCGGTACAAGGCCAGGAGCCGACGAAGGAGTCTCTCCTCTTCGGGCTCGTCGCTGCTGCCGGGCGCTTCAACAACCTTCAATCCGGCAGAGGCGAGGACCTCTCCGTCGAAGGTCTCTCCCTCCGCGGGTGCTCGAGACGAGGACGCCCACGGGACTTGTATGAAAACCCCGTTGGCGGCCTCCAAGTAGACGCCCGACCGGTCCGCGGAAGCGAAGGGGTCAGCGGCCGGTGCAGCGTCCGGCGCTCCCGCAGCCTCCGGGCCAGCGGTATGGTCGCCGGTCCCTTCCCCAGCCGCGGCATCGGCGGTTGGGGCGGTCTCTTCAGCGGCAGGCTCGTCGGCTCCAGCCATTCCCTCGGTGGCAGTGGCGTTGCCGCCGTCGCCGTGCACCTCCTCCTCAGCGGTGGCCTCCGTCTCCATCAGCTCTGGGGCAGGAGGATCTAGCAGAAGAAAAAGAAAAGAAAGAATCCAGCAAATATCCAAAAAGACAAATCCAAGAAGGAGTTGCAAGGTTTACCTTCGCGGACTTCTTCGACGACGGGGTCCCTCGCCGGGGAATTCTCCCTTGGCGGCGGCGTAGTGGCCCCTGCTGGCGGAGGGCCGCCTGCGCCCTCCCTTGGCGGGCTGCTCACCCTTGTCGGGCTGCTCACCCTTGGCGGGGTACTCGCCCTTGGCGGAGTGCCCGTCCTTGGCGGAGCGTTCTCCCTCGCCGGGGAGTTCATCCTTGGCGGGGAGGGTGGAGCAAGTGGCTCGTCGGGGGCGACCTCCTGGTGCTCCTGCGGCTGCGGCTCCACTTCTGCACAAGACAACAAGACGTCAACCAAGATGATAACCTCAAGCGCACCCGTCAAGCAGAAAGATAAATACCAGACTTACGCTGGGGGCTGTGCTGGGGGCTGCTCCTCGAAGCAGCAGGCTGATCCGGCAAGTTCGTCGCCGGCACGTCGCTTGTCGCCGTGACGGGCTCGTCGTCCTCGATATTGACCACAGGGATCTTGGCCCTCTTCGCCATCCGCTGGGTCAAGGTCCTGCGGAGCAAAACAAAAGCAAGATCAGAACCAGCAGGGAAAATCAAGACAAAAACAAAGAAACTAAAAGAATTGCAAGTACTTACTCCTCTTCCTCTTCGTCGGAGCTGAGGGCGGAGAAGTCAAACTCCGCCTGGTGGGCTCCCGCGCGAGGAGCTGGAGGAGAAGGCTCTCTCGGGGGCTTGGCGGTCTCCGGGGCTGTGGGCTGTGAAGACCCGGCCCCCGTTGTCGCCGAGGACCGAGGAGTAGAAGGAGCACCCGTTCCGCTCCGGGAAGATCCTCCTCCGCTTGGCGCTCGAGCACGGGGCGCCTCCTTGACGACTTCGCTCGTCTTGGTGGCGCGCGTCGCATGGCGCGTCGGCTGCTGCCGAGGCGCCTATGGCCTCGCCGTCTCAGTTGCCTTGCGGAGGCGCTTCTTCGGTTGCTGCGAAGGGCTTGGCGGAGGCGGAGAGTTCTCCGAGGATGAGGAGGCATCGTCATCAAGATTCAGAGATCCACCAGAGTCTCCATCGGAATCTCCAGCTCGGGCGTCCTCCTCCTCCTCGGCGGGCCGCTGGACTCAGTGCCATGCCCGGCGGCCTCGCTCCCCCCGGCAACCTCGCTCGTCCCGGCAAGCTTCACGGAAGGCTCCCCGGCAAACTCCTCGGGCGCAATCTTCAGCAGCTTGAGGATTTCCGCCTCCTCTGCTTGACTCACTGCGTCCGCGGCCTGTGCCTCTTCCACAGTGTATCCAAAGTCGCCCGCAGCCGCAGCTGCGGCGGCCTCCTCCATCCTGGAGGCGATGTAAGCTACATCCTGGTCAGTAGTATCCCGGGTAAGGCCCTTCTTCTCCTCGGCATTGCGGGGCTTCTCGACCAAGTTGTTGAAGAAGGTCAGCACGGTCTCCGGTGAAGGCTCCAGCCAAGTGGGGACGACGCCATGGGAGTCGCACTCGGGCATTATCGCGCGTATGGAATCACGGGCAGTGCTGTTGCACAGCGGCACCACTCCCCGGGGAGGTCTGAACCACTCCGGGTGGGCCGGGTCATGCTTGAAGAGCTGGAGAACCATCCCCTTCAACTCCAAGACGGTGAAGTTGTAGTTCAATCCAGGGCGCAGCCTCATGATGTCTGCCGCATTGCCGAATTCCCAGGCGGGCCTCTTCCTTTCTTGTAAAGGGGCGATGCGGCGGCGGAGGAAATCTACTCCAACTTCTCCAACAGTCAGATTGGCGGCCCAGAGACGAATGATCCTAATGCGGGCGATCTGAAGCTTGCTGTCCTCCGGGGCCAATTCACTCCAATCCCTGCCGCGCACTATGGCAGTCTGGCGCGGCGAGGTAAAGGGCTTAGGATTAGCTTCCAGCACCCAGCACCAATCGGCTCTCCACTCCTCCCACTTTCCGCAGAGCTCTCCCTTCAAGTACTCGTCCTTCTTGTTCAGCCTGAAGATCCAGGAGATGCCGCCGAAGAGGGGGGCACCGGACTCTACTCTAGGCATGAAGAAGTGGCGGAAAAGAGCTACATTTGGATGAACCCCAACATAGTTTTCGCACAGATGTGCGAAAACGGCCATCGTAAGGATGGCGTTGGGGGTGAAATCTAGGAGGTGGAGGCCATATGTGTTCATTACATCAAAAAAGAACTCCGAGAACGGAGGGCACAGACCACAATGGAAGAATGCGGCAAAGAAAAAGTACCCGCCGGGGAACATGTCAGCGGCGACGGCGGGGAAGACTCTGGTGCGGGGATGAGCTTTGGTCTCCCTCGCCCAGAACAAATAGTATTTGTCCCGCAGCTCCCTCGCCCCAAGCCTCGGCGCGAAGACCACACACTTCTTCCGCAGGGCTGCCAGCTTCGCCGCCTGCTCGGACTTCTCCTTCTTGGCCTTGTCGCTCTTCGCCTTGTCGCTCTTTGGAGCCATGGCGGGGGCGGTGAGGAAAGAGGCGAGGAGGTCGACGGTGCCGCGGATGCGGGAGATGGCGGAGGAAGGGAGGGGCTTGGCTCCCTGTCGACCTTTGGGAGGCGGAGGGCGACGGGGGTTTCTGGAGAATCAAGGCGCAATGAAGACGATGGAGGGGAATTGCCCCTGCTTCCTTTGCTTTTAAGGGGGAAGTGGGGGACGTTCCGCATTTCCCATTAAAGAATAGGCCACGATCTCTCCCACGACGCCGCAATCGACGCGTGCCGTTAGGGAGGGGCGCGGCGGATACGGAAGGGGATACGGCTTGCCGTGGGCCGCGTGTGCCCGTGCACTGTCTTGGGCCTGGCCCAACAGCGCTCGGCACCGTGTGTGGCCCAGGCCCGGGGGCTCCTGTCGGTGTACTAAGATAGGGGTACCTTAGTACCCCAACTTGTGCACGGGCAGTAGCAGCTTCCCGTGGCAGGGCTTACCACGTGCTCGCCAAGAACCTTTCTGGTCCCTATGAAGCCATTCAAGAACAAAGTATACAAGTCAGAAGATCAAGGCCCCGGCAAGAGGAGCTTGCCGGGAAGGCCGCACCAGGCTCAAGGTTATCACTTTAGCACAAGACCCTGGCAAGAGGAGCTTGCCAGGAAGGCCAAGGAATACATATCTCAAGAGATGCCTCGGCGCATCTTGCGCCCCGGCAGGACCCGGAGAGCGACAAGCTTCCGGGCCCGGCAAGATCACTACCCCGGCAAGGTGCTTGCCGGGGAAACCTACGCTGTGTGCCCGCGCTCCAACTCATCGGCCCACACGTCGCCCTGGGGCCCTTCCAGGGGCACGTGGAAGATGGCTGTGCAGCCTGGGGCACACGGTGGCAAGCCACGGTGACGAGGCTACCGCCGTGGCGAACGGAGAAGCATGGACGGACGCTTTTGGGGGCGACGGCGACGGGCATTTAATGCCCTTGTCCCCCACTGTCAAAGTTAGGTGAAGACCACTGTTCATCCACTGTTCACGCACTGTTACAACTACCACCAAAATTACACTTTTACCCTCCTCCACGTTGACACCTGTCGGTGACCCCTTTGAGCTATAAAAGGAGGCCCATGCACAACGTGGGAGAGGGTCGGTTGGAAGCCTAGACAACTCTCTCGCTCGGTGTAGCTAGTACTATAGATATTCAAGCTCCCGAGCTCAAGAACTCAATACAACCTAAGCAGGAGTAGGGTTTTACGCGTCCGTGCGGCCCGAACCTGGGCAAAACTGCCCGCGTGTGCCCCTCGATCTGCTCTCCGTGCTCCCTCCGCTCCCTTACCGCAACGTAGAAGGGGCTCCGGTCCCATAGGTGCTCGTGGGACGACAGTTTCCCCCGACAAGGGTCATCCCGAAGGGCTGTCCATGACACCGTCCGGGGGACTATCCGACCACCACGCGTAGGGCTGTCCGAGGAGACGGAGAACATTCTCGCGGTTGGAAGGTTGTAAATCCTAGTTGTGGGGATCTGCACCGCCGATCATCATAAACTCTTCTTTCGCTCTGCTACGAGTTGGTAATGATCATATCAAAACCTTGTATGCATCTCCATAGTGGTCCTGGGACTGTTTGTAGTATGGTTTTTTTCCTATCGCGTTCCCCTATAGTGGTATCAGAGTCGTGGTATGCGTAGATGTAGGTTACGATCTAGAATACATAGAGATGTATGGGTATTGCACAATATAATTTGTAGTATATGAGTTCTATTACTGAAAATTATTTGTGTGGGTAGCAGATGAAATCTATTACTCAGTGTTCTTGTTGCTTCCCTAGTATTTGTGTATTTCTGATCTTGAAATGGCATGGTGGAATTTCACAAAGTTTTGGCAATCGTCAATCCTGATTGATCAACGAAGTGCTACAGTTCTTTGGGTTCCACCATAGATAAAAGAAAGATGAAATTTCATAGACTAAAGGGCAATGTAGATATGATCTGCACGGGGGTCATGCGTATGACGAAGTTCAGTATGGGGTTTGAGATTTTATTATCTCGTGCTTCATATACCCCGCAAAGTTAATCTAGTGACTTCAATAATCATACTTGATGAGTAACGTTGGTGATACGTCCCAAACGTATCTATAATTTCTGCTTGCTCCATGCATGTTTTGGGTGATATTGCTATGCTTTTGATACACTTTTGATCATATTTGGACTAACCTATTAACTCAGTGCACCCCAGTGCCAGTTTCTGTTTTCTGTTGTTTTTGTATTTCAGGTTTTCCCATTACTTAAATTGCCAGAAAAATTCCGGGAAAAATATATAAAAAATCAGCGCTCCAAAAGCTTCCATGCGCCAGAAGTGGGGCCAGAGGGGCCCCAGGCGCCCTGATGGCGCGGCCCCACCCCTGGCCGCGTCGGGGGGGCCGCCTGGGGGGCTCCCACCTCCTCTGGTGCCCTACTTGGCCTCCTATTTATTCTCCCGTCGCGAAAACCCTGATTCCAGAACCCTTTTCTCCAGAAGCAATTCCGATCTCCGCCGCCATCGCCACCAAGTTTCGGGGGACCAGAATTCCTGTGTCGGCATCCTGCCGGGACGGGGAAGTGCCTCTGGATTCATCTCCATCGACGTTGCTTCCTCCCTCCATGATGCGGGAGTAATTCCTCCTTGGGGTTGAGGTTTCTACCAGTAGCTATGTGGTCAATTCTCTCTCCCATGATGTGATCTTCGTTGTGATCATAGGCTATGTTAATCTAGGGTGATCCCATGATATTTCCCCTTCCTCTATGTATTGGATTGATGTACTCACTTGTCTTTATCTAGTATAATCCCCGAGACCAAGGTGACAGCGGTCTATTGGACATGGATTAGAAGAATATTTTCATGAGTGATTTCCTCTTTTGTGTGTTGATTGAAGATTGAAAGTCCCTTGGTGCTTGTCTTTAACTATCCTTGAGATATGTTGTGGTGATTGTGGTACTCTCTTTGGATGGCCGCAGTGACATTGGGAAATCCATAGATTGAGAACTACGAACTTTGAGGTGTGCTTTTGTAGCCCTACATAATTCTCGTCCTCTCTTGACCACAAAGGAATGACCTCCGAGTGCGTCTCCATTGCATGTTTTATGGGAAATATCATGTGATTAGACTATGTTAATGTTGTTGGGAGTTGCCACTAGTGAAAGTATGAAGCCTAGGCCTTGTTTCCACCATTGCAATACCATTTGTGCTCACGCTTACCACTTGTTTGCTTGCTGCACTTTTTATTACAGATTTATATTACTTTGCTTTGCCACTCCTATCATCCATATTTTACCATCTCTTCGCCGAACTAGTGCACCTATACAACTCCTAGTTGTATTAGGTGTGTTGGGGACACAAGAGACTTCTTGTATCTTAGTTGCAGGGTTGCTTGAGAGAGACCATCTTCAACCTCTACTTCCCTGAGTTCGATAAACCTTAGATCATCCACTTGAGGGAAATTGCTGCTGTCCTACAAACCTCTGCGCTTGGAGGCCCAACATAGTCTACAAGAATAGAAGCGTGTGTAGACATCAAGCTATTTTTGGCGCCGTTGCCGGGGAAGTAAGTGTTTGAAGGTATATCTTTAGATCTTGCAATTAAATCTTTTCGTTTCTTGTTTTTAGTTTCACTAGTTATGTTTATGGAAAACCACACTCTTAGTTCGCTGCTTGGGGAAGGCCGCTTTACCACACCCATGGTAGAGAAGTCTCCTCCACCTACTGAATGTATCCTGTTCCAAATACCACTTGGGATAATTGAAATAATTAGGAATGATTGTTATGATGGGACAGTCAATCCTAGTATTCATTTGTTGAAACTTACAGAACTTTGTGAGTTGTTTAAGATTTCAGGTTTGACAAGAGATGGAGTCATGAGGAAATTATTTGCCTTGTCACTGAAAGGAAAAGCATTGGAATGGTATAGGCTACTAGATGACTCTCACCTGCTGGATTGGGAAGAGATCCAGTCTCTCTTTTACTCCAAGTTTTATCCTCTTCATGAAGTCCATGAGAATAGGAATTATGTTTATAATTTCTATCCTCATGATAGAGAGAGCATAGCTCAAGCTTGGGGGAGACTGAAAATGTTAATGCTAAAATGTCCTAACCATGGGCTCCCCAAAGATATTATTATTACTAATTTCTATGCGAGGCTCTCTCGACAGGATAAAGATTTGCTCGATGCTTCCTCTATGGGTTCTTTCACAAACGAAAAGATTGATGCTAAATGGGAACTCCTTGAAATAATTCAACGCAACACTGAAGATTGGGAGATCGACAAAGGTAAAGAGTCAGGTATAATTTATGAGTATGATTGCATTAAGTCCTTTGGTGAAACTACAAGTTTTAATAAGTTTAGTGCTAAGTTTGGGCTTGATTCTCAACTCCTTGTTGATTTCCTCAAATCTTTTGCTTCACATCTTAATATGCCTAAGGAGGATTGGATCAAGCATCATGAACCTTTTAAAGAGATTTGCAAAGAAAATGAAATTGTTCATGATGATTGCAACATGCATGATCCAATTCCTAAAAATGAAGTTTTATATAAGCATGTTAATTTTTGTGGAGTGGATAGACCTTGTGAAAGGCCTATGATTGAAGAAGAGAAGTATTGTAAGCAACATAAGCATGAAAGAACAATCACTTGGGTCAAAGATTTAAATGAAATTGCTAGAGAATTGTGTGACCTTTATCCTTTTACTTGTGAACTTTGATGTATAGAGGGTCACTTTAATTTTCAATGCATGCACTTTCAAAACATAACTGTTAACCAGTTGTGTGATAACATGATCACCCCTGATCTTTATGATGAGCTTATGTTATTTTTGATGTGTGAAGAGTTATCAGAAAAGACTTCTTGGCTAGATGTTAATGCCATAGGAATAAAAAGCACTTTGCAAAATTGCCATCTCTATTGTGTTGTTAATTGCCATAAAAATGATTACATAAGTAAGATTAGAAAGGAGGGAACTTTACCAAAGTATAAAAATGTCTCTTATATTTCTGCTAATAAAAAGGAAAGTTTCTCCCAAGTTTCCCCTATTGTTTCTAATGATAAACCAGGATATGTGGAGAAGCTTCATCTCCAACCACTCCCTCCTAAGGTGAAGAAGAAGAAAAAGAAGAGGAGGAGGAAGAGGAGCAAGAAGGAAGAAGAATGGGTATCAACCTGGCCTGAGCATATTCCTCCCATCAACTTTTATCCTAACGGTTGTAAGTTTAAAGAAGAAGGTGAAGTTTATTGCCTTAATTATCATCTTGATGATACGTCCGTAGGTACTATTGAAGATGATTTTGATTATGATATGCATGTTACTTATTGTGATTGGGAAAATGATGATAATGTTACTTATGATCTTGAAAATCTTTTTTGTACCAACTCTGAAAGTGATGATATGGAAAGCTCTAAGCTTGGGGATGATAGGATTGCAAATCCTTTACCCACTAGTGATGTGATAATCGAAAATTCTTTTGCTAGTAAGAATAAAGACAACATGTTTACAAATATAGTTGCTAGCAATGATAATGCTCTTCTCTACTATGATGATGTTATAACTCCAATCTATAGTGATTATAAAGGTACCTATGACATAAGGAGAAATTATCCTTATGAAACTTGTCATAATCGTGGAGGGAATTACTCCCTTGTTGAACACCATCTTCCTAATACACAATTAATCTATAGTGTTCAAGTTGTTTATGATAGTCCTACTCCCACTATTACCAATGAGAAAGATTATGCTTATGTGGAGAGTAAGAGTACCTTTTTGCATTTGGATCATGGTAACAATGCTTTATGTGATGCTTATATTGTTGAGTTTACTCGTGATCCCATTGAAAATTATTATGAGAAGGGAACATATGCTTATAGATATTTCAATAATATCAAGTTCCCTCTCTTTATGTTAAAGGTTTTGAAGATGCACTTGTTTTGTCTTCCTATGCTTATTGCTTTGTGCTTCAATGAATTATTCTATTGCAATATTCCTATGCATAGGAAACATGTTAGGCTTAAATGTGTTTGGTATTTGCTTCTTGATGCTCTCTTTTGTTCTTCAACTCTTATTCCTACGAGAGCATCATTAAAGTCTTAAGCCTATCTTTATGGCTATAAAGAAAGAGCTCTAGGGAGACAACCCTTGTTATCTTTGCTTTCAGTTTGTTCTTTCAGTTTTTAGTGGTCTTGATGTTGCTGTAGCAACATCACTGTATCTTTATTTTTCAGCTTTGTGCCAATTTTAGCCTCTGATTGGAAGAAAGTTCAAAAGTTGTGACATGCTGTCCAGAAAACAGATTCTGTCCTTGGAAAGAAAAATTCGAATAAAATCACCAGATCATCTTTTTGATCTGAATTTTTTTGACAGCATGCTCTATACAATTGTCTTTCGAGCGTCTGTTCTGAGTTTTTTGATTTGAGTTGCAGAAGTACCCCAAAAAAAATATTTACTACCTGCTGGTCTGTTTTTCACAGATTCTGCCCTGTTTTGCCTTTTCTTCGTTTTGCAGACCTTAAGCTTGCTTTTTCTTTGCAAAAACTTTTTGGCGATCTTGAGAAACAGTAGACCTTCAAGAATATCTTTGTTTCCAGTAGAGAAAAATTATTTTATTGTGGGTACTAACCTCACTAATCAGATTATGATGAGTTATGTATGAAGGGAGTTTTCAAGTGTGCGAGGGAAGATGATAAAAGAAGATTCAGGAGTGTCAAACGCTCAAGCTTGGGGATGCCCCCATGCACCCCCAAGAAATATCCAAGGAGACTCAAGCATCTAAGCTTGGGGATGCCCCCGTGCATCCCCTTCTCCATCAAACAATTATCAGTTCGTCCTTCGTTCCACTATATTTTTATCACTTCATGTGTTATGTGCTATGCTTGGAGCGTCTTGCTCTTTTCTTTTTAGTTTATTTAGTTTTACTTGCTGTTCTTAACAAGTTGGATCCTAGCCTTCATTGTTTGGGAGAGAAACACGCTCCACTCCACTGTAGAACACAACATAGGCTTGCATGCGTATCTTCTTGTGTGTGTTCCTTATCTTTTCATAGCTGCTGTCATGCTTAGCTCTTAGTTTTCATGCTTATCTTTTTAAGAGCTTCTGTTTAGGCTGTTACTTCTGGAACTCTCTTGAGTTATCATGCTTATCTTGTTAAGAGAGTTGGCTTTTGTGGCACTGGTTGATATGTCTATGATAAAAATGCTATGTGCATAATGGTGCTTAGTAGTTCATGTTTTCTTATGGTTAGTCTCAAATAGCTGGGGGTTCTTAATGTATTATTGAAGTACCAGCATGATTTGTTTGCCTATGATGTGGTATGTTTAGTGATATCTTCCTCCAAGAATTTATTTTGATTGACTTGGCATATGCTCACGCATATTTAAGACTGTAAAGAAAGTCTATCAAGCCTTGATGATCTTTAATTTCTGAATAGTGATATAACTTCCATGCCCGATTCAATGTTGCTTTGTCGCTCTGCATGATTATGGCCGTCATTGCTCTCTTAGTTGGTCGCTCCCAGTCTTTTGCTAGCCTTCACCTGTACTAAGCGGACTAACTGCTTGTGCATCCAAAATCCTTGAAACCAGTTATGCCATATGAGTCCACCATACCTTCCTATATATGGTATTTACTTGCCATTCCTAACGAAGACTTTCTTGTACCATCTCAAAATTATTCAAAAAGCATTTCTCTTTTGTGCCTCTGTTTTAGCTCATGAGGAAGTAGTAGGTAATTCATGATCTTCTTATGTTGGACAAATTTTACCCCGGGATTGCATGTCTAATCTGCAAACCCCTAATACGAGGAGGGACTGGCATGAGTGCGCCCAGCTCACAAAATATAATAGCAACAAACAAACCCTCCTTCACGCTTTGTTCATGAGAAATCATAAAACTCTGACAGTGATAAACAAAGGAGATTAAGGGGATGTGATTGTCCCCGCGTGGGAGCCGTTCCTCGAAACTTGTCCAACATAAGAAGTAATTGGGTTATCTACTAGCATTCGTTGACGAATTATGCACCTTCCAAAAGCTTTTTATCTCTGTTTTTAAAACCACGAGCTCTGGTACTTGTTTAGTCTTTGCTTCCAGCCACGGGTTTTCAACATTGCCATCAAAATCCACGGTTCGAGAGTCTCCACCTTCTTTCTTCAAAGCACCAACTATTGAGAACATGATTGTCATTCTGAGTGTAATGTGCATTGTCCCAAAGTACCATTGTCTTCTGCATGATTGTGATATCGCTTATTCTGAAACCATTGTATCTAGTCGTCACTTAAACTTCGGAGGTGCTCCTGCATTTATGTTTTGCTTCACTAAAGGGGGCAAGCGAGGTATCACTTTGTCATGTTTGCACACCATGCTCACTACAAATCTATTGGGTGTTTCAGTATCATATTGTAAACTTTCAGTTCTTTGTGATATTCTCATGAGGCAACTTAATTACTAAAGATTCATTATCTCAATAAGCATTTGTCATGTGATTGTGAAAGACTCTTTGGTAGCATGTCACCACAGAAATTGTGCTTGTTATCACTTACCTACTCGACGACGAGCAGGAATTAAGCTTGGGGATGTTGATACGTCCCAAACGTATCTATAATTTCTGCTTGCTCCATGCATGTTTTGGGTGATATTGCTATGCTTTTGATACACTTTCATACACTTTTGATCATATTTGGACTAACCTATTAACTCAGTGCACCCCAGTGCCATTTTCTGTTTTCTGCTGTTTTCGTATTTCAGGTTTTCCCATTACTTAAATTGCCAGAAAAATTCCGGGAAAAATATATAAAAAATCAGCGCTCCAGAAGCTTCCATGCGCCAGAAGTGGGGCCAGAGGGGGGGCAGAGGGGCCCCAGGCGCCCTGATGGCGCGGCCCCACCCCTGGCCACGCCGGGGGGCCGCCTGGGGGGCTCCCACCTCCTCTGGTGCCCTACTTGGCCTCTTATTTATTCTCTCGTCGCGAAAACCCTGATTCCAGAACCCTTTTCTCCAGAAGCAATTCCGATCTCCGCCGCCATCGCCACCAAGTTTCGGGGGACCAGAATTCCTGTGTCGGCATCCTGCCGGGATGGGGAAGTGCCCCCGGATTCATCTCCATCGACGTTGCTTCCTCCCTCCATGATGCGGGAGTGGTTCCTCCTCGGGGCTGAGGTTTCTACCAGTAGCTATGTGGTCAATTCTCTCTCCCATGATGTGATCTTCGTTGTGATCATAGGCTATGTTAATCTAGGGTGATCCCATGATATTTCCCCTTCCTCTGTGTATTGGATTGATGTACTCACTTGTCTTTATCTAGTATAATCCCCGAGACCAAGGTGACAGCGGTCTATTGGACATGGATTAGAAGAATATTTTCATGAGTGATTTCCTCTTTTGTGTGTTGATTGAAGATTGAGAGTCCCTTGGTGCTTGTCTTTGACTATCCTTGAGATATGTTGTGGTGATTGTGGTACTCTCTTTGGATGGCCGCGGTGACATTGGGAAATCCATAGATTGAGAACTACGAACTTTGAGGTGTGCTTTTGTAGCCCTACATAATTCTCGTCCTCTCTTGACCACAAAGGAATGACCTCCGAGTGTGTCTCCATTGCATGTTTTATGGGAAATATCATGTGATTAGACTATGTTAATGTTGTTGGGAGTTGCCACTAGTGAAAGTATGAAGCCTAGGCCTTGTTTCCACCATTGCAATACCATTTGTGCTCACGCTTACCACTTGTTTGCTTGCTGCACTTTTTATTACAGATTTATATTACTTTGCTTTGCCACTCCTATCATCCATATTTTAGCATCTCTTCGCCGAACTAGTGCACCTATAAAACTCCTAGTTGTATTAGGTGTGTTGGGGACACAAGAAACTTCTTGTATCTTAGTTGCAGGGTTGCTTGAGAGAGACCATCTTCAACCTCTACTTCCCTGAGTTCGATAAACCTTAGGTCATCCACTTGAGGGAAATTGCTGCTGTCCTACAAACCTCTGCGCTTGGAGGCCCAACATAGTCTACAAGAATAGAAGCGTTTGTAGACATCAGTTGGTAGCTGCGGTTTGGTTGAAACATTAGAAGCCACGTAAAATAAAATTTTGCATAAACCGATTAGAGGTGTCTAACTTGGTTTTGCAGGATGACATGAGATGTGCATATGATGTGGTATAGTCTTTTGTCATATTTAATTTGATTATGTATGAGATGACTATATAATGTAAATTAATTAACATGACCTAGGTGTCACGATTCGACATGATGGCCAGAGCCATATGATTGTCACTTTAATGACATGTGTGTCAACCTTATGTGATGCACTTATTTTATTAGCTATAGAGATAGTAATATATCTGGTGCATCAACAAGGTTGTGGCAATCTTCGCGAAGGTGAACACCGACGCAATGCTGAAGACGAAGAAATACAAGACTTCTCCGTCAGAAAGGGCTATACCATACCATGCTATTATGAATTGCCTGAGATGTTAATCCCTTATGATGCACCCTTTCGATTGCATAGTAGTCACTTTTTATTACGATGATCTCTCACTTATAATATCAAGTAGTTAGTGTTCTCCCAAGTGTAGCACTGTCATGGCACCTATACTCTTCGGGGTAACACAGGATCTCCCTGGGTACGAACGATTAGAGAAGTATGAGGCGGGTGAGTTGAGACCTCATAGTGAGATCACTTGGTTGTATTGATGTTCCGAGCTCGGAATACGCCCATCGAAAGATGAACAAGAGTCACATAAAGATGTGATCGGCAAGTTTACCAATTGAAATTTGCGCCATCAGTGTTCATCTCGTTCAATGGCGTGGAATGGAAATGCAGGTCTTGAATCACTCACACTCAATTATGAGAGATATTGATTTGAGTGGGAGCGCACCTTAGAATAAAAAATATTCACTAAAGTGCAAATTGATTATGGACATTGTCTAAGTGAAATTTGCATAATAGTTGTAGAATACTAGCTCGCAGTTCCATCTTCCCTATTAAAATTAAATAAGATGTTATTTATCTGGTTAAATCTTGAAGGTTGGTAACATAATGTGAGGATTGTCCTCAGTAGTGCCGAGAAGGACTTTGCCCTATCGCATGCTTTCAGTATTCTCCCACTAATGCTACAGATGATGTGACTCTCATCCTTCGATCCAAAAGCTAGAATTCCGTTATGGTCAAATGCAATATGTTTGCTTCCATGAAACCAAAACTTCAAAAGTTTGGGATAGTTATGTGACATTCATGGAACTGAAAATTAGTTTCAGATACAAACAATGGCTAAAAGATATGAGATATCCAAAGCAATGTTTGTTTGCAAATTATTAGTAAAGTATTTACTATGCATTATACTAATAAGAGAGGTATCCAGAAGAATGTCTGTCATCTGATGATGGTGAATAAAATAACAACTTAAAGAGAAAGGAAATGTCCGAAGGGTGTTAGTAAGACTAACACACCTAGGAAGTCCGGGGCTAACACCACTCTTAAAGTTGGGTGCTTCTTCTGAGAGTAGGAGAAATACTGAAACTTGAACTGTTAGAAGTATAAAGGCAAAAACAAACAAGACTGAAATATCTAGTTCATGTATGACTGTCATACGAGTTCTAGATGTATGGAAGGCTGGTCCAACATATAATTCTTGAGAATTATGATTAAACATGTTAATCACTTATTCTTGGGTATTGTGATTAAAAGTTGGTCATGTAGATACCCGCTCGATTGCATTCAGTTGCGACTCGATGCATGAACTACTATGGCCTAAAATACTTGCCAGGAATGAGGTTTAGATACGCGCTCGAAACATAGTAAAAGTTACTATACCTTCCAACAGGGTATTACCTCTCTATATATTTTCATAATTCATTTAGAGTTTTATACACTCTAGCCCATTGCAAAATGTTTGTTGCAAGAAGGTTGTTCATAAGAGAACCATCATGGTTCAGTATTATGAATGACAGAAGGGCCATACTTTCATTGTGAATGAGATGTATGTTATGAATAATGATAAAAAATACATTACCTTAGTATTTATTTTCATAATTCATCTTACAGTTTTATACACTCGAGCCCATTGCATAATGTTTGTTGCAAGAGGGTTGTTCATAAGAGAACAGTTGATGTTCCGTGTTATGAATAACATAGGGGACATACTTCCATTATGAATTAGATGTATGTTATGAATATTGATGGTAATATAATACATCCATAACACTGACGCTAAATGTCATAAGACTAAAAGAATACCACACATGTGTGGCACTGCATTTGGTCACATTGGAGAAACTCGCATGGAGAAATTCCATAATGATGGATTTTGAAGTCGTTTGATTATGAATCATCTGGCACTTGCAACTTTCCTCTGAAAAGTGAAGTCACTAAAATACCGTTCATAGGCCATAAGGAACGAGCAACAAACTTATCGGTGATCATACATTTTTTATATATGTAGTCCGATAAATGTTGTTGCTAGCAGTGGATTTGTCTATCTTCAGAAATGACTAAAGTAGATATATGAATATTTACTTTATGAGAGATAAGTCTAAATCTTTTGAAATCATTCAAAAGGTTTTCGGAATGTAGTAGACATTATTGTACAAGCAAACTATGTTTCTGCAATTAGATTGCGGAAAGGGATATTTGAGTTACAAGTTTAGCAAATGTCTGATGAGTTGTGAAAATGTTTTCATAACTTATACCTCCCGGAACACCACTGTGAGTGGAATGTATGTGCAGATGTAATCAATCCATTTATGACATGGTAAGATCAAAGATGACATAAGTAAATTTGCCATTATCCCTTTTAAATTAATGCTTTAGAGACTACGGCTTTTACACTGAAAAGAGTGCTATCATATATGTTGAAATGACGCCATTGTATGGTACGCCCAACCATGTTATGCCTTTTCTTAACATTTGGAATAAGGGGCTTGTGTAAAATATTTGCAGACCTATTCCAAATCAGTCAAGTGCTACTTTGTAGATTATCTCAAATTATTGGGTATTCCTCCTTCACTATACCGAGGCAAAAGTTTGCCACAAAGAATGGTATGAGCTTGAAGAAAATGGTTCTTTCAAAAGGGTGAGTGGGAGAAATGTGCAACTCCACGAGATAATAGTATATTCGTTATCATGACAAGGGAAAGAAACCTCGGAAGCAATTCCAGAGTTTCCTCCTGCAGCTGATACGGAAGCCTCTACAATAAAATGTATGGACTTCAGTCGAACTTGCAGCTGAACCATGTAGGCAAAACTCGTGTAAACCTCTCAGGTGCGCAAATGTGATATTGTTATTAGAAAATAGTATGCCTACGGTACACAAGGAAATGTTGTTGGTCCCTGATTCCTAAATTGGCTAAATGCCAATATAATCTGAGATAGTTTCCATAAAAATGATTCAAGATTATATCTTGATAAACCCTTCGGAAGACTTAAAGTCTAAAGAATATTAATGGAACTATAAACTGATACGGATAAAAAAAATCCATAAATCTCGACTTGTTGCTTATAACGAATTCAATGGATTAACTTCAGCGAGATTGCCGCTCCATAGAGATGCTTAAAGTCAGTTCGGGTTAAACTAGCAATTAATACACATTTCAATCATGAGATATGATACATGGATGCCAAAAGGATTTTTGTGAGATGGAAATGCTACCTATGACTTGCATGTGATACGGTCCAAGGTATTTTGTCAATCTAGAGGATGCTAGTGAGTATGCAAACTTTAGAGTTCCAGCGATGGACAGAAGGGAGCAAAATGGAGTTGGAATCTTTGTTTTTGATGAAATAGTCAAAAGAGTTTGATTTTATCAATGGATAACTAAGATGCTTGTGGTTACATGAAAGTAAGTGGGAGCATAATAATATTTCTAAAACTTTGTGTGCTTGACACATTTTTGATTGGAAATAATATAAATTTGTTGACACGAATTAGGACTTCATTAAAAAATAGTTTTTTGATGAAGTGCTTGGGCTAAGTACCCTTGATATTAGGCATAATTATCTTTGGAGATTGTATTTCTTGATAGGGCTAAGCCAAAATACATATTGACAAGGTGCTAAAACAGTTTAGCAATAAAAACGCCAAGTTGTGATTCTTGCCGAAGTCGCATGGAAAGAGTTTTTGCAAGACTCAGTGTCCCAGAACACTGATGAGAAAAATACATGATGGATATTCCACACACTCTTGTGTTTGTATTAATCATGTATTCAATGGTATGTAAAGCAACCAGATATGTGTGTTACTCCCAAGCTCAAAGTAGTGATCATGGGACAACAGTGAAAATGTCATTGAGTACTAAAGTAGCACTGATGACATGTTTTCTCGTAAGTAGAGATTATGAAGTGGTCATTGTAATTAATTACATTGGTACGGTCTCCATCAATGATCCATGCGGTTTTTTGACTTAAGTTAAGGGTTTTGTGTAGACATGGTAAATTGGAATTGTTCCAAACATGTTACTGTGGCAAATTCTATAACAAAGGTTAAGTATGTTGACGCTTTAGAAGCGACAAAGAAGATGTTGAATCATATATTTCATTCATGAACTTAGTATGGTTCCAATAAGGCTTTGATAAATGGGACACTATTGTAGATAGTTACTCCATAGCTCAGTATGAGGAATCAAGGTTCGATCAGTGATTCACATATATACAAAGCCAAGTCCACACAAAATATGAATTTTGTGAAAGCATGAAAATGCGAGAAGATGCAAACATATACACGGAACTTAAGGTGTCAGATCCATTGGACATCAAACTATACCACAAGCGAAGCATATTTTACACCAGTATGAGATGGGTGCAAAGTGCATTAGCATTGACTAGATTATTGACTCTAGTGCAAGTGGGAGTCCATAGGAGATATGCCCTAGATGTAATAATAAATGTTATTATTATTCCCATGTTCCTAATTATGTTTATATTCCGTGCTATAACTGATATGGTTCTCGAGTCTGCAATAACCACAAGGCT
The DNA here is from genome assembly GCA_902687465.1 of Secale cereale. Classification (NCBI taxonomy): domain Eukaryota; kingdom Viridiplantae; phylum Streptophyta; class Magnoliopsida; order Poales; family Poaceae; genus Secale; species Secale cereale. Next base: position 629,705,642 of record LR738709.1, on the reverse strand, counting down.
CGGAGGAAGACTCATATGCACGTGTGGAATAATAAACGATAAAGTGTATTCCTAGTCTAGCCTCTAAGACTAGCTCAAGTGTTGCATGGTGATCCTGTTTTCTTGATCATGGGCATGACTATGCCAGCAAACTTTGAGGGCACAATGTTAGGAGAACACGTGTGTTGAATCGACCCCGAGTTGATGTTATGCTATGAGATACGTTCGTCACAAGTAAATGGTTAATAACACAGAGAAAGTTAATGTTTGTATAATTCCTTGGACCATGAGAGTGTGGAGTTCCTTAGTTCTTGCTTCGTGAACTTTGGTATTTTTTAAACATCATCCGTAACTGGGTGGCTATTACGATGGCTTATGAGTTCATGGAAAGGTATCACAAGGAAGGAGATAGCTCAAGATTGGGATTTGCTCCTCCAACGATGGAGAGATATTCTTCGGGCCTTTTAGGTGTTGCGGTATCCATCATCGCTTGTCCAGACACAATGTGATTTGATCACAGGATGCCGGAACATAGAAACAAGATAAGAGAACAAAACTGATAACGAGGTAATTAACTAGCATAGTGGACAAGTGTTGATTCACGGGGATGCCGATAAGTCTCACCTCAAGTGTTTGTAACATATCGCGAAGAAACAGGAATAGCACACGGTAACAAATAGGTTCACTCGAATATTCATTTGTGAGGGTATAGGGATCAATGTGGGTGCCCACGTGTAACGCCCCAGACACACCCGCCGGTGGTCGTTACTCCTGGCAAGATCTAGACTGGCCCCACATATCAATACTAGTATTTTCTGTTCACTTTGTCCTCACTCGTGCGCACCCGGGGCCAACTTCCCGGTCGGTCACCCAACCTAAAACTACTCCAAGCTGAGCACGCTTAACTTTGGAGTTCTATCGGAATGGGCTTCCGGAAAAGAAGGAATTCCTTATTGATATGAGTAGTCTATGATCCCTAATAAGCCAGGCTATCACATACACCCCCACTCAGAGAAACCGACGTCCTCGTCGGGCCACAGGAACGTTCCCTCTTGGCACAAACATATGTGCATCCAGTCCGATACATGTGCCATGCCGTGTGCCACGACGGGTCACAAACGTCATGAATAACATGACCGAGCACCTGTCCACAAACATCCGTGTAACCGTGAGGATCGGCTCTGATACCAACTTGTAATGCCCCGGACACAACCGTCGGTAGTCGTTACTCCTGGCAGGATCTAGACTAGCCCCCACATATCAATACTAGTCTTTTCTGTGCACTTTGTCCTCACTCGTGCACACCCGGGACCAACTTCCCGGTCGGTCACCCATCCTGAAACTACTCCAAGCTGAGCACGCTTAACTTTGGAGTTCTATTGGAATGGACTTCCGGAAAAGAAGGAATTCCTTATTGATATGAGTAGTCTATCATCCCTAATAAGCCAGGCTATCACACCACGGTACCGGTATTGATCATTGATCGGAAAGTGTTCCGGTCATGTCTATACTTCACTGATACGTCCAAAACGTATCTATAATTTCTGCTTGCTCCATGCCTCTTTTGGGTGATATTGCTATGATATTTATACACTTCCATACACTTTTGATCATATTTGGACTAACCTATTAACTCAGTGCACCCCAGTGCCAGTTTCTGTTTTCGGCTGTTTTTGTATTTCAGGTTTTCACATTACGAGAACTGCCAGAAAAAATCCAGAAAAATTATATAAAAAATCAGCGTTCCGGAAGCTTCCATGCGGCCAAAGTAGGGCCGGAGGGGACCCACAGGGGCTCCAGGCGGCCTGCCCACGCCCCCCCCCTGGCCGCGCCGGGGGGGCGCCTGGGCACCCCTGAACCCCTCCGATGCCCCCCTTTGGCATATATTTACACCGTATCGCGGAAACCCTGATTCCAGACCCCTTTTCTCCAGACGCGATTCCGATCTCCGCCGCCATCTCCATCAAGCTTCGGGGGACCAGAATTCCTGCGCCGACACCCTGCCGGGACGGGGAAGTGCCCCCGGATTCATCTCCATCGACGTTGCTTCCTCCCTCCATGATGCGGGAGTAGTTCCTCCTCGGGGCTGAGGTTCTTACCAGTAGCTATGTGGTCAATTCTCTCTCCCATGATGTGATCTTCGTTGTGATCATAGGCTATGTTAATCTAGGGTGATCCCATGATATTTCCCCTTCCTCTATGTATTGGATTGATGTACTCACTTGTCTTTATCTAGTATAATCCCCGAGACCAAGGTGACAGCGGTCTATTGGACATGGATTAGAAAAGTATTTTCATGAGTGATTTCCTCTCTTGTGTGTTGATTGAAGATTGAGAGTCTCTTGGTGCTTGTCTTTGACTATCCTTTAGATATGTTGTGGTGATTGTGGGACTCTCTTTGGATGGCCGCGGTGACATTGGGAAATCCTTAGATTGAGAACTACGAACTTTGAGGTGTGCTTTTGTAGCCCTACATAATTCTCGTCCTCTCTTGACCACGAAGGAATGACCTCCGAGTGTGTCTCCTTTGCATGTTTTATGGGAAATATCATGTGATTCGATTATGTTAATGTTGTTGGGAGTTGCCACTAGTGAAAGTATGAACCCTAGGCCTTGTTTCCACCATTGCAATACCATTTGTGCTCACGTTTACCACTTGTTTGCTTGCTGCACTTTTTATTATTACAGATTTATATTACTTCGTTTTGCCATCCATATCACTTGCCATTTAACATCTCTTCGCCGAACTAGTGCACCTATACATCTAACAAGTGTATTAGGTGTGTTGGGGACACAAGAGACTTCTTGTATCTTAGTTGCAGGGTTGCTTGAGAGAGACCATCTTCAACCTCTACTTCCCTGAGTTCGATAAACCTTAGGTCATCCACTTGAGGGAAATTGCTGCTGTCCTACAAACCTCTACGCTTGGAGGACCAACATAGTCTACAAGAGTAGAAGCGTGTGTAGACATCAAGCTATTTCTGGCGCCGTTGCCGGGGAGGTGAGTGCTTGAAGGTATATCTTTAGATCTTGCAATTAAATCTTTTTTTTCTTGTTTTTATTTCACTAGTTATGCTTATGGACAACCTTGTTATTGGATCGTTGCTTGCGGGAAGACGCCCCACACCTGTGGTGGTTGCTCCTCCCCCTACTGAAATTGTGCCTTATAAAATACCAGCTGGTATTATCGATTATGTTTTGGATGATCGTTATGTAGGAGACAGACATCCCGGTGAACACTTGCTATATCTGTCACAACTATGTTCATTATTTAAGCTTGCAGGTGTATCAAGGGAGTTTGTCATGAGGAAATTATTTGCCTTGTCACTGAAAGGAAAAGCATTGGAATGGTATAGGTTACTAAATGACTCTCACCTGCTGGAGTGGGAAGAGATCCAGTCTCTCTTTTACTCTAAGTTTTATCCTCTTCATGAAGTCCATGAGAATAGGAATTATGTTTATAATTTTTATCCTCATGACGAAGAGAGCATAGCTCAAGCTTGGGGGAGACTGAAAATGTTAATGCTAAAATGTCCTAACCATGGGCTCCCCAAAGATATGATTATTACTAATTTCTATGCGAGGCTTTCTCGACAGGATAAAGATTTGCTCGACGCATCCTCTATGGGTTCTTTCACAAACAAAAAGATTGATGCTAAATGGGAACTCCTTGAAAGAATTCAACGCAACACTGAAGATTGGGAGATCGACAAAGGTAAAGAGTCAGGTATAATTTATGAGTATGATTGCATTAAGTCCTTTGTTGAAACTACAAGTTTTAATAAGTTTAGTGCTAAGTTTGGGCTTGATTCTCAACTCCTTGTTGATTTCCTCAAATCTTTTGCTTCACATCTTAATATGCCTAAGGAGGATTGGATCAAGTATCATAAACCTTTTAAAGAGACTTGCAAAGAAAATGAAATTGTTCATGATGATTGCAACATGCATGATCCAATTCCTAAAAATGAAGTTTTATATAAGCATGTTAATTTTTGTGGAGTGGATAGACCTTCTGAAAGGCCTATGATTGAAGAAGAGAAGTATTGTAAGCAACATAAGCATGAAAGAACAATCACTTGGGTCAGAGATTTAAATGAAATTGCTAGAGAATTGTGTGACCTTTATCCTTTTACTTGTGAACTTTGCCGTATAGAGGGTCACTTTAATTTTCAATGCATGAACTTTCAAAACATAACTGTTAACCGGTTGTGTGATAACATGATCACCTCTGATCTTTATGATGAGCTTATGTTATTTTTGATGTGTGAAGAGTTATCAGAAAAGACTTCATGGCTAGATGTTAATGCCATAGGAATAAAAAACACTTTGCAAAATTGCCATCTCTATTGTGTTGTTAATTTCCATGAAAATGATTACATAGGTAAGATTATAAAGGAGGGAACTTTACCAAAGTATAAAAATGTCTCTTATATTTCTGCTAATAAAAAGGAGAGTTTCTCCCAAGTTTCCCTATTGTTTCTAATGATAAACCAGGATATGTGGAGAAGCTTCATCTCCAACCACTCCCTCTTAAGGTTAAGAAGAAGAAAAAGAAGAGGAGGAGGAAGAGGAGCAAGAAAGAAGAAGAATGGGTATCAACCTGGCCTGAGCATATTCCTCCCATCAACTTTTATCCTAACGGTTGTAAGTTTAAAGAAGAAGGTGAAGTTTATTGCCTTAATTACCATCTTGATGATACGTCCGTAGGTACTATTGAAGATGATTTTGATTATGATATGCGTGTTACTTATTGTGATTGGGAAAATGATGATAATGCTACTTATGATCTTGAAAATCTTTTTGGTACCAACTCTGAAAGTGATGATATGGGAAGCTCTAAGCTTGGGGATGATAGGATTGCAAATCCTTTACCCACTAGTGATGTGATAATTGATAATTCTTTTGCTAGTAAGAATAAAGACAACATGATTACAAATATAGTTGCTAGCAATGATAATGCTCTTCTCTACTATGATGATGTCATAACTCCAACCTATAGTGATTATAAAGGTACCTATGACATAAGGAGAAATTATCCTTATGAAACTTGTCATAATCATGGAGGGAATTACTCCCTTGTTGAACACCACCCTCCTAATACACAATTAATCTATAGTGTTCAAGTTGTTTATGATAGTCCTACTCCCACTATTACCAATGAGAAAGATTATGCTTATGTGGAGAGTAAGAGTACCTTTTTGCATGTGGATCATGGTAACAATGCTTTATGTGATGCTTATATTGTTGAGTTCATCCATGATGCCACTGAAATTTATAATGAGAGAGGGAGACTTGGTTCTAAATATCTTAATAATAAGAAGTTTCCTCTCTTTATGGTGAATATTTTGAAGTTATGCTTGTTTTGCCTTCCTATGTCAGTTGCTTTGTGCTTCAACGAATTATTCTATTGCAATATTCCTATGCATAGGAAGAATGTTAGGCTTAAATGTTTTTGGTATTTGCTTCTTGATGCTCTCTTTTGTTCTTCAGCTCTTATTCCTACGAAAGCATCATTAAAGTCTTAAGCCTATCTTTATGGCTATAAAGAAAGAGCTCTAGGGAGACAACCTTTTTATGTTTACTTTCAGTTTTAGTGGTCTTGATGTTCGTTACTACTGTAGCAACATCATTGTATCTTTATTTTTCAGCTTTGTGCCAAGTTTAGCCTCTGATTGCAAGAAAGTTCAAAAGTTGTGAGGTGTTGTCCAGGAAACAGATTCTGTCCTTGGATAGAAAAATTCGTATAAAATCACCAGATCATCTTTTTGGTCTGAATTGTTTCGACAGCGTGCTCTATATAATTGTCTTTCGTGCGTCTGTTTTGAGTTTTTTTATTAGAGTTGCAGAAGTGCCCTGGAAAAATCATTTACTACCTGCTGTTCTGTTTTTCACAGATTCTGTCCTGTTTTGCCTTTCCTTCATTTTGCAAACCTAGAGCTTGCTTTTTCTTTGCAAAAACCTTTTGGCAATCTTGAGAAACAGTAGAACTTCAAGAATATCTTTATTTCCAGCAAGGAACAATTATTTTATTATGGGTACTAACCTCGCTAATCAGATTATGATGAGTTATGTATGAAGGGAGTTTTCAAGTGTGCGAGGGAAGATGATAAAAAGATTCAGGAGTGTCAAACGCTCAATCTTGGGGATGCCCCCATGCACCCCCCCAAGAAATATTCAAGGAGACTCAAGCGTCTAAGCTTGGGGATGCCCCGTGCATCCCCTTCTCCATCAACATTATCAGTTCGTCCTTCGTTCCACTATATTTTAATCACTTCATGTGTTATGTGCTATGCTTGGAGCATCTTGTTTAGTTTTCCTTTTAGTTTTCTTTAGCTTTTCATAACGAGTCGGAACTCAGCTTTCTTTATGTGGGAGAGAAACACGCTCCACTTCTACCTAGAACATAACATAGAATTTGCATGCCTATCTTTGCTGTGTGTGTTCTTTGTCTTTTAATAGCTACTATCATGCTTAGCTCTTAACTTTCATGCTTATCTTTTTAAAGAGCTTTTGTTTAGTTGGTTGCTTGAACTCTCTTTAGTTATCATGTTTATCTTATTAAGAGAGTTTGCTTCCGTTGCATTGGTTGATATGTCTATGATAAAGATGCTACGTGCATGATGGCGCTTAGTAGTTCATGTTTCTTATGGTTAGTCTCAAATAACTGGGGGGTTCCCAATGTGTTATTGGAGTACCAACATGATTTGTTTGCCTATGATGTGGTATGGTTTAGTGATATCTTCCTTCGAGAATTTTTTTTGATTGACTTGGTGTATGCTCACGCATATTTAAGACTGTAAAGAAAGTCTGTCAAGCCTTGATGATCTTTTGTTTCTGAGTAGCGATATAACTACCATGCCTGATTCAATGTTGCTTTGTCGCTCTGCATGATTATGACCGTCATTGCTCTCTTAGTTGGTCGCTCCCCGTCTTTTGCTAACCTTCGCCTGTACTAAGCGGACTGACTGCTTGTGCATCCACATCCTTTAATCCAGTTATGCCATATGAGTCCACCATACCTTCCTACATGGTATTTACCTGCCATTCCTAACGGAGACTTGCAAGTGCCATCTCGAAATTATTCAAAGAAAAAGCATTCCTATTTTGTGCCTCTGTTGTAAGTTCATGAGGAAGTAGTGATTAATTCATGACTTTTTTAAGTTGGACAAGCTTCACCCCGGGATTGCATGTATAATGTGCAAACCCATAATACGAGAAGGAACTGACATTGAGTGCGCCCGGCTCAAAAAGATAATATAACAAACAAACCCTCCTTCACGCTTTGTTCATGAGAAATCAGAAAACTTTGGCAGTGATAAACAAAGGAGATTAAGAGGATGTGATCGTCCTCATTCGGGAGTCGTTCCTCGAAACTTGTCCATCTCGAAAAGTGATTGAGTTGTCTGCTAGCATTCGTTGACGAAACATGCATGATCTAAAATAAATTATTAGCTATGTTTTAAAGCCAAGAGCTCTGGTACATGTTTTGTCTTTGTTTCCGACTACGGGTTTTCAACCTTGCCAACAAAAGCCACGGTTCGAGAGTCTCCACCTTCTTTTAAAAGCACCAACTACTGAGAGCATGATTGTCATTCTGAGTGTAATGTGCATTGTCCCAAAGTAGCATTGTCTTTTGCATGATTGTGATATCGTTTATTCTGAAATCATTGTATCTAGTCATCACTTAAACCTTGGAGGTGCCCCTGCATTTATGGTTTGCTTCACTAAAGGGGGCAAGCTAGATATCACTTTATCATATTTGCACATCATGTTCATTGCAAATCTATTTGATGTTTCAGTATCATATTGTAAAACTTTCAGTCCTTTGTGATTTTCTCATGAGGCAACTTAATTACTATAGATTCATTGTCTGAGTAAGCTTTTGTCATATGACTATGAAAAAGTCATATATGGTTAATAGCATGTCACCACAGAAATTATTCTTGTTATCATTTACCTACTCAAGGACGAGAAGGAATGAAGCTTGGGGATGTTGATACGTCCAAAACGTATCTATAATTTCTGCTTGCTCCATGCCTCTTTTGGGTGATATTGCTATGATATTTATACACTTCCATACACTTTTGATCATATTTGGACTAACCTATTAACTCAGTGCACCCCAGTGCCAGTTTCTGTTTTCGGCTGTTTTTGTATTTCAGGTTTTCACATTACGAGAACTGCCAGAAAAAATCCAGAAAAATTATATAAAAAATCAGCGTTCCGGAAGCTTCCATGCGGCCAAAGTAGGGCCGGAGGGGACCCACAGGGGCTCCAGGCGGCCTGCCCACGCGGCCCCCCCTGGCCGCGCCTAGGGGGCGCCTGGGCACCCCTGACCCCCTCTGATGCCGCCCTTTGGCATATATTTACACCGTATCGTGGAAACCCAGATTCCAGACTCCTTTTCTCCAGACGCGATTCCGATCTCCGCCGCCATCGCCATCAAGCTTCGGGGGACCAGAATTCCTGCGCCGGCACCCTGCCGGGACGGGGAAGTGCCCCCGGATTCATCTCCATCGACGTTGCTTCCTCCCTCCATGATGCGGGAGTAGTTCCTCCTCGGGGCTGAGGTTCTTACCAGTAGCTATGTGGTCAATTCTCTCTCCCATGATGTGATCTTCGTTGTGATCATAGGCTATGTTAATCTAGGGTGATCCCATGATATTTCCCCTTCCTCTATGTATTGGATTGATGTACTCACTTGTCTTTATCTAGTATAATCCCCGAGACCAAGGTGACAGCGGTCTATTGGACATGGATTAGAAAAGTATTTTCATGAGTGATTTCTCTCTTGTGTGTTGATTGAAGATTGAGAGTCTCTTGGTGCTTGTCTTTGACTATCCTTTAGATATGTTGTGGTGATTGTGGGACTCTCTTTGGATGGCCGCGGTGACATTGGGAAATCCTTAGATTGAGAACTACGAACTTTGAGGTGTGCTTTTGTAGCCCTACATAATTCTCGTCCTCTCTTGACCACGAAGGAATGACCTCCGAGTGTGTCCCCTTTGCATGTTTTATGGGAAATATCATGTGATTCGATTATGTTAATGTTGTTGGGAGTTGCCACTAGTGAAAGTATGAACCCTAGGCCTTGTTTCCACCATTGCAATACCATTTGTGCTCACGTTTACCACTCGTTTGCTTGCTGCACTTTTTATTATTACAGATTTATATTACTTTGTTTTGCCATCCATATCACTTGCCATTTAACATCTCTTCGCCGAACTAGTGCACCTGTACATCTAACAAGTGTATTAGGTGTGTTGGGGACACAAGAGACTTCTTGTATCTTAGTTGCAGGGTTGCTTGAGAGAGACCATCTTCAACCTCTACTTCCCTGAGTTCGATAAACCTTAGGTCATCCACTTGAGGGAAATTGCTGCTGTCCTACAAACCTCTGCGTTTGGAGGCCCAACATAGTCTACAAGAGTAGAAGCGTGTGTAGACATCATTCACCAAACCTACAGGTTCACACGCTTAAGGATCATCTATCTATTGAATACTAGACTGTGAGTTTGAGAGAAAGTCACCGGAAAAGTCTCGGAGAGACAACGGAAGAGTTTCGGAGAGAGAACATCGGAAGTGTTTCGGTAAAACTAGAAAAGTTGTTTCAGAGTATACCATTAAGTCAAATTGGTTTCGGTACACACGTGGAAATTCTTGGACTGTGCCTAAATTCTTATGGAACTTCTGGGATTTTTCCGGGCGAAAATACCAAAAATGTTTCTTTTCGCCGTTGAAAATCATTGATCTGAAAATGTTTTGGAACACGTACAAAATTATTTTAGTGGGTACTAGAATTATTCTAAGACCCGCAGAAATATTTTCAGATTTCACAGACGAGAAAAATTGTTTTCATGAATAGTGAAAATGCATTCTTGTTTGCTCTTCGTTGATGAAAATCATAGATCTGAAAACATTTCGAAACGAGTCTATAATTATTTTAATGGGTACTGGAAATGTTCTAGGCCCATAGAAATAATTTCAGATTTAATGGATGCAGAAAAATGTCATCATGAATAGTGAAAATGAACTTTATGTATAGCTTCTTTAGGAAGCCACCTTTGAGGGCATTTTGGTATTTCCAAGTGTCCTATACCCCTTGGGATTTGCCTATAAATAGGGGTGGAGGGGCGGGCCAAGCACACTCCTTTTCTCACATACAAATGCCATGCAATGATTTGGCCTTCTCTCTCCCTCCCCGTGAAGTAGTTTCGTAGAGTCGAAAGGCTGTCTAGGTTCCAGTGGGAACTACTTCTGGACGACGAAGCCATGTCGGATAGATAACACCGTATGTGTGCAACCCCGTAGAGAGGTTGTAGTTTTGATCTTAGTTTGAGTGGTCCTCCCGAAGGGCTGTCCGAGTGACTGTCCAAGTTTCAAGGGTCCTCTTGAAGGGTTGTCCGTGACACCATTCGGGGGACTGTCCGACCGCCTCCAGTAAGGCTATCCGAGGAGAGGGAGAACATCCTCGTGGTTGGGAGATTGTAAATCCTAGCTGCGGGGATCTGCACCGCCAATCTTCATAGACTCTTCTCTCGCTGCGCTACGAGTCGGTAATGATCAGATCAAAACCTTATATGAATATCCATAGTGGTCCTCAGACTGTTCGTAGTACTGAAATTTTTTATTTTCTGTCGTGTTTCCCTACAGTGACAGCCTCTACTTCGTCCCTTGCATCCACCGCGCGCCTGCGGTCCTTCCTCTTGGCCGACTGCACGGCCCTCTTCTCGGGCATCTGTTGTTTCTTCTTCTTGGGCGGCGCGATGGTCTTGCGGGGGCGCGGGCCTTGCCTTTGCCGGAGGGGACGGAGGTGAGACCGGACGAGGCGAGGGGGCGAGCCCAGCGGCGGCATCAAGGGCATCGTACATGGCGAGCGAGCGGGAGGTTTTTGGAAAGTGGAGGGAAATGGTGGTCCCTTTGCCACCGGATGGCGGGGTAGGGGGAGTATTTGTGTGTCGCGCGTGTCCATTCCGTGCCCGTGCCGACGCAAATAAGACTCCAAATTGGGTCGGGAATGGGTCGGCAGGCTGACGAAAAGCGGACACGCGTCCGTTTGGATCGGCGTGTTGGGTCACTTTTCTGTCCGCGGCAACCAAAATGGATACACGCGGACGAAATGGGTTGGCACATTAGAGTTTCTCTGAGCACGTATGTAGCATACAACTAAAACATTTATGAATAGAGTATATAGTAAGTAAGGGATGAACAAGTCATGCCCTCTGGTAGGCCAGGCAAGAGCCGCGGTGGCAGCAGCAGCCTTCGCTTCGTTCGTGGCCTTCTTCTTGGTGGCGGCGGAAACCATGATTACGGTGCAAGGGAAATAGTCAACGTAGAGGACGGAGACGGATTGGCAGCAGTCGCGCCGAGACGCTCCCCAAAAACCTTATCGCCCTTGTCCCCCTGCAGAATCTCGAAGGACAGGTTTTCGGAGGCCTGCTCTCCCGACCGACCGTGCACGCGATCGTCGGAATGAGATCGACTGAATCAGTACAGAATTTGGAACAGTAGATGATTGATAGGGTTGCGCGAGGAGGGAGGGAGTGTGTCCGTTGCACTAGCCATCGCCTCCAATATATAGGTCGTCATGTACCCCAGGAAGGGTGTCGTTTCACGAGAAAGCAAACTGTCTATGGCCCAACGTCTTGGACAGTGACGCTTATATTACCGACTCGTTAATTAATCCCCGATTAATTAACCATTCCTAGCTGGCGAAAATAAAGCGCAAGCATAGGTCTGAGCTCGACTTGGCTCATTGATGAAACACAACGAGCGACGAGTGGTGTGGTGTGCCAAGGCGGGTGGCTGAGGAGGAGCGCATGGGAACGAATCCTCTTTTCAAGCTCCAATAGTATGTACAAGAGGAATCTAAAGAGGTCCAACTCTTCTTCCACTAGCTTGTGGATTGTAGTTAACACGGGAGTTATATCTCGCATTAAACAAGACAGGAAGATCTCTTGCGTCGGGCGCTACAATAACATGCCGGCCCTTTTTTACGACTCGCGCAAGGGAAGATAAAAGATAGAGAAAAGGGATCGTGTCAGGATTCGATCCCAAGACCTCCCCATCCCACTGTACTGATGCATATGCCAATACGCCATCACCGAGTTCAAGTTAGAGAGCTGCTATACACACGACGGTTGCGGCCAATGTGTGCACGATGCTACTGATCTGACTGTGCATGTGTGGCACAAAGTGGAGGATGGCCGCTGGATCAAAGCATGGTCCAATGTTTGGCTAGTGGGTGTCAGCTGCTCAGTAGTTCCGTTCAAGTTATACTACTTGAGCGCGAATCACTTGAAGAGCGAGGTTTCGTTCTTTTTCTTTTGTTTTCTTCGATTTTCCTTGGGTATTTTCTTTTTGCATTTTCTTTTCTTTTTTCTTCAACGGTTTTTTGTTTATTTTATTCTTTTTGCATTTGTTTCTTCTTTTTTATTTTTTATTTTCTTATTTCTTTGGTTTATTTTGTTTCCTTTTCAGCTTACATTTTTTGGATTTCTTTAATTCTTTTGTTTTTTATTCTACATTGTTGTACATGTCAATAATATTTCTTAACCCATTTTCTTCAGTTTTCTTTGTTTTTTCTTACTTTCATCTGTTCTTCTATTTCTTTGGGTTTTTTTGTATCATTCTTGTTTTCATCTTTTTTTTCATTTTCTTTCATTTCTTCTTTCTTGTTTTTCATCGCTTTTTTCTCGGTTCTGGCTATTTTTCAATCTTTTTGCGGTGGTTCTCTTTTGGTTTTCTATTTTTATTTTTTACTTTCATTTCCTTTGTTTCTTTTTAAGTTTTCATTGGTATTGTTTCTTTTTGTCCATATAAAAAATGTCGATCACGTATTTTAAAAATGTTAAACACATATAAAAAAGTTCATGAGGTGCACAAAAAATGTATGCCATGCATAAATAAAAGTAGACACCAAAAACATATATTTAAAAAAAGTTAAACATGTATATAGAAATGTTCTAATGTATATGAAAAGTGTACATTGTGTATGAGAAATTGTTGATTTCCACTAAAAAATGGTATATCGTGATCAAAAAAATTATACAGGTTTAAAAAATAATACATGCGTGATCAACATGTGTTATACATGTTTAACATTTTATAAATACCAGACACACTTGCTTATCATACACATTGTATAGTTTTCATATACATGTGAAACATTTTCTCTATACACTTTTAACATTTTTTAAATTCTTTATTATTATTTTAAAAATACTTGATTAACATTTTTTAAGTACAAGATCAAATTTTTCATATGCATTATATATTTTTTGTATACATTTTCATATACATGAGAAATACTTTTCTAAACACATTTAACATTTTTGAATGCTTGATTAACATTTTCAAATGTTTTTGTGTAGTGTTTTTTGTAATAATTATACTTAGAATATTTGAAAGTATAAGCAAAACTAATAAAAGAAAGTAAAAAATAAACAGAAAAAAGAAGGTTGTGGCCTTGCGCCTTTGGTGCAGCGTTCTCTGAGGTTTTCATGTAATAGGCGTCGGCCATGAAGGCACTGCCTGTTTTAAAAGGAATAAGGTAGAAAATGATATACCTTCTATTCCAAAAATAAACTAAAATTAATCCATAATCGAATGAGTAAATTACACATTCAACATTTTTCATGTACATCAGAAATATATTTTATACACATTTAATATTTTTTAAATACATGATTAGCATTTTAGAAAATTATTATTTTGTATGTCTACTTTTTTCCATACACTTTGTACATTTTTGATTTCACACATTTTTTATACATGTTTACCATTTTTTTTTCAAATACAAGGTTAATACTTCTTGTATACATAGTCAACATTTTTCAATACATCACCTGCAAAAAACCATTTTTCAATACACGGTGAACATTTTTCTAATGGCAATAATCATTATTTCACACACAATGTACATTTTTATATATAACAGAAACATTTTAATATGCATGTTTAACATTTTTAAATACAGAATTACCTTTTTAAATTATCGTTTTTGATGTATATTGTTATTTAATGTATGATGTACACTTTCCGTATATACCAGGAATATTTTTTATAGATGTTTTAATATTTTCTAAATACATGATCAATATTTTTATCATACAAACTGTATTTTTTTGTATATAGTTTTCATATGTATGACAATCATTTTTTCTATACATATTTTAAAAATTAAATGCTTGATTAAGATATTTTAACCACTTTAGCATTTTTTAAATACATGATAACTTTTTGCATATACATTGTATATATTTTGTATATGTGAGAAATATTTTTCTATATACTCATTTAACATTTCTCATGTAGTAGGTTAAAAATAATAAAAAATGTACTATATATCAAAAATATTTATAAGTATATACATGAATAAAATAATAAAGCGGAAAATGAAACAAGAAACGTGAAAAAAGAGGCAGTGGCCTCCCATGCGCTAGGCCGGCCCACTCAGGCGCTTGCTTCAGGCGATGACGCCCGGCATCTCGCTACAAAAATCCTCTATGAGTTTCTAAAAAAACTAAAATCCTCTATGATGGATCCATATCCCCACAACTCTAAAAGCAAAGTACTCCATGAAGAAAAAAGAAATGATGTCCATGAACGGCGAAGTGGAGATCGACATTTGGCCCTTGTGGAGAAAAAATGTAATTGTGTCACAAGTCGTTGGGCTCATAATCCTAACCGAGGCACATAACAACTCCATGGTGAGCAAGGCTGCTGGAGGTGGCTAAACAAGGCACACCACTATCATGCCAGCGGGGAGAACCGCTGCACCAAGAACACAAGCTTGATCAGTGAACATAAGAAACTCGAATAGGGCAGTCACTAGGGGAGCTTGAGACAACGGGAATAAGCTTGAAGACGAAGGCCAGCCGACGGGAGCTTGAAGAATAGATAAATTATCAGCGGTGAAAGAACATGCGGTGCCCCCATGTTTGGTTTTGGTAATTGATGACAATCTCTATGGACTAATGGTTGCCTTGAGTTATATTTGAAGGCTTTGTCCATAGGATTTTCTTGGAGTCCATGTGTTGGTTTCAAGGAGAGTTTGTGATGACCAAGGTGCTATTAAGGAATTATCCAAAGATTGGTCTTGTGAGTGTTGAGCTTATTGCAAGCATGTCTTGAAGAAGAAGAGTGTGTGATCATTCATGTTTACCTTCAAGACATCATCCAAATGAAGAGAGTTGGAAAGATTCAAGGTTGATCAAGACTAAGTCAAAGAGTGAATCAAGTTGATCAATACACAAAGCATAGAAGATGTATCGAGAGGGATCAAGCGATCCCATAGTATGGTAAGCATTGTCAATTAAGCTTTATGTACTAACCCATGGTTTTTGTGAGAGTTCTATGTGGGGTTAGGTTATCTTCCATGGTCTTGCGTCAAGAGGTAGATCACATACAACCCATGGAGGATGACATCAAATCAAGGTTGTGGTGTGCAAGTTCAAGTGATGCATCACGAAGAGATCAAGTGCTTGAAGCTTGCCGTTCATTGTGGTGACGATGAACTTGTGAAGATGTGCCGAAGAATGGCTCACCCATAGTGGGGTATGGGGGAGCAATCTACTAGTCTTCACCGAGCCAACGAAATCAAGAAAGGTGGTCCAACTTGAGGAAGTCAAGATCGTCTACATCTAGCTCAAGTGGATTTTGTGCAAGGCAAAGGTTTGCCCTTGATAGGTTCTCTATTTTACCGGTCTCATGGTGGTAGTTTGGAGACCAGGTTATAGGATTGATTGTCGTACTATCAAGGGGGGCTCTCAAGTGGGTAGCTTGATCGTACCGTTCGTAGAGAGCTCAAACCATTGCATGCTTGCATCATATTTCTTGGTTCTTGTTTGGTTTTATTCTTGTGAGATTTTGAGCTTATGTTCATCTTCTCGACAAGCTTGAGTTCATCGAAAACTGATTTCACATGCTTCTTCTATTACATTTTCGGTGTTGGAGGTTTTACCGGTCTCTTGAGGAAGGGTTATCTCCATTTTCTTATGGGCCTTTTCTCATTTGCTTCTTATTGTTATTTCTATCAAGATTATGTTAGGCCATGTCGTTAGCTTTCCAACAAACTTGGTTTCGTTGAATTCGGAGTCCGTTTGCAGAAGTTGTGTCAGTTTTGGTGTCCTCAAAAGGACTGCAGCGGTAGTACCGCAAATGCGAGCGGTACTACCGCTTGGAGCGGATGTAATTTTTTACTTCTGTGGCTTACTTCCGCTCCGGACAAAAAACTCGTCATAAGTCCAGCGGTGGTAGGCACGGATGTAATTTTTTAGTACCGCTCGCAAGCAATAGTACCGCTACCCTTAGCAGTAGTACCGCTACTCCTAGCGGTAGTACCGTGAGGACAAGCGGTAGTACCGCTCCGGCGGTTCTTCTGGCCTTTTTTCCTCCTCGTTGTTCTGTTTCAAAGGGCTACTACCGCCCTAGCGGTAGTACCGCTCCTTGGAGAGGTAGTACCGCTCCTTGGAGCGGTAGTACCGCTCGGTACGGGCTGTGAGCATAACGGTTGGATTTTTCCCCACCTATAAAAGAGGGTCTTCTTCCCCAATGAACCCCATCCTTTGAGCTCGTGTTCTTCCCCCATTGTTGACCTTCGTCGAGCTTGCTATCTCTCAATCCCTCCATGGATTCTTGCTAGATTTGGGGGGAAAAGAGAGAGGAGATCTAGATCCACATTTCCACCAATCACTTTCCCCTCTTTGTGAGGGGAACCCTTTGGATGTAGTTCTTGGAGTTCTTCGTATTCTCTTCTCCGTTCTTCCTCTCATTTCCCTCCCTAGCATTAGTTGCTTTGCTGGGATTTGGGAGAGAAGGACTTGGGCACTCTGTGTGCCATTGCCATTGCATTTGGTGCATCAGTTTGAGTCCTCCACGGTGATACGTGGATGTTACAAGTTGAGAAGCTTATTACTCTTGGGTGCTTGGAACCCTTGAGCTTGTTCCTCTTGGGTGCTTGGGCGCCCTAGATGGTTGAGGTCACCTCGGAGCCATATTCCATTGTGGTGAAGCTTCGTGGTGTCGTTGGGAAGATAGCCCCAACCTTTGTGGTGTTCGGAGCTCAATCATTGTGGTGTAAAGCTCCGGAAAGCGTCGGGGTCTCCAATTAGGTCGTGGAGATCGCCCGAGAAATTTGGCGGGTTTCGGTAATCGCCCCCAAGGGTTGCCAAAGTGTACGGGTTCAGTGACCGCCCCCAAGGGTCGCCATTTGTACGGGTTTGGTGACCGCCCTCAAGGGTCCCTTAGTGGAATCACGGCATCTTGCATTGTAGAAGGGCGTGAGGAGATTATGGTGGCCCTAGTGGCTTCTTGGAGAGCATTGTGCCTCCACACCGCTCCAAACGGAGATTAGCATCCGCACGGGTGTGAACTTCGGGATACATCGTCGTCTCCGCGTGCCTCGGTTATCTCTTACCCAAGCCCTTTACTTATGGACTATACTTTGTGATAGCCATATTGTTCCTTGTCATATATCTTGCTATCACCTAGTTGTTTATCTCGCTTAGCATAAGTTGTTGGTGCACATAGGTGAGCCTAGTTGTTGTAGGTTTTGTTCTTGACAAATTAACGGCTAGGTTTATTCCGCATTTGTTCAAGCCTAAACCGTAATTATTTTAAAGCGCCTATTCACCCCCCCCCCTCTAGGCGACATCCACGATCTTTCAAGCGGGATGGAGACGGACGACATGCGGGGCAAAGAACTGGCACATCCCTGGGTGGGATTAGTGGCATTGCTAGAGGGAGGTCCCGGTGTGGGACGGGGCACAGCGCCGTCGTTTGGTGGTGCTCCATGAGTGTCGAGGTGATGCTATTGTTGGGAACGGGGGTTTACAACCTTGTTCGTCTCGCTATTGATGGAAACAATGCCTCCCACTGATGAGTGGTATTTTTATACTCATTTCACGTTTGTTTAAACCGACATATTTCATTTAAAAAGAGTTATTCACTCCGATATTGTCACTAATGACTATTTAATGCAAAGGATTCCACAAATCCTCTCTTTGATATGTTTCCATAGGAAATAGACTAAAAAGGGAAGAAATCACATGTGGAAATGGAAGGAAGGAAGAAGGAATCAGTAGGAGGCGTCCCTACGAAAACAGAACAAAAGACGGCGTTCCATACGCAAACAACTTTTATGAGCACTCGTCTGGTGTGGATTCCAAGGTAGACTGTCAACCTCGACAACTTTTGGTGTGGATTCCAAGGCAGATCGTCCACCTGAACAACTTTCATGAAAGGGCACCGTCGAAATATCAACAGAACGAGCACCAAAGCAACGAACACAGCGGCAAGGACCTATTCTTCATCATCCGCAAACCCTAGCTGTCGCCATCTCCACCACCACCATAGTGCTCTTCCATCTAGTTCATACTTATAATCGTGCATCGCACAAGGCATCCATTGTAAGACACATTGCAATCAATCAATCTCAAGATGTGTTCTTCAATGTTTTCTTCTCGTGATATGATCTCCATGTGTGAGTAGTTCAGTAAGGTATGGGTTGAGGCATGAGCCTTGCAACCCAGGGTATTTGTTGAGGGATCAATGGAAGACTCTGACATAACGTCACATATGTGTGAAATAAAAGTATTCCTTGAAGATGTATCTTGTCTTGTCCGCCATCTTCATCCCTGCAGGTACCCAGGATCATGGAGATCGAGCACCTGTGAGGATAGGAGCAAGGAGACCGTGAAGTGTTATACCGAACACCGGTGGCAATAAGTTTCAGTAGGGTAACATGGATCATATCCTTGGGGATAAATGGGGTGTATTCATTAAACACCCAAAGCTCTTGTCTGGTTTCATTATCTTAATTATCGAGGCAACTCCGCGGGACGGATAGGGCATGCGGTAGCACAACTGATTTTTATGGAGGACTCGTGTCGGTCAAGATGTATTTGTACACATCCACACTTCGATCTGTAACAAGCACATCTCGATGTGTGACTTCCAGCGCACAAATTAATATCTTATTTGATCCCAGCGCAAATACAAGGTTGTAAGCATAAGACCTCATACTTGTACCTCTTTTTATTATAAGTGTTTGAATCACTAGTTGCTTGTTGATCCGGTCAAAAACTGGATTTGACACTTTGACAAAAGCTTGCTAGAGACCATCGCTTCAAGGGAATCTTCCTCTCGTGCGTTCAATAACCCAGGGTCACCTCTAGGAAAATAGGTGTGGGATACTCTTTTTTGTTCCAATACTGGATCAATAAAAGGAGGTATCACTCACTGAAAGAATGTTCCACATTTATGAAACATCAAAGCCTTAAACTTGGAGTTTTTTTGTGGTGGGCTGGCGATACACCGCCCTCCTAATCATTCAACCACAAGTTGGTATACTACTACTATAGTACTAGTTTCTTCTTGGGGGGGCAAGATCTAAGGCTTTTCTTTTGCACTAGCATGGTGCTTGTGTGTTGCTATAGAGCTATTAAAAAGGCGAGACGTTAGGCCACCCACTTGGGAGATTATTAAAAGCCGTTAGTATCTTGCACAATTCATGATAAAAAAATTAGCAAAAAAAATGCAGTAAGAGGGATGAGGTAGGTGTCGAAGAATTTTTTGTGACTGTAGTAGGTCCTTTGAAAGATTTATAGTGAGAGAACATTTTGAATTTGGAAACATGGGAGGATGGGAATTATTGTTCACTCTCCTATGGTATGATATAGAAATTACAAAAATTGTTGGGCAGAGAAACCAATACCAAAATCATGATTTTGAGTTGGAATCATATTTTTTGCAATTTTTATTTGTGTCTTCTACATGAGTGTTGGTTTCCCATTAAAGTAGTAGTTTATTTGTTTGTGTTTGGTTCTACACATGAGTAAAATAAAATTGTTTATATATCTCTTAAAAGTTTGCTACTTCCACATGTGAAGAGGAACATGACTCTATTTGTTTATTTTGAATGTTGTTGGCCCCGCAGGTGAACTTGCCCCAACTCCAACCTTAATAAGAGCAGGTACAGTAGCAGGGATGGATATCAGGTGATACCACTTTTACATGCTCCCCATGCTACAAATTTTCAAAAGTCACGTTTGGATATAACACATAAAAAATTCAGATCAAAATTTAAAATATGTATTGAGGACCAAAAAAGACAAATATGTATGTGAATAGTGTCATTTCTGACACTGTTCCTGGTTTGTCCTCTTTTGACACTATTCATTCTAGATTTGTTATTTTATTTTGTCAATAGGTATTTCAAATTTTGATATGGATTTTTTAGGGGTTACAGACATATGTCTTGTGAACATCCACAAATTTTTCAAAATTTACTAACACATCTAAATGTGATTTATTTTTAAAGTTCTAGCATGGTAGCATACGGAAGTGTGGTATCATAGGATATTTTCCCACAATGGCAGGCCTATAGCCTGCTTAGAGTGTCACCAATGTATAGGGGCAACCTTGCTTGGTTGCTTCTAAGGTAGGACCCACCTCTAACCAAATTAAAAAGCTCACAATGTATGGAGACTCCAACTAGCCTCTAAGGTGGACCCTAGTAGACATTAAAATTTGTTGAATAACACCACATTTGTCCAACCAATCACTCTTTTCTTGGGCTTTCCTTGGATGACAAGTGGGACCAAATGATTTGATGGCATGTTGGAGGCAGCCTCTAAGGTTTGAGGCACTCTAGCTGGTTTTTGGTTAGAGGCAACTAGCACAGTGTATAGAGGTTGGCTCTGAGAGGAGAGAGAGAGGGCTTAGAGGCAGCAAAAATCATACACTATGGGTGCCCTTCCATGGCAATTTTGTCTATATGAAGGAGAGGTACATGAAAAATCAAGGAAATAGACTCTCATGCAAGAGTCTGGCTGTACGCGTGCTCCTATGCAGATATAATAAAAATGAAGAAAGTGATAGAGAGAAGGTGAAAAAAATACTAGCCTTATAACTAACTTTGTTGTATTGACTATAAGCAGTGGCGTAGGAGGGGCATGGCCTGGGGCGTATGGTTGAAATCCTTCGTTAACTATAGCAAGAAAAAGTATTGTAGCTACTGTAGCATAGCTTGTTAGCCCGGGACGTGGCTCAGCCCTGCCTACGCCACTGACTATAAGTGATGATAATAGATGATATGGGAACATCATATAATCGGTAGTTGGTTATATTATTAACCATGATCTAAGGAGGAAAGAAATGCACTCAATGTTCTGAGGCTCTTTTCCTATGTACTTTTCCCAAGATCTAGTCAAATACATTCATTGTTTTTCTTGTGAGTAGATATGTACATTGTTTCCGAACGAGGGCACGCAACTGCCGAGGCACGTTGGTCCCTGGTGCCGGCTTTTTGTTTTTATTTTGTTTTTACGTCGTTACCTTATTGAAGGCATTACTCGGATATGTTTGGATGTTTGTTGGCGTATTCTTGTGTGCGTGTGTTGATGTCGACTGTGTGCATCCTAGCCATGTAGAAGCCGGGTGCGCTCATTGTGTTTGTATCCTCTTGATGCTCCATTTTATGCCAATAAATTCACCCTTTGTCGAAAAACTTACGTATTATTTAAGATTTTTTATTGGGAGAGAGAGAGCTGATGCAGTTTTGTGTTGTGATTTTGTGGTAGCAGTCAGCTGCTGCTGCAAATCCTAATTGACATGATGGCGCGCGTTGTCGCGCTCGTCCAGTTTAATGAAAAATATAGAAATAACTACCAAAGTTATATAATTATAATGTTGTGAATATATAACTCCATCTGATGAATATTTGGTATAGTATTTTGGTGGCAATTCACTAAACTAATAACGCAGGAACTTGCAAGTAAACCTATTTGGTGCAAAGCCACACAATTGAACATCATATTGGTTAGCTCGTGCCATGGGCATGGAACAAGGATGTCTAGGTGCTTAAGGGACGTGTCACGGATGAAAATGCAAACTGGCTAGGGGGGCCGTGGCTCGGTGGCAGCTCAATCTGTTATTGTTAGAAGAAAAAAATGTAGTTGAATTATCATTCTGTTTTACAATGAAGTTACATAGGGAAGGATTGTTTATTTACTAACCAGCTTTGCCATATGGTGATTTTGATGCTTATCTTCGTAATATTGACTATATCAGCATTTGGTTTACTTGGTGACTTATGCAGTGCAGGCTTAGATGTAGGATGTGCTACTTATTTTCATTTTTTGTGCATGCAATCATCTCGAGCGTACATGGATACCTCTCAGAATGTGGTGCAGCTGTTGCCGGTGCCGGCGCCGTCGCTACTTCCTTCACCCATCACGAGAGGAGCTGAAGGCTCGCAACGAAGATAAGTCTATGCCTCTTTTTTTGACATAAAGATTGGTCGGTGCTTACCAGCAGCCCAAGCCTATTAACCACAATGGGCCTATGTACATGTATGGAGCAGCAGCCCAAGAAGACCAGAAAATGACAATGGACCAGTCCAGGCCTGATTAACCACAATGGGCCTAGGTAAGTGTACGGAGCAGCAGCCCAAGAAACACCAGACGATGGCCGATCGATCTAATCAGACGGCAGCGACCTCAAAACGCTGTGAGGAGCCATAGCTCGGTCCGTTATACTGTTTATTAATTTCTAATTTTCAAAGTCCTATATCTTTTTGTTTTCATATTTATGTTTCTCGTAACCAGTACTTTCAAATAAGATTCATTTTGAATATATTTTGATGACTTAAAAAAATGTTAAATGTTAAAACTTAGTATGAGCAAGCGATAAAAAATCAATTATTTTGAGTCTATGACGGTATGACCGACATGAAAAAATGGTTAAAATTATATTTCTAAAACATATTGAAACTTGGCAGTTTTAGCTGCAAAGCCTGTAAGTTGAAACTTAAAACTTATTGTGCCCTCATGCAGGATCTAAGTACTTCACGAACCGCGAGCAAATCGAGCGGACTTGAAGACTTGACAGGTGCGAATTTTAGCATTGTTCCCTACTTGTATATGTTTTAGTGGTAGATATGGTTTCTTCTACAACAAACAAACAAACAAACTAGAAGAATGATCATAGTATTAAGTTTGTGTTGGCCCAGAGGTGTAAATTGGCCCAGAGTACTAGCTAGTGAACGAGCAGACGACAGATCAGAGTCGTTGGCCGCACAGATGCACGCAGCATTATACAGCTTAAATGCAAAAAACCAAGACCACCCAATTTAAAGCGCCACTAGTCTTGTAGTGTTGGACTTGTACTAGTACCACTAGCCGAGGCACATATCACACCACACCAGGAGAGTAGAATGGACAGTGTCGATCGACGGCGTCAATGATCCACCCCCCGCTCTCGCGCTCCCGGCGACGACGAAAACGACGTGTCCCGATGCAAAGATGCATGGTATCCTATCACAGTATCACGAGTCACGACCATGCATGTATGATCGACCATGACCGTGCGTCTACCCATGTATAATAACGGTACTGTGTCCGGCCGACAAAATGGACAATGTCACCAACCGGTTGTTACGACCTCCTCACATCACATAATCCTACGTATATATACCATCGAAATTGGGGTGCAAGTTCCAAGAGAATTTACCAGCCAGCTGAGGAGGACGCCGGATCGTCCAAGTACTTTCCCCTTTCAGCATGCATCCAGCAACAGCCGACACCGAGCAAACCAAATCGACCACGCACAACGGCACAAGGTGAATAGTGTTACCCCCTGCGTGCTGGATCATGTGGCCACTTACGTGCATGCCGGCTCGGTTCATTAGCTGCGTGGTCATGTCCGGCCACGTCCTGTCACTGAATGCCGTGGCATTATCACAACGATCTACTACTCCACTTGATTGAGCAGGTCCATCCAACGGGATGCGTTTTATTTTAAGGGCAGATCGGTGGTTAGAGTGACTCATTGGCGATCGATCGAGGTCGCTCACACGGTCACACTACCACGCAGCTACCTAGTGCCAGGCCATGGCCGAGGCGAGCAAGCGCATCGACCTCGCCGCGCCGCTGCTCTCCGTGCGACGCCACGGCGGGCTGGGCTTGGGCGGCGTGTTGGGGCACGGCGAAGGCTGCGACGATGCCACGCCCGGAGGCGTGCCGTTCGGGTGGGAGCGCCGGCCCGGCCACCCCAAGGGCGTAGGCACGACCCAGAGCGCGCCACCGCTGCCCGGGCCGGACCAGGAGGCCGCGGTGCGGTTCTCGGACGCGCTCTCCCGCCCCGACAGCTGCTACACCGTGAGCTGCAGCGACGCGGCCGGCGCGACGGCGTCGGCGGCCCCGAGCCCCCGCGGCAGCGTCATGATGGACCGCTTCTTGCTGGCGGCCAAGGAGCAGTGCCTCTTCCGGAAGGCCGCTGCCGCTGCTGCCAACACGCGCGCCCCCACCAGCGACAGGTTGCCCGGGCGCCTCCCTGTCCAGCACCTGCCGGCGAGCCACGTGCTGCGTAGCCATGTAAAGGACACGGACGACGACGGGGAGGAGGAGGATAAATGGGAGGTGCACAGCACGGCGGGCTTCGCGTCCAAGAGGAAGTGCGGGCTGCTCCCCACGCGGTGCGCCAAGAGTGCCCTGCTGCTCCTGAACCCAGCGCGGTCCACGGTGAGGCGCCGCCGCGGCGCGCGGCGCCTCCCGTCCGACTGCGGCAGCAGCCGGCGCGAGACGAACCCGCTCCTGCCGCGGATCGGGCAGCACCCTGATCACGACGATGGCACGGTCACGGTGAGCAGCAGCTTGCTCCACGTTCTCATATATTACTAGCCGAGAAATGCACGTCTTGACTCTGGTTGTGCTCTGTCGGCAGCGAAGCTGGGAGGAGGCGTACATCAGCTCGCTGCGGCGATCGGACCGAGGCGCCGTCCGTCCCAAGGCCACCCATCTCGGCTTGCTCCTGGTGCTCGACAGGGCCGACGGCGGCGCGGCCGACGGCGGCGCGGCCTCGCCGCTGCCGCCTCCCAATCCCAAGTGCGGCAGACCGCCGACAACGAAGGCGGACGTCGGCGGGAAGACACCCCGCGGGCTCAACGCCGTCGGCCAGGGCTTCCCACCGCCGCTACCTCCCTCGCAGGAGAGGACCGTGGCTCGCCGTGACAACATGGTGCTCGCATTGCCGTCGCCCAAGACGCCGTCGGAGTCGTGGCTGTCGCGGACGCTGCCGTCCGTGTCCAACAGGCCACCGGCCACGTCGTTCATGGGGATCCACGTGCAGCAGCTCAGGAAGCAGCACGCTCCGTCTCGCTGGTGCTCCGGCGATCAGGCCAAGGTTGCCGATCATGGCGCCAGGACACGGCAGATACGAATATATGATCCACACAAGTGGTGAATGGTGATACTCCTCGCTACTGGCTACTGTAGTTGCATCCATTTGGTTATGATCTGGCTGCGTGTTGCTCCGCAGCTCAGTCTCTAGTAGTAATAAGTAATATGCTCATCCTGCTGCTTAGTTGCATCCATTTGGTTCCATAGCGGTGAATCGCGGGTGTTTTCATTGGCGCCATCGTTTGCATCTCCAGAAATGCGCCTAGTCGTATAGGTCTGCAGATGTAATACGTATTGCATTTCTCTTTTTCATAGACGCAAGCGCTCGTACATACGCGCATACACTCACTTCTATGACTATGAATACACACACGCACACCCTACCTCTATGAACACGTTCCAGCGACTGAGCCGGCATGTCATCTTGAGATTTACGAAGTCATCGTGAGCACCTCGTCGTCAACAAGAATCGTATCCTTCCACTGAGAGCGCATCGCCATAAATACTAAAATAAATCCAAAAATAATTCGAGGATCAGGACTCAAACCTTGGTGGGCTGGGATGTCACTGTCCCTCTAACCATCTAACCACAAATTGATTCGCACATAGTGCATTTCTTAGTCGATACTTGTTTTACCTCGGCTTGGGTACATCAAATCACAATGAAATGTGCTAGCGCCATCAAGAAGTGACATGCTCAAAAGCTGCTCGACGTAATGCCCCAAAGAAATACGATGGGAAGAAGATGACCGTTCCGTCATTGAGAGATGGGGCCCGCTTCTCATCTACCACCTCGGTCAGTCAAAGCTTCGTTTGTGTTTGGTCTTCGCGACGTCAACCCGACAGGTGGGCTCTACTTGTCGGTTTGGCTGTTTCCGCGACCAAATGCGAGCATCGGTGCTTCGCGTTACAGATTAGGCGCATTCTTGGTGGATTTTTTGTGCCCGGGCACAAATCTGATATCAAGTTGTTACCGTACTTTCAACTGTGGTAGTTTTGCGTAAATAACTCCGCTATTGCACGTAAAAAGTATAATCAACTGAAGAAAATCGGATCAAGAGTTGAGTAACGTGATGAATGCGCATTGCAGGCTGCTCTTCCGCAAGGGATCGTACCCTTCATGTTCGCCAAAGAGTGCAATGTCCATCCTAACATTCTCAGCACAGCATATGATCTCTTAACACACCTCTATATTTCTTGTCGTGCCACTATTATCAGTTTTAGTCAAGGAAAGCTTTCAAAAACGCCCTGTGCGGGGAGGTAAGGGAGCGGCTTGGACAGGGACGGCGACGCCGATGGCGTGCCGGCTGCAGCGCGAAGGCTGGAGCTGTCCGGGCCTTCGAGCGCACGGCCGGGCCTGTGGGGCCACGGGCCTGGTAGGCTCCTGCCATTGCGTCCGGTCAGCTATCGTCGTGGACGGTGGAGGTGGGGCCCTCCCCGTGCCGACGGTGCTGCTGCCCTAATCTCGGCTCCTCTTCTTCGTTGTGCAGGCCATACTTCGTGGTGCTGTGGTGAGACATCGTGGGAAACTTCATGACCGTGTCGGCGCAGGGTGGTGATCGGTTTGGTGGCGAGCTCCGGAGTGCCTGAGATGAAGGCTGGGATCGGGAGAAATCCCTGTTGGCTTGGCCGACACCGACGCGGTGGCGCCTGAGGGTGCCATCGGATCTTCCTGTAGGGTGTCGGGGCTACACTTCCTCTCTCCTCGCCGCGTACCGGGGAAAACCCTTGGCAGCAGCGTCGTCATCGTCGCATCCCTTCTTGGAGGTGTTGTTTGGTATCGGCGCTTCGGAGTCTCGGGGCTTGGTGGGTGATCTTCGGTGGACGCAGCGGTCGTGAGGTTTTGCCGTTTTTGTCGATCCGCCGTTATCAACATTTTTTTTTTCATTTTTTCTTTCATTTCTTAAGGGCGTGATTGTGCTGTCCGTTCCAGCATCTATCGTTGCTTGTCTTGGATGGTTGCTTTATATTCTAATATAAAGCGGGAGGAAACATTTTTTCGTTAAAAAACCATGTAAAGCAATCGATGCAAAATTCAGCACGACGGTGGAGAAGGTTGTACCGGCGGAGGAGGGTCAAGATCCGCGTGGGTGATAGAACTACGCCATCTCCCGTGGAGCCACCATCAACCAATACAAGACGCCCTGGTGCTTGACGTTTCCCGCCGATCGTCTTGCTGCTCGACTCGCGCTCGTGGTGTCCAGCCACTTTAGCCCTGCCCTGCCGCACTGGACCCCCGACTCCCAACCTACGCTCCGACTAGAACAGAGATCGCTGCACGAAGTACGACGTTTCCACCCAAATTCGCTTGCAATTTTAGGGCAGCCAACTCTTTGTTTTTCAACAGGATCCGAGTCAATGTGTAGTGTAGTACGTACAAATGTAGAAGGCCTTCTGTTCAAATTCCACACTGAATAGCTCTTCAAGAATTGCATGACAGCCGTTGTCGCCGTCGCTCCTTTGGTAGTATACACCCTCTAAACTAAGTGTGTATGGTCAAGAAGCAGCGACACTTTTAGGCGAGCCTTTGCTTTTCAGTATGATCTACGTTAATGTGTAGTGCATACAAAATGGACAAAACCTTATGTTCAGAATCCAGTGCTCTTCGCCGCATGATCCCAGTGTTCATGAGTGAGCTCGAAAAAGCATGACCACACCTCAGTGACGTTTAGTGGTAGCTAGTTTCCATTCTTTCCAAAGAATAACAGATTTAGGATATGTGTTCATTTAATATTATTAAGGGTGAGTTTCATTACAGAGAAGCAAAAATAAGGGTTTCTGGTATCTTTTAGGATTATATATTTTGGTTTGATTATTTGTGTTTGTTCTCTGTTGCTCTTCTTCTTCTTTTTTTATAGAAACAGTCGCTGTTGATGATGTTGACGCTATGGGAGAGAATCTTTCTGGAAGTTCTGCTTCTGATGTTGACCAATTTAGTGTCCCAAATCTCATTTCAAGTTCAGTCATCTGCCGTTTTAAAAAAAAAAGTTTAGTCATCTGATGAGGAGTAGAGCTTTTTGGATAATCATGCATGAACAACTCAATTGTACTACTCCCACACAGTACTACTGTCATGTGGTGTGCTCACATGTGACAATTATAGTTAGGGAAGTAGGAAGTGTTCATTGCCACCGCCGCTGCCGCTTTCGCGGGAGAAGACCCCGGTTCGCCGTGACAACATGGTGCTCGCACTGCCGTCGCCCAAGACTAGGGCTGTGCATTTTGAAACCGAACCGAAAAACCATACCGAAAATAAACCAAACCGAATCAATTTTATGGTTTTTATGGTTTATGGTTTTGGTATGGTATGGAAATTTCATACCGTTTTGAACTTTGGTTTTTATGGTATATACCGAAAAACCGAACGGTTAACCGAATAAACCGAAGTAAAAAATAAATTTATATTTCTTGAGACAAACAACCATACAAGTTGTCATTTTTCTTGTACATGAATCAAATTCACTACTAAGCATGTACATTTTTCTTGTAACATAGGTTTTTTTTCCTTTAAAAGATGCTAAGCACGTCCATAATCATTAATGGATGAATATATGCATGCATATATAGTTATATATAGTTATATACTATTTATGTAAAATAGTATGTGTTTTGATTGGTTTTGAGTCATAAATTTGTAAATTATTATTACGTAATTTTCAAATTCGCGTCGATTTTGGTTTTTATGGTATATACCGAAACCATACCGAAATAATTTGGTATATACCGAAACCGAATCGTATTTTCATTTCATACCGTATTTACCGAAATATTAATACCGTACAAACCGAAAACCCATATAAACCGAACCATATAAATCGAATAAACCGAACGCACAGAGTGACCCAAACGCAGTCGGAGTCATGGCACTCGCGAACGCTGCCGACCGTGTCGGACAGGCCGCCGGCCATGTCGTTCATGGGGATCCACCTGCAGCAGCTCAGGAAGCAGCACGCTCCGTCTCGCTGGTGCACCAGCGATCAGGCCAAGGTCGTCGATCATGGCGCCAGGGCCAGGCCACGGCAGATACGAACACATGATCTGCACAAGTGACAGTCCTTGCTAGTCCTATGCTCTGTATGACTGTATGTTTTGGTTATGCGTTGCCCTGCAGCTCAATCTGTAGTAAATAGTAAATACAAAATCATAACGCTTGTACTGGTATGTAGCCGCATGCACCACCGGCTCTGCAAGTCCCTTCAAGGTGTTGGCTCGTCAGCTGTTGGATCACTTAGGCTGCGTTTGGCTGCTCGGTATTTTTGGAGTTTTAGGAGAATACCACGGTTTTTGTAGAAACCTCAGTTTTAAATACTTTGACGTGTTTGCCTTCGACAAATAATTTAGTTTTACAAACCGTGGTATATCTAAAACCATGGTATTTTTGATGTATCTAAAAAAGAGGTCTCAACCTTCCGCTTCGGTACAACCCCCCTCGAAATCGTACAAAGGGTAATATAGTCTTTTCACTCATTGTATTCATTTTCGTACGCCATATAGACCGTACGTGCACCACCGGCTCTGCAAGTCCCTTCAAGATGTTGGTTC
>LR738709.1:629641112-629668706 GCA_902687465.1 Secale cereale | reverse complement strand
GAAGCAAGGTCATGGAATTGGAACTCCATTGAGCCGGTATACCCGTCTTCCGATGAAATTTTTCACGTTGTTTACGACGAATCCGAGCATGCAGGTAATTTTGATCAGCCGGAGAACTCTTCGGGACGGAGCGATGCTCCGGGCGAAGATGCGCCAGCTACTCCCGCTGAGTCTCACGCGCACGCGCGAGAAGGAGTGGCTGATGCACTGCCTGTAGGTGACATGGAGAGATTAATTGTCTGAACTAATGTAGATGTCCTTATCACATTGCTTAGTGGCACCACACGTGTCCAGGTCCTCGCTATCCTCGCCAATGTTTCGTATATGAAGGGATAATACTGGTAATTTTTGGGTGTGGGTATGCTCTTGCTGTGAACGATGACTTCTAGTCGTAGCATCTGTGTGTATTTGTATGTTGTTTGTGAGTACAGAGTACTAGAACATAGGTTGTCTGACTTGTTGGCCTATTTAAAAAGCTCATCTCCTTTTGTTTTAGCAGGCTCTTTGGCAGCTAGAGAAGCAAGATGGACAAACTTTTGGCCATTCAAAAACTCAATGATCATGACATCGTAAGAGCAATTCATTTGTAGGACAACATCATTCTCATCCTTGCTTGGTCCGTAAAAATACAATTGATTGTGAGCTATGAGACATTATATTGATTCCAAGTCAAGATGTGAAGAACTGGTGTCACATTTTTATTAGGTGTCATTCACAATTTTATGGCAAGTTTGTCTTGCTATGATGCTATTTAACCTGTAAAGATTGAATTTTTAACTGTTTTATACGATTTTAACTCAATAGGGCAATCCCTGCCTACCAAACAATGTTTTATATGGAGAGGATTGTGGCTGGAGAGGGATTTGAGGTTTCAAGGGGATCTGAGGGGATTGGGTGGAAGAGGGGGATTCACCAAATTCCCTGAAATCCCCTCCTCCCCAAACCTCTTAAATCCACTCCTACCAAATAAGGCCTTACGATGACATGCACACACCTGATGGCACAAAGGGTGGCGAGAACTATGACTTGAAAAGAATTCCCTAATTGTTGATACCAGGCCGGTTTTCCAGTCTGGAACCTTTTCGAAGGTTACTCGTTTTTTTTAGAAAATCGCAATGTTACAAAATGTTCAGCATATCTATTTATATATTCATATTTTTCAAAAAAGTTCGAAAAATATCAATAAAGGTCGCATTTTAAGAAAAAAAATCGATTTTTTACAATTATTTGTGTTTTTTTAAATATTATTCAGAATTTCAAAATTTATTCATAGTTTAAAATCCGTTCTACTTTTCGGAAAATTTGTTTGCATGTTAAAAAATCAATTTTGAATTTCTTTTGCGTTCAAAAAAGTCACGTCCGAATTTCTAAAAAAATTGTTCACCTATGTCGCTCTTAATACTCTTAATACACCGCGCTGCCATTTTGTCATTATAGTTGCGTCAGTCTGGTGGTTGGCTTGTTTCCCTGATGGTGTAAGGTCCTGTGATCAATACATGTCGCATGCATAATATTTTTACGATTTTCCAGAGTTTTAGATAGATGACTTGCTGTTGGGCCGGCCCAGGCTACTGTTAGCCGCTGTTTATTTTTGCGGGCTGTCTCAAAAAAAAAATGTCGCCGGCGTATTTTGAAAAAAAGACCATCGTACCCTTTATTATGAAGGGGGTATGGAGAGATCTCCTCCATTGATGTGTTTAGGGGGGTTGTACCGAAGCGGAAGTGTTTTTGTAAACTGAGAAACACTTGCTCAAGACCATCTTCTTCCGGTCCTCCTCACTCATCATTCTTCCATCTCTTCCGCAGCCACGAAATTATGGTTACCACCTAGTAAGCTTGACAACGTTGTTGTTGATCTCTTAAATCGTTGACTACTGTGCTAGTGCAACAAGAAGCAGCCTGTACATTAGATAGTACTAGAGGTTTGGTCCTATAGGATGGTGCATGTACACATACAAAAGATTTAGTGAAGTCTAAGACCCTGGAGTAGATCGATTGTTACTTGGAGCAAAGTTATACACAGCAGGCTAAGCTAGCTAGTCGATCAATTCCATATGACCAGAGATACAAGATTACTCCAACAACATATCCTAGCATCTAGAGAATGTTCGCGTGCATGACAAGGCTATAGGCATGCAATGGCCGTTAATTAGCAGAAATTGATCACGTTGTTGTATAACTCCTTTGTTGTAGCTCAATTTGGTCAGCTAGCTATATCTAGGATTATCCATGCAACGAGTGGTCAAAACCAAGAAACTAAGAAAAACTGCACTTGCAAACATCTCTATAGTTTTGCTAAAACTGAGAAAAACTGCGGTTTTTAGAAACCAAAGTATTCACAGCCCACACATTGGAATACCGAGGTTTTCAATTACCATGGTTTTGGAAAAACCGTGTTGCCAAACTAGGCCTTAGTGTCTTCACGGCCTTCAATATACCAGCATATTCATGAATGACACACATTTGATCGGTCATGCACGATGGCAATTTTCACTTGCCGGAAGAACCATGCCCAGCTAGGAAAGTTCTCACCCTCCACAAATGCCATGGTAAGTGGGATGATTTGATTGTTTCCGTCCACACCAATAGCAGTCAGGATTTGCCCTCTGTACTGACCGGTCAGGAATGTACCATCCACAAACATAATAGGAGGACAATGCCGGAAAGCTTCGATGCACATAGCAAAAGAGAAGAATACTCGTTTCAACACCTTGAAATCTGATATACTAGGAACCTCGTGTGTTGTACTTTCACATACGTGTCGGGATTCCTCTCCTTCTGTACATCAAGGAGACGGACAACATTATCATATGAGTCGAAGAACGTCCTAAACCTTTCGTCCATAGCCTTCTGATTATCCCTCCAAGCCCTCTCATATGGAATGACATAATTCCACCTGACCTTCACTGCTGTCTGGATGTGTTTTGCTTCCATATCTTTCTTCTCTACTATCTCAGTATACATGAGTTGCGCAATGAGAGTTGAAGTCAGGTTAGGATGCTTCACCAGCAGGTTCTTCCTCACACAATTGTGTGGGACGACACAGTGGATGTCTGATGACCCACAACCGTAAGGGATCTATTGCAGCGTTTTCGATAAGTAAGAGTGTCGAACCCAACGAGGAGCAGAAGGTATTGATAAGCGATTCTGAGCAAGAAATTACTGCAAGCACTGAAAGATAACTTTTAGGGGTTTTCTCGGTATAAGCAACATGAAAGTAAAAGCAAGTAATGTAAAAGGTACTGAGAGTAACAAGTGGCCCAATCCTTTCTTAGCAAAGGAGAGGCCTAGCAACTGAACTTATAAAGACTAAAGCGTTCCTGAGGACACACGGGAGAGGTAGTCATGTGCTTTCGCCATATTCCGTATCGATACTATGTTATGTGTTGATAAGTGTTGAGTGGGTGGATCTATGCTAGTGCACTCTCTAGACTAAGATGAATGCACTCTTATGATTAAACACCTTGCAAGCATCCGCAAATACAAGATAGAATTTAAGGCAAAAGCCTAACTATAGCAATACGATCGAGGATCCATTATTCCCTTATGCAAAAGCGTGCGAACTGGGGTTCAGGTTTCTGTCACTCCGGCAACCCACCATAAGCATTCTTTATACACAATGTATTCTCCTAGGTCCTTAATAAGGCGAAGTGTTGAGTGTTCGACTCACACAACACCACTAGTAGAATGACAACACAACTTAAGTATCAAACAACACATATTACTTCAACAGCATATGACTACTAACAACAAGACTTTCCCCATGTCCTCAAGAACTAAGGTAAATACTCACGAGACATAAAAGAGATCATGATCAGTGGAGATAAATAGGTGATAAACAATCTGGACATAATAATATTTCTCCAACAAAACTCAATAGCATTCACCACAAAGTAGTAATCAACACCGATGGAGTAGAGAGGATAGGTAGTACGAGTTACAACACAAGTTGTGATTGTAAGATGAGATTTGGATGAAGATGGAGATGGTGCTGGTGTTGGGGATGATGTTGATGATGATCTCGATGATGCCCGTGACAATGGTGATGACGATGGCGACGATCTCCCCTTCCGGGAGGTGATCTCCCCGGCGGAATCTGCCCGTCGGAGATGGCTTTTTCTTCTCTGTAGGTTTCCGCCACGGAGCAGCGGCGGAACTCCGTAAAAATTCCCGTCCCTAGGGTTTTTGGATAACGGAGAGCATATATGCAAAAGGGGGCGGCCAGAGGTGGGCCAGGGGCTCCAGGCGCCCCCCCGGTGCGGCCAGGGGGGGCGCGCCCCCAGGGCGCCTGGGCACCCTGTGGCCCCCCTCTGGTTGCCCTTTCGCGTGCCTTCGTGATCCGTCCGAAAAATATCTCCCGTCAATTTTCAGGTAATTTGGTGGTATTCTTCTTCAGCAACTCAGCGTCCACTTTTTACTGCTAAATCCTGCGTCTGCTGCTTCGGCATCGGAAAGTTTGCAAACTGTGTAAAATAGACCAAAACAACATAAGAACGTCACCGTAACGTGAAATATATCAATGTATAAGGATAAATTGTGATACAAAATAGTGATGCATTTTGGACGTATCAACACCCCCAAGCTTAGACCTCGCTTGTCCCCAAGCGAATATGAACTCGGTAAACCTGTCCACAAGTTTAGAGAGTGAAGTGTGATAAATAGAATACGGACAAGAAGCATCATAGTTTCTTTACCAACTCAAATATCCTCAACAGCAATCTTCAATTCATAAAGCCCTTATAAAAGAGTGATAACACTTATATTCGAAAGTAGGGCTAAGGAAACTCATTATATCATGGCAAACATGTCCTTTGGTCGAAGAACAACAAATAGATTTAACTTTTGCTCTTATATTTTGATGAGATCAATTGAAGCTTTTTGAAATAAAATGTTAATAGGCAAGAAGTGAAAGTGTTAACACAAAGGAAGATATTTGCCTTAGCTGGGCATGACAAACAACTTACTTATCGAATGATAATGTCAACAAGGATATGATATGACAAATCTTAATGCAGCTTTATATGAATGAAT
This sequence comes from Secale cereale, assembly GCA_902687465.1. Classification (NCBI taxonomy): domain Eukaryota; kingdom Viridiplantae; phylum Streptophyta; class Magnoliopsida; order Poales; family Poaceae; genus Secale; species Secale cereale. Next base: position 629,663,675 of record LR738709.1, on the reverse strand, counting down.
CCTTATCAACATCAAACGTCTGCTCTCTTTGAGAAATAGAAGGAAGTAGAAATAACTGACTCAACTTAAAATTAAAAGATATACCCTGGTCTAGGGTAGTAGGGAAAACTCATGTGCTATCCTCAAATCAAACAGAATGAAAACAAGTTTTGAGAGGTGCATGATTTGTCAACGAATGCTAATAGATAACTCAATTGCTTCTTGAGCTGGACAAGTTTCAAGGAACGGCTCCCGCACGAGGACGATCACATCCTCTTATTCTCCTTTGTTTATCACTGTCAAAGTTTTCTGATTTCTCATGAACAAAGCGTGAAGGGGGGTTTGTTTGTTATATTATTTTCGAGTCGGGCGCATTCTTTGCCAGTTCCTTCTCGTATTATGGGTTTACACATTAGACATGCAATCCCGGGGTGAAGCTTGTCCAATTCAAGAAGACTATGAATTAGCTATTACTTCCTCATGAGCTAAAACAGAGGCACAAAATAAAAGATTTTGAACATTTAAGGATAACACATAAATTATATACTTTTAGGAGGTGGCAGTGAATACCACGAGTGGGTAGGTATGGTGGACTCATATGGAAGGTATTGGTTTTAAGGGTATGGATGCACAAGCAGAACGCCGCTTAGTACAGAGTTAGGCTAGCAAAGGTTTTGAGAGAGCAGACAACTGATGATGACTAAGATGCAAAGCAGTATAAAGCATGAACATTGAAATAAGCATAACACATCAAGTTGTCTTCCTTGTCAGCATAACACTTCAAGTATAATAACATAAAGGTTTTGGCTATGTTGATACTTTAAGAAAATCATGCTTGTTGTTATGACCAAAGCTATGTTTGCCAAGATTAAATAAAGTTTTCACAGCCATACCTGACATAAGGTCAATACTCCCCATAAGAATCATCATATAAGGTCGATTGCGTGAGAATACCAAGTGCAGCAAAAGGAACCAATAAACTTCTCATTAATATTCCATCATGGACGACTCCACACTCACGGATACAATTCTTCACCGAAGGAGTGATAGACCTCAATGCACACGCCTATTTCATATAATAGCCTCCCTAGACATGATACGACTCTACTTGACTCTAAAAGACAAAAGGTAAAGATAAAGATACCGGGCACTCCCCCAAGCTTGGAACAAGCCAAGGGAATGCCATTACCCCAGGAGATTTCACTCATCATCCTTGTTGGCGTTGATCACGTAGTCCTTGGCGAAACGCTTCCATGGATATCTAGCTAAAGTCTCATATGAGAGGCTCGTCTCCTGAATCCTACATTCAGCACCCAAACTCATGCGCATAAACCTTAGTTCATACTCACAGTTCTGGTTATGTAGATCATTAATTTGCCCTTGGAGCTCTATAATTCTTTCTTCAGACGCGGTGATGCTTTTCCACATCTCCGTCATCTCCTTCAGGAAGTAGTTCTTCAGCTCGTTGGTGATGTCAAAGTTAGCTTCGACACCACGCTCGATCATCTTCTTGTACTCAAAGACTTCTTGCTCCACTTCTTCCAGCCTGGCCTGGATGCTCCCCTCCTTGATAGGTCCCTTCAGATCTTCTTGATGAAGGATGATGTCCTTCATCTGAACAACCTGAGGGTGCTTCTTCACCTCAGCGAGGTAAGGGTTGATGACGTTGACGACGAACTTGTCCTTGGGGGAACTTGGAGAAGCCATGGCACCTAAATTCAGTTGAAAGATTCCCTGGCAGAAACAGATCGAAGAGAAAACACGCGAAATCGCAAGATACGTTGCCGGAACAATCTGGGCAAATATATAGGAAAAATTTATGCACAGAAAGGAAGGTAACGGACCAAAGCGGGGTCGGAGACGGACTCCCGGGTGTCCAGGCGGCCTCCCGGCGCGGCCCAGGGGGGGCGCGCCAGGGGGCGCCTGGACTCCCTGGAGGTCGTCTCCGGCTCCACTTAGGCTCGGAATTTTACTAATTTTGCAGAAACTCGTAATACGGAACTTTTATGGCGGTTCGCGATGTTTCCTTACCGTACTACATACCTTTTCTTTATTCTGCTTCTGCTGGCGTCTGAAACAGGGCTGCAACATGTTCTTCGTGGGTTGTTGTGTATATTATATTCACATCAACATTGACAGGGTCTCCTGCTATGTAATGTTTAAGTCTTTGCCCATTCATAACTTGAGGTTTGGTGCCTTCAAAATTATTAATCTTAATTGCACCAGACCGATAAACTTCTTCAATATGAAATGGTCCTTCCCACCTGGACAGTAGTTTACCTGGAGAAAACCTGAAACGGGATCTGAACAACAAAACTTTATCACCAACATTAAATTCACGTTTCAGAATCTTCCTATCATGCCACTTTTTTACCTTTTCCTTGAACATTTTAGCGCTCTCGTAAGCTTCACTTCTCCATTCATCTAGAGAAGTCAAGTTCATGAGACGCTTCTCACCAGCTAGTTTTGGGTCAGCGTTAAGCTCTCTAACAGCCCATAAAGCTTTGTGCTCTAACTCTAATGGCAAATGGCAAGCCTTGCCATACACCATCTTATAGGGGGGCATGCCCATGGGGTTTTTGTAAGCAGTTCTATACGCCCACAAAGCATCTCCTAACTTATTTGACCAGTCCTTTCTATTTCTGTTTACTGTTTTCTGCAAGATCAACTTAATCTCTCTATTGGTGAGCTCAACTTGCCCACTAGTTTGAGGATGATAAGGTGAAGCAATTCTATGATTAACATCGTATTTAGCCAAAGCTTTTCTAAAAGCTCCGTGTGTGAAGTGTGATCCCCCATCAGTCATGAGATACCTTGGTACACCAAACCTAGGAAAAATTACATCTTTAAGCATTTTCAAAGATGTTTTGTGATCAGCACTTTCAGTGGGGATTGCTTCAACCCACTTGGTCACATAATCAACAGCTACTAAAATGTGAGTGTACTTGTGCGAAGAAGGAAAAGGACCCATAAAATCAAAATCCCAACAATCGAAAGGTTCAATCACTAGTGAGTAGTTCATAGGCATCTCATTCCTTCTACTAATGTTACCAACTCTCTGACATTTATCACAGGCTAAAACATTATTTCTAGCATCTTTAAAGAGAGTAGGCCAATAAAAACCTGATTGAAGAACCTTATGTGCAGTCCTCTCACCGGCATGATGTCCTCCATAGGGACTATCATGACATCGTCTAAAAATGTCCTTCTGCTCATGTTCCGGTATACATCTTCTCACGATCCCGTCGGGACCTTCTTTGAAAAGATGTGGGTCATCCCAAAAGTAGTGCCTCAAATCATGAAAGAACTTCTTCCTTTGCTGAAGTGTTAAACCTGGAGGCAAATACTTTGCAACAATAAAATTAGCATAATCTGCATACCAAGGGTCGGAAAGAGATTGTACTTTTACAACGACAAGTTGCTCGTCTGGAAAACTATCGTTGACTGGGATGGGATCATGCGGTATATCTTCCATCCTTGAAAGATTGTCCGCTACCGGATTGTCTTCTCCTTTCCTATCAACAATCTGCAAATCAAATTCTTGAAGAAGGAGTACCCATCTGATAAGCCTTGGCTTGGCATCCTTCTTTGTCATAAGGTACTTAATGGCAGCATGATCAATATGAATAATACCTTTGGAATCAACAATATACTGTCTAAACTTATCACAAGCAAATACTACAGCTAAGAATTCCTTCTCAGTAGTAGCATAATTTCTTTGAGCACTATCAAGGGTTTTACTAGCATAATGTATAACATTCAATTTCTTATCAACTCTTTGTCCTAAAACAGCTCCAACAGCAAAATCACTTGCATCACACATAATCTCAAAAGGTAAATTCCAGTCAGGTGGTTGTACTATAGGAGCGGTTATTAAAGCTTTCTTAAGGACTTCAAAAGCTTCCTTACAATTTTCATCAAATACAAAAGGAACGTCCTTCTGGAGAAGATTAGTGAGGGGTCTCGAGGTTTTAGAAAAGTCTTTAATAAATCTTCTATAAAAACCTGCATGACCGAGAAAACTGCGAATACCTTTGATGTCCCTTGGATAGGGCATCCTCTCAATAGCTTCGATCTTGGCCTTGTCCACTTCAATTCCCCTTTCGGAAATCTTGTGACCAAGAACAATTCCTTCATTAACCATGAAGTGGCACTTCTCCCAGTTGAGTACCAAATTTGTCTCCTCGCATCTCTGCAAAACTTTATTAAGGTTGTGAAGACAATGGTCAAAAGAAGTTCCATAGACGGAGAAATCGTCCATGAAGACTTCCATAATATCCCCGCAGAAACCATGAAAGATAGCAGACATACACCTTTGAAAAGTAGCAGGGGCATTACATAAACCAAAAGGCATACGTCTGTAAGCATAAGTACCAAAGGGACAAGTAAAAGTGGTCTTCTCTTTATCAGCAGTGTTAACATGAATTTGAGAGAAGCCAGAATAACCATCGAGATAACAAAAGTGGGTATTTTTGGATAACCTTTCAAGCATTTGGTCGATGAACGGCAATGGGTAGTGATCCTTCCTGGTTGCCTTGTTCAACTTCCTGTAATCAATACACATTCTATATCCAATAATAATTCTCTGAGGTATTAGTTCATTTTTATCATTAGGAACCACAGTTGCACCTCCCTTCTTAGGAACACAATGTACCAGACTTACCCACTTACTATCAGCTATAGGGTAGATAATACCTGCGGCTAGAAGCTTGAGAATCTCAGTTCTCACAACATCCATCATCTTCGGGTTCAACCGTCGTTGATGATCAACAACTGGTTTAGCATCAGGCTCAAGGTTGATAGTATGTTGACAGATAGATGGACTAATCCCCTTAAGGTCATCAAGGGTGTAGCCAATTGCGCCTCGGTGTTTACGAAGTACTTCCAATAATCGCTCTTCTTCATATCCTGAAAGGTTAGAGTTGATAATAACAGGATATACTTTCTTTTCATCTAAATAAGCATACTTGAGCGTATCGGGAAGAGGTTTAAGATCGAACACCGGGTCTTCTTTCGGTTTTGATAAAATTCCCAAAGGTTCAACCGGAAGGTTGTGCTTCAGGATAGCAGGCTGCCTCAAGAATATTTCATCTAGTTCATTTATTTCCTGCATATGCAAATCATTCTCGTGGTCCTCCATGTATTGCTGCAAAGGATCATTAGGGGGAATAACAATAGAGGCAATACTTTCAATAATTTTATCATCACTAGGTAAATCAGTACCACGAGGCTGCTTAGAGAACTTAGAAAAATTAAATTCATATGGCTCACCATCGAATTCAATAGAAACTTTACCTTTCTTGCAATCTATTATAGCTCCACAAGTTCTAAGAAAAGGTCTACCAAAAATAAGTGGACAAAAATTGTCCCTCTCTGAACCAAGTACTAGAAAGTCAGTAGGGTATTTTACCTTTCCACATAGGACTTCAACGTCCCTCACAATTCCGATAGGAGAGATAGTTGTTCTGTTTGCAAGATGAATGGTAACATCAACTTCTTCAAGTTCACAAGGGGAAATCTCACCGATGATCTCTTCATAAAGTGAATAGGGGATAGCACTTGCACTCGATCCCAAATCGCATAGCCCATAATAATTGTGATCTCCTATTTTAACAGATACCACTGGAGTACCTGAAATTGGGCCTTTATTCTTGGCTGTGACAAGGTTAGTGGAAACAGTACAAAAATTTATATTGGAATCCAAAACATCATCAGTAGCAAGGTCTTTAATCAATGCAACTTGAGGATCGACTCTGATCTAGTCCTCAGGCTCATCAACTCTTCTCTCACTTTTATTTATTATGCCTGTCACAAGAGAGTGCTCCCTTATCCTCGTGGGAAAAGGAAGCTGTTCATATATAACTGCAGGCAAAATAGGGTCAGCGACATAAATATCAATAGGTGGCTCTTTAAAAGGTTCATGGTGCTGGTCTCTCTTCTTTTTAAAAGAATCAACATGAGAGGCAAAATTTTTACACAAATCAATCACTAGATGGGAATCAAGACCAATCTTAGAGCAAAAAGTATTGAAGTAATCAGTTTTCACATAGCTCTCAATATAATCATGTTCATAATTTATAGCGGGTTCAATACCTTTATCAATTTCCCAATCTTCGGTATTCCTCTGGATCCTTTCAATGAGATCCCACCTTTCTTCAACACTCTTCTTCTGAAATACCCCACTAGAGGAGGCATCCAGCATCTCCTTATCCTGACGAGAAAGCCTGGCATAAAAATTTGTAAGTATAATTTCCTTGGGAAGCTTATGAATAGGGCATTTGAGCATTAGGGACTTCAATCTCCCCCAAGCTTGAGCAATGCTTTCTCCGTCACGAGACCTAAAGTTATAGATATAGTTCCTGTCTCGATGAATTTCATGAAGAGGATAAACTTAGTATAAAAGAGAGACATAAGCTCCTGCCAGTCAAGCAAGTGTGACTTATCGAGAAGCCTATACCAATCCGAAGCTTTATCTATAAGTGATACGGCAAACAATTCTCTCATGACAAACTCCCTCGATACACCTGCAAGCTTGAATAATGAACTTAGTTGTGACAGATATAGCAAGTGTTCACCGGGATGTCTGTCTCCTGCATAACGATTAGCCAAAACATAATCGATAATACCAGCTGGTATTTTATAAGGCACAATTTCAGTAGGGGGAGGATCAACAACCACAGGTGTGGGGCGTCTTCCCGCAAGCAATGATCCAATAACAGGGTTATCCATAAGGACAAAGAGCAGCAATAACAAAAAATAAAAACAGAATTATAAAAACTTCCTTACCAGTTTCACTTTACCAATAGCGCTACGCTCCCCGGCAACGGCGCCAGAAAACGGTACTTGATGACCCACAACCGTAAGGGATCTATTGCAGCGTTTTCGATAAGTAAGAGTGTCGAACCCAACGAGGAGCAGAAGGTATTGATAAGCGATTCTGAGCAAGAAATTACTGCAAGCACTGAAAGATAACTTTTAGGGGTTTTCTCGATATAAGCAACAGGAAAGTAAAAGCAAGTAATGTAAAAGGTACTGAGAGTAACAAGTGGCCCAATCCTTTCTTAGCAAAGGAGAGGCCTAGCAACTGAACTTATAAAGACTAAAGCGTTCCTGAGGACACACGGGAGAGGTAGTCATGTGCTTTCGCCATATTCCGTATCGATACTATGTTATGTGTTGATAAGTGTTGAGTGGGTGGATCTATGCTAGTGCACTCTCTAGACTAAGATGAATGCACTCTTATGATTAAACACCTTGCAAGCATCCGCAAATACAAGATAGAATTTAAGGCAAAAGCCTAACCATAGCAATACGATCGAGGATCCATTATTCCCTTATGCAAAAGCGTGCGAACTGGGGTTCAGGTTTCTGTCACTCCGGCAACCCACCATAAGCATTCTTTATACACAATGTATTCTCCTAGGTCCTCAATAAGGCGAAGTGTTGAGTGTTCGACTCACACAACACCACTAGTAGAATGACAACACAACTTAAGTATCAAACAACACATATTACTTCAACAGCATATGACTACTAACAACAAGACTTTCCCCATGTCCTCAAGAACTAAGGTAACTACTCACGAGACATAAAAGAGATCATGATCAGTGGGGATAAATAGGTGATAAACAATCTGGACATAATAATATTTCTCCAACAAAACTCAATAGCATTCACCACAAAGTAGTAATCAACACCGATGGAGTAGAGAGGATAGGTAGTACGAGTTACAACACAAGTTGCGATTGTAAGATGAGATTTGGATGAAGATGGAGATGGTGCTCGTGTTGGGGATGATGTTGATCATGATCTCGATGATGCCCGTGACGATGGTGATGACGATGGCGACGATCTCCCCTTCTGGTAGGTGATCTCCCCGGCGGAATCTGCCCGCCGGAGATGGCTTTTTCTTCTCTGTAGGTTTCCGCCACGGAGCGGCGGCGAAACTCCGTAAAAATTCCCGTCCCTAGGGTTTTTGGATAACGGAGAGCATATATGCAAAAGGGGGCGGCCAGAGGTGGGCCAGGGGCTCCAGGCGCCCCCCCGGCGCGGCCAGGGGGGCGCGCCCCCAGGGCGCCTGGGCACCCTGTGGCCCCCCTCTGGTTGCCCTTTCGCGTGCCTCCGTGATCCGTTCGAAAAATATCTCCCGTCAATTTTCAGGTAATTTGGAGGTATTCTTCTTCAGCAACTCAGCGTCCACTTTTTACTGGTGAATCCTGCGTCTGCTGCTTCGGCATCGGAAAGTTTGCAAACTGTGTAAAATAGACCAAAACAACATAAGAACGTCACCGTAACGTGAAATATATCAATGTATAACGATAAATTATGATACAAAATAGTGATGCATTTTGGACGTATCAATGTCATACTTCGGCACGTGCCCGCGCACCTTCCCAGGACAACTTTTTCAACACATTTCACGGTATAATTTGTTGGACTTGATATGTGTGTCCGAAATACCCTCTGTGTAGACATAGCCCACTTTATCACCGCATACTTCAATTTTTTCTTCGTATCAAACATAGCCCCTATCTGGACTTGGTTCAGATTATACTGCCATGGAGTCTCATGGCCATCGTTGACCGTAAGGCCGGTGGATATGTCCCGATCCCCATGTAGAAGGAATCGATACCTCCACTTCATCCTCGGAATTTTCAGAATCCAGATCCTTCGCCAATCCATCCTCGTCCTCTTCCTCCATCAGCATCTGCATTTCATCCCCTTCCTCATCCCCATCAACAAAACCAGAACCAGCTAATATTATCGACTCACTACTCTGCCAAGTATCAGGACCACAAACATTGTGTGGCACATAGTCCGACTCTTTCTCGGGCTGGCTAGCATCCACATCGGGTGGCTGTGACCCAGATAAATCAATCTCGTTAGCCACTTGACTGCCCTGGCCAGGTTCATACCCCATGTGGAGTTGTACGGCGTTCTTCTCCTTCGCCACAGGTTGCACAAGGGCATATGGGTGGATTTTTCGGTCTCGGCAACGTCTTAACAGAGTCAACCAATGTTGCCTCCTATCTATCGGCATCAACTCCCACTTGACATTTTTACAGGATTTGGTCCACAATGCATGAATACTGACGGAACATACTTCAGGATCAACCAATACTGCAACTGTCTAATGTCCAGTTTGTCCGGGTCTGCTAGTGTCATGACGCCATTTTTAAACTCGCTAAGATCACCCCCCAACTCATTATATCGAACATTACCAGCGCCGTAGTAAACATTCAATTGTACTGATTCAGACATTTTCACCTGTCAAACATTGTCATCTTCTCATTAATCACAACGAACACTAATATTACCCGCTACACTAACTATGCGATAAAATCCCTCCACAAATATATTAACACTACAATTCGCAATATGACTTATCTACACTAACTAAACTATACAATTTAGAGAAAATTTATGACAACATGGTTATACCTTCGAAGCGTGTGTCCCTAGCTTCTTGCTCCTCTCTTCGACTCACCGGCATCGGCCACCTCGTACAGTACTTGCACCACCGGACAACGGCAGCACCGCCCCCTCGACGACTGGGAGGTTCAACTCCGGTCGCCCTCCCCCCCCCCCCAAGCTGCACCTTCTCCTCCACAGCTGCTGCTACTACTCACCACCACCTACTGCCCAACCACCCATCCTCCTCCCCACCATGGCTCCTCCTCCCCAAACGCATCAAAAACTATCCCATAGCAAAAAATAACACCGTAGGTCGGCGGGGATTGCTACGATCTATCGATTATGTGGCTTGGATGTGAAAATGGGTGGCAAATGTAGGAGATCGGCGCGGGGTGGCGAGGTACAAAGAAGAACGAGAGAGAGAGAAAGAACAGAGGCGAGAGGAAGGAGACGGCCGCGGGGGCTTATCCAGACCTTTTCGGTTGACTGGAGGCCGAAGACCTCTTCGGGCGCTGCCTGGCCGAAAACGGCCCACTTCGGTCGCCGCGTGGCCGAAGTTACTATTTTCGGTCGGGCCCCCATCGGCGCCTTCTCTTCGACCCAGAAGAACCCGTCTTCGGTCAACCGCGGGCCGATGAGCCCTTTTCGGCCAACAGGTGGCCGGAAACTCCTTCGGCCCACGCGTGGCCGACAGTGGCATAGCTTTGCTTTTTTCGCATTGGGTGCTATAGTTTCTGAAAGTGCTAAAAAAAGTGATAGTTTTGAAGAAAAAAAATCCTCCGTTTCGCTGGTGCTCCAGCGATCAGACCAAGGTCGTCGATGATGGCGCCAGGGCCAGGCCACGGCGGATACGAATATATGATCTGCACAAGTGACAGTCCTTGTTAGTCCCCTGCTCTGTATGTTCTGGTTATGCGCTGCCAAGCAGCTCAATCTGTACTAAATACTCCCTCGGTCCCGTAATACCTCCGTCCCGTAATATAAGGGCCTCTTTGATTTGCAGGACTTTGAAAACACAGGAATAGGAAAAGTATTTGATTAAAGTGTCATGCCCATTTAAATCCTATAGGATTAACCAGTGTTTGATTTCACGCGAAAAGTAAAGGAATTGTAAAAAGAGGTTGGAGTGGATGTTAGTAAATACAAAATCATAAAGTTCGTGCTGGTCCATTTGGTTCCATGTTGGTGAGTTGCTGGTGCTTTTCATTCATGCCATCGTTTGCAGCTACACTAAACAATCAGACAATGATACAAATGTTACCGCTGAACATTACAATGACATGTAGACCACAAAAGGGATACATTGCCGGTAAATCGGCACTGGAGGAAGGTAGTCATAATGACATGTACAAGGGTTAATTTATCAATGCAGATTAGCAGCCCCAAACCATGTCTATCTACGTGAACAGTAGAACGGCATTGGGGGAAGGTACAGACGCCCCATGGGTAAATCACAGAAAGAAATGGAGTGCCATTTACAAACAACAATCACAGCCATAGAGTCAAATCCACATCCATCATCAGACGAGAAAGAGAACAGCAGAGATTGCGAGTACAGTATCACAGTGCCACCCCTTTCTCCCGGATTAACAGAGCAAGAGTTCATGCCATCCGCCACATGATTCACACGATAACATCAACGGAGTTGCACTTATTCACAAGCCAGCTTCGTGCCAAAGCTGGTGAGGCAGATGGCGAACGCCTGGTAGGCCGACAGGGGGTGCCGGAAGTCCATCGTGAAAGCGTCGTCCTCGATCTTACCAAACTGGAGGATCACCGTCTCCTCATCCCCGACGCCCCATGGATCGCTGGTGCCGGCCGGGGCGACGAGCTGGAAGTTCTTCACGGAGGCGACGGTCACCCGGCCGTGGAAATTCAAGCACCAGCACTGCAGGTGGTCGTGCCATCGAGGCGCTTTGTTTTTTAGAGACAAGGAACTGGAGGTACTCGGTGGCTTTTCCTTGGATGGATCGGATGCGGTGCCCTCACCTACAGGGCACTGGATACTGCAGTGCATTCTTCTTGGCCCTCTTGATTTGAGGAAGTTGAACCTGTATGACACCTGTCCAACTTCAAGATTATCGCCTGAAACGTGTGGGCTGATTTGTTTGCTTGCAAAGCGACGACTTGATCGGCTCTTCAAGGACTTGGCACCGTCGTATGGTTTCTGATTGTCGTACATGACGAACTTTGTCCCCAGGAAGTCCGATCTAAAAGAGTGAAGATAAAACAATGTTCAGGCCAACAAACAAATATCCAGGAAATAGACTTGAATATAGTTGCAAACTATTGGGTTTGGCCAGCGCCAAAATACTTGGGTACTTATCGGCAGTCACTATCAAATGCACTTGAAACGTGACTGAGGTCCGCCAAAATACTTGAGTAGCTTTGGTTGGCTTCAAAATATAACATTCTTTTGTTGATGACAATCTAAACTCAAGTAGCCAACATCTAAATATCCTTGAAAACATTACCGATCAGAAATTTGCCGGGTAAAACAAAATCTGTGGAAGCAGTACATCCTACTGGATGGAGAATGCATGAAGATGTGAATGGTGTATGCAACTGTGGCAAGCAGTTGGTAAGGGTAGCTGGTGCAAAAAAAAAAAATATATGGCGCTAGCAGCATGGCAGCAGGGCGAAAGGAATAACTAGGTGGAAGAGGTGCTTCAGGGTGGGCATTACTGCGCTTATCCATACCCCTATATTCAGCTTGGCCAAGACAAAACTTTATTTTGGCATAATGTCAAAAAGATCATGTGGTCCTTTTGATTCAAATGTTCTAGTGCAAAGTATCGCTGTGAAGAAGCTAACATAGCAAAGGTAGCTAAAATCCATTGGCATGAGCCATGATCAGGTGTAAATTGGCATATTTTGGCAACTATCAGCTGAATCCAACATGATAGGCACAAAATCATAAAGCAGATCTCCTAGCACTTTCTTCATTACATGATGTAACCAAAGGACATGACTATGCATATGCAGTTATGCACAGAATAGTACATACTGATGAATTAACTACCAGAAAATGAGAGCTGGGATATTCATTAATTCACTTTGCATACTATTGAAACAGTAATAAGATTGTTTGGAAGAACACGTCAGCAATGAAAACGAGGTTGAAATGAATGAACATGGTGCCTGATTCCAATGCTTGATGATCACATCATAGTTCTGGTGACCTCACTTGAAACTTAATCGAAAAGGATCTACTTTGTAATCCAGTAGTCATGAATCATCCACCAATCAGATAGCAAAACTTAAGTTACAGAATGTTTAGACCTCACCTCAGCTTTCCAACACCTGAATTACTTCCTGGATATAGATCATCAGAGTCATAAGAGATGATATATTCGGTGTGTGCCCCGTGTCTGAATCTTCGAGCAGCCAGTAGAAACTTCCCTTTATCCGTTAGGGCTGTCAAAACAGTACAAGTACAATTAACTTAAGAACATATGAATCTGCATTCTGATATGTGATATATCTATCTAAGCATACTGGAAAGATAAGTCTGCATGGAGGAAAGAACTTTAGATTACGTTGCAGTTTTTATTACTGCGATCTATAAAGTGTGTCATGAGGTTGACAATCGAGCAAATCAAAATACAGATGAAGAAAATTAGATTGCTTGCTGGGTTCATCCACGTTTTGAACTTCATCAAACTTAGGAATACCTAAGCCTCGAATCCCAGAGGCATCCATCAAATACGCACCATGTAATTTAACACTGCCATAAGCTGTAACCACGGGTAAATAATCATGTTCTGTGCCTAATATTCATGAGAGCTACCATGGAAAAGGTCAAATGAACCGGTGCGGTGGTTAATCATTGTCTCTATTTTGATTTATCTCCTAAGCTGTAATGTCTATACCCAGTTGTCGAAAATACTACCCAAACGAAAGAATGACACGGACTAAGCATGGCTTCTTTTCAGTCCCTACTCTGCTTTAACAAATCATAAACTGGATCCTAATGTAATTGGAGATGTACCACGGATACGCAGATGACCCCATCTAACTTCGAACAAGTCAAGACCCCTCCCCCCTACCTCTCAACCACCACACACAAACAAGAAAAGGTACAATATATTAGGTGGTTTTGTCATACAATTATAATCTGAAATTGCATGCTGACCATCAAGAATTCGAGATCATATCAAGTAGGTAAGATGTCATCGCTACAAGGAATGTATCCAATTAAAAATAACTTGCCAACCACCCAACTGACGAATCGCCATGTTCCCTTGCTAGGATTCTTTGTAGACTTCAGGAAGTCTTCTTTAAATAATGGAAGTGGGACACCAAAGTAGGTATAAGGGTCCTCGTCACGAATGTATAAGTTGTGACTGAGTAAAAGAAGTACCACACTGTTTTCTAAACAAGACTACACTTTGGTAATAATATCGAGAAGACAAAAGTCATACGCAGCAGGAGAGTAGGCAACGTTGTTATCCGTGTGCACACTTCTTATTTGGAAGTACCTACATTATTTTCCATATTCTAAACAAGTATTGATAATAAGATTATAAGATTACATCATCATGTATGAACCTTGAAAAAGACAGATACGTGTCTTTTTAGTTGCTTGTTACTAGGCAGTTTGGCGCTACTTATAAAAAATATATGATGTGGAAACCCTATTGAACCCATGAAGCGGCGTCAATTTCATAATACCATTGAGTTATAAATACAAAGGAGCCAAAAATATTGATGGTGACTTACCCTGTGTTAAGCTGAGATAAAGATAAAAGGTGGAGGTGCTTTTGTTCCTCCTGATGAAGCAGTGCATCGGCGCATCCCTTGGTCCAGGCTGTGCGGAAAATATAGATATCAATTAAATCATTATATAGAGCCCCTAAATAGAAGTAAAGCTTTTACATATCATTATACCACCCCGTAGAAACAGGCCAGAATCAAATGGAATCGTCACAATAAGCAACTTCCATATATGACCCTACTATGGTTTTACTAACTTGGTCCTGCAATCTCACTGTACTAGCGTTGGTCGCCAAAAAGTAACGTTTGAACTCATGATGCAACCAAACGAAGCAAACAAGATGTGCCTCGCTTCTAGTAAACCCTTGCATCTGAAGATATCGCTAGTCTCAAAAAGGAGCAACAAAGATTGCTGACCCACCAGACGTGAATCGTTCGACGCATCTGGACTCGTATTGAAGACAGAATCTAAACATTTTTTGATAAAACGCTGTGAACCTGCTGCAATTCATTCCCGCGGCTGCATCTAGCATATCTACAGATGATGGTACTGGCGAGGAGGCCGCATGAAATGGATGAAATGAAACCACAGGACCATTTCCACAATCAGCAGCTGCAAATCTGACGCGGGTCGACCCAACAAGCGGACCAGACGCCCGCCAAATCCTCAGACCACGCAACAGGCAGCGCGCAAATCGGCCGACGAGTCAACCAGATCGGAGCGGCGGGATCCGGGGGGCTCTCAGTCTCACCTGCTTGAGCGAGGAAGGGAAGGTGATCCTGCCGCACTCGAGCGGCGGGCGCACGACGGAGACGGCGGCGTCGCGCCAGCGGCGGCAGACGCAGGCGCAGGCGACGACGTCGCGGCGCGGGGGCCAGCGCTCGGCGCCGGCGTCGACGCGGCGCACGATGTCCGTGAGCAGCTCCGGCAGCAGGCGGGACCACCTCTCCTCGTCGGCGTCCCCCTGGTCCTGTTCGACCTCCTCCGGCGGCGCGACCTCGGGCGAGACTTTGGCCTCGTTCCCGCCGACGATGCCGGCCGGGGCGCGCGAGCAGGACGTGAGCCAGGACGAGCTGCGCCGCCACAGCGCCATGGTGGAGCGGAGCTGGCGGAAGGGGCGGTGATCTCCCTCCCCGAGAGCTCGTGGAAGCTTCCGAGGCGAGAGATGGGGAGGGGTGGGGGGGGCGGGGGGCGGATAAAGGGGATCGGAGGGAGACGACGACCAGCGCAGCGCAGCGAGAGCAGCGAGCCAGGGAAAAAAAGGCGAATAAAAGCGGAAAGCTGGGGTGCTCACGGATAAGTAAGCGGGATCGCGGATCTTTTCCCCCCTAACCACACGCTACGTGTGCCCATGACCAGTGGGACCCATGCATTAATGCTGCCCGTGTACTGCTTCTCCTGGTCTGAAGTTTTCTGTGTGGGTGTGGGTTTGGGTGGTGCGAAATGGTAAGTGGGGGTGGTGAAAACCCCGGAGGCTGGGTCCGGCGGGGTGGACGTCGCCGTCGGCCGCGGGGTAGGAAGGTGCGGCCGTGCGTGCGTGTGCGTGTGTGTGTGGGTGGACCCGACGTCGACGTCGACGTCGGCGCCCCGCACCGGCAGGGACAAAGCGGGGCCTGTGGAGTAGAGTGGCCGTGACGCCGTGTCGCCGGCGGACGCGTTCGCCGCTCCATCGGTCGGCGAGGAGAGCCACCCACCGTGCCGACGGCGACGTCCGCTCGCGCGCGCCCCTCCCTTCTTCTTCGTGGCCGCGCCTCGGCCACCCGGACCGGGCAGGACGACCGTGCACTGCACGCGGCCCCTTGGTGCCCCGGTCCACGCGCCCGCGCACCGATCGCGCACTGCTCCCGACTGCACGCACGCGCGCACGACCGGCTGGCTGGCATCGGACGTGCCCGCGGCTGCCGTGGCCGTGCGCCGCGCGTCGCCCGCTAGATCAATCGGTGCGGTGCGGTCCAGGTACGTACGTTCCGGCGACGGCGACGTCCTCGCCTCGTGGACCCGTCGAGACTAGCAGTGGACTTGGCCGTCGGGGGGCGGCCGGCCTGGCGAAAGTCGTGCTCCAGCGTCATCCGTCCAGACATCTCCAGGCTCCGCTAGCTTCGCCGCCCCGCCCGTGGTGAGGTTAGGCGGGCGACAGCGCCGTTTGCCTGTGCCTGACGGCATCGTCGGAGTCACGCGCATCGTCGATCCGACTGCACGGCTGCACGGGCTGAAAGATGCCCCGGCAAACGGGAGGTCCATGAACAGCGGGCCGACGGGCACCGGCCGATGCAACCCAGCTTTCAGCTTTCAGCATTCAGCTACAGGGGGGAATAATCGGTGAACAACATCGCTCGGGCAACAGTGAGCAACACAGCGAGATAAGATGATTGATCGCTGCAGGACATGGCCTGCCCAACATGTTGATTCTTTAAAAGTAAACAGTAGGGATGAAAACTGAGCGGAAACGGACAGAACTGAGTGCTACCACATTTGTTTTCATATATTTTTGCAGAAGCGGAAATGAATACAGAAACCCCGAAAATGAATACGGAAATAGATACGGCCGGAAATGAACACGGAGCGAATACAAAGCGGACACGGAAACAAAAGTGGGTGTTGACCGGAACTTAAAACCCCCTTGCATCATATAGAAAAAACACATAAAAAGAAATAGAGTTTATGAATTGTTAACATGGCTATAAGATCAAGCTGAGTACATGTGTGGTAGTAGTAGTTGAGCCTCAAATGACCAATTCTACTCGTTGTGTCATTATGTGTTCTTTGGTGGTTGAACTACAAAGCAGCCATAGGTCTATAGTAAAAACAGAAATTCCATATTAACGGAAACGGAAAATTTCGTTTCAACGCCTGTTCCACCGGAAAACACCGTTCCATTTTTGTTTCCGTTTCCACATAAATAATTTCATTTCCACTTCCGCTTTGCAAATTTCCGTTTTCATTTTCATATTTCCTCTCCGTTTTCATTTTTCCTCCGGAAAAACGGAAAGTTTCCACTTCATTTTCATCCCTAGTAAACACTACGGACACTCCCTGATGCTCAGCAGTACCTAAGTGCTTAATTGCTTTTCACACATATATATGCTATGTGGTACAGTCTTAGGTAAGGCATCTCCAAGACGGACCGTCTGGACCGCGGAAACCATCAAAAACCGATCTGTATTGGTCCGTAAGGCGGTCCGGACGCGATTTCTCTCACAAATTGGAGACAAAAGTGTGGGGGTTTGCGGGAGTGTGGACACCCGAAACGTAAGACTTCGACATCCCCGGCCCGCCCAAACCCTCCTTTCGGTCTCATTTCCTTCCACTCCGCCTCTTCCCACCCTTGCTTTGCATCTGCATCCTCCACCTCCACCGCCGTCGATGATCATCTCCGGCCGCCACAGAGGCATTGCCCGACGTCCGCAACCAGCAACGATGCGACCGCTCGCCGTTCAGACGAAGCTTTCAGCCCCAGAGCCGTTTGTACCCAGGTACACTCCGCCCCTGTCGGCGACCTCCATGGCAGACACCACGCCCGGCAGGTGTTAAATCAAATGTCATCGAGCTTATTTTCAAATGCTATATCATTTTTAGAGTATGAATGATGGTGAGCTACTCAACCATGGATAATGAGTTACTGTGTGATGTGTGGTTGGCTGTATCCGTGGATTTCATAGGCAGGACCATAGGGCCGCCCTTCTTGAAGCAAGTGCATGAAAAGTTTCGCGTGGGAAAGCACATTGCGCCCTATGATGTGTACATCAGGCAACCACGCAACGTGAGGTCGTTGTCATATCGCTGGCACGCTATCCAAGTCATATCGCTGGCACGCTATCCAGGTCAGTGTCATCAGGTACTGCAACTTGATCAGTCAGCTTGAGGCAAGATGGCCATTGCACGCGGGCATGGAGGAGACGGTAAGTTTTACTTCCTCTTGCTAAATTTGTTAATTGATTCATTCGCTCAATGTTGATCTACACATTATGTGTAGCCCGCACGAGCTGCCGTGTTGTACCATAGGTCAGCAAAACGGCCATTTACGTGCACACACTGCTGGATGAAGTTGAAGGGGAAGTATGTGTTGGAAGACATGATCCGTTTCTTAAAAACTTATTGGACATCTAGGATCTAGTCGAATTTGATGCTTTGTTGTACTAGACTTAATTTGCATACTATGTGTGGATGTTTTGTGCTATTTTGTATCCGAACTTTGATGTATATCGTCCGGTTTGAATGAATTCCGTCCTGTTAGTTACAATGCCGTTTGAAATGTATGTTGCTAGCGTTGGAAGGCTGTCTCCAGCATCCGTATCCGTGGATTGGTCCCCGCTGTCAGCGGACGACCGCGGGAGGTTTTTTGCGGGTTGCCGTTGGAGATGCCCTTAGGTCTCTAGAAAACTAAAACAGACATCGTATATGTCCGTGGACAGTGATACATGAGCTGGCCATTCAACCTTATACCTCAAAAGTTCGCATACATGCCAAACAGAATTTAAACAAATCGGAACAATTTTCATGCAACCGGTTGATTTTCATTTTAAATGTAACACATTCATTACATTTTTGATAAATTTCATTAAACAAAAGCGTCCAAAAGTTAACCTAGTCTAAATCTTCGCCAGCGTTCGTCCTACATGTCCTTGTTGTTTTCTATGTCTGGCATCCTCGACGATCGAGAGCCTCGGGAAGTGAAACTGCGGGTCGCCACCGAGGAAGTGTAAAACATGGGACACGAACACCTCTGTCTCCCATGTCCTACTCTTCCTCATCAGAATCTGTGGAATGGACGTCGTCGATGGAGGTGAGGTCGGCGATGGACGTGGACGGGCCGGCTTCGTGCTCGTAGCAGCACGACGCAAACTGCTCAGGCGACACTAATGACGCGCATCTGCCGATGTTACAGTCCAAGATCGCATGCGCCGCAACCGCCATACAACCGGCGCGAGCACGCCTGGCTTCGTAGAGTGTCCGCTACTCAGTGTTGAAAAACAGGTTCTCCGTGGCCATGGCCGCCACGGTCTCCTCGCTCGCGTACTTGCCATAGATTTTGTCCTCCGCCAGCCGATGATGCGCGGGAGAAGATTATTCTAGCGTCGCTCCTCCTGCGTCTGCCGAAATGCCGACACCGGCTGCTCCTTCGCCATGATGGCGTTGAAGTGTGCATGCACCTGCTCCATCATGAAGCCGGCATGGACAGGCATGCGCATGGGGCGTCAGCTCGTCGGCGGGTGCCTCCTACATCATGGGCCTCCTACATCATGGGGTGGTTGATGACCCACAAGTGTAGGGGATCTATCATAGTCCTTTCGATAAGTAAGAGTATCGAACCCAACGAGGAGCAGAAGGAGATAATAGGCAGTTTTCAGTAAGGTATTTTCTGCAAGCACTGAAATTATAGGTAACAGATAGTTTTGTGATAAGGTAATTCGTAGCAAGTAACAAAAGGTAAAAGTAAATAAGGTGCAGCAAGGTGGCCCAATCCTTTTTGTAGCAAAGGACAAGCCTGGACAAACTCTTATATAAAGGAAAGCGCTCCCGAGGACACATGAGAATTATCGTCAAGCTAGTTTTCATCACGATCATCTGATTCGTGTTCGGTACTTTAATAATTTGGTATGTGGGTGGACCGGTGCTTGGGTGCTGTCCTTACTTGAACAAGTCTCCCGCTTATGATTAACCTCTAACGCAAGCATCCGCAACTACAAAAGAAGTATTAAGGTAAACCTAACCATAGCCTGAAACATATGGATCCAAATCAGCCCCTTACGAAGCAACGCATAAACTAGGGTTTAAGCTTCTGTCACTCTAGCAACCCATAATCTACTTATTACTTCACAATGCCTTCCTCTAGGCCCAAATAATGGTGAAGTGTCATGTAGTCGATGTTCGCATGACACCACTAGAGGAGAGACAACATACATCTCATCAAAATATCGAACGAAGACCAAATTCACATGACTACTAATAGCAAGACTTCTCCCATGTCCTCAGGAACAAAAATAACTACTCACAAGACATAATATGGTTTATGATCAGAGGGGTATTAATATGCATAATGGATCTGAACATATGATCTTCCACCAAATAAATCAACTAGCATCAACTACAAGGAGTAATCAACACTACTAGCAACCCACAGGTACCAATCTGAGGTTTGGGTACAAAGATTGGATACAAGAGATGAACTAGGGTTTGAGAGGAGATGGTGCTGGTGAAGATGTTGATGAAGATAGCCCTCCCAAAGATGGGAGAGTTGTTGGTGATGACGGCGATGACGATTTCCCCCTCCCGGAGGGAAGTATCCCCGGCAGAACAACTCTGCCGGAGCCCTAGATTGGTTTCCGCCTCGAGACGGTGGCGTCTGGTCCCGAAAGCCTCTTTATGATTTTTTTCCAGGTCAAAACACCTCATATAGGAGAATATGGGCATCGGGGGGCCTTCGGGGGGCCCACGAGACAGGGGGGCGCGCCCCCCACCCTCGTGGACAGCCGGTGGCCCCCCTCGTGAACTTCTTTCGCCAGATATTTTTTATATTTTCTGAAACGGAGTTCTGTTGAGTTTCGGGGCTTTTGGAGTTGTGCAGAATAGGTTTCCAGAGTTTGCTCCTTTTCCAGCCCAAAAATCCAGCTGCCGGCATTCTCCCTCTTCTTGTAAACCTTGTAAAATAAGAGAGAAAAGGCATAAGTGTTGTGACAAAACAAGTAATAATAGCCCATAATGCAATAAATATCAACATATAAGCATGATGCAAAATGGACGTATCAACTCCCCCAAGCTTAGACCTCGCTTGTCCTCAAGCGAAAGCCGATAACGAAAAATATGTCCACATGTTTAGAGATAGAGGTGTCGATAAAAACAAAATACGGACATGAGGGCATAATGATCATTTTTATAACAACAACAACAACAAACTTTGATCTCAGTCATTGAAGCAATTGCAATTTATAGTAACATCGGAAAGAGTCAATATAAGAGCTTTTCAGCAAGCCTACATAATCAACTATCATATAGTCTTTCACAATTGCTCACACTCACGCAATACTTATGTTTATAGAGTTTTAATCGGACACGGAGAAAGATAGGGGCTTATGGTGTTGCCTCCCAACCTTTAACTCAAGGGTAATGTCAACAGTAATAGACCATGAAAACTTACATCCAAGTGGGTATATATGTCAGGATCTTTCCAACACAATGTGCTTGCCAAAAGGATAAAATGTACAAAGGAAAGGTGAATTTCACCTTGACTCTTATAAGGCAAGAATAATAGATAGGCCATTCGCAGAGGGAAGCAGAGGTTGTCATGTGTTTTTATGGTTGGATGCACAAAGTCTTAACATAGAAGAACTTCACTTTATATTGCCACTTGTGATAAGGACCTTTATTATGCAGTATGTCGCTTTTATTACTTACATATCACAAGATCGTATAAAGCTAATTTCCTCCACACTAATAAATCATACATATTTTAGCGAGTTTGCAACATGACAACTTACTTGGAAGGATCTTTCTCAATCCATGGGTAGGTATGATGGACTCTCATGGCAAAACTGGGTTTAAGGATATATGGAATCACAAGTAGTATCTCTACTTAGTGCGAGAAGTTTTGGCTAGCATGAGGGGGAAAGGCAAGCTCAACATGTTGGATGATCCATGACAATATACTTTATTTCGGATATAAGAAAACATAACCCATTATGTTGTCTTCCTTGTCCAACATCAACTCTTTAGCATGTCATACTTTAATGAGTGCTCACAATCATACAAGATGTCCAAGATAGTGTATTTGTATGTGAAGCCTCTCTTCTTTTATTACTTCTTATTAATTGCAACGATGACCAAAACTATGTTTGTCAACTCCCAACAACTTTTATTTATCATACTCTTATATGTGAAGTCATTACTTCCCATAAAATCAATATGATCTCTTTGATACTTTTCATATTTTATTTCTTTTTATCATGACCCAAGTAAGGAAATCAAGCCCTTGACTCAACACTAATCTTTATTATATAGCTCACGGACTCGATTACAAAAGGTAAAGATCATAAGGCAAAAGCTCACAACTAGATCATGCTGACTTTATTCTACTAGATCAAGGTGCTACCAAAAGAATCGAACTAAGTAAAACGGTAAAGATAGGAGTGATGGTGATACAATACCGGGGTCACTCCCCCAAGCTTGGCAGTTGCCAAGGGGAGTGCTGATACGTCCAAAACGTATCTATAATTTCTGCTTGCTCCATGCCACTTTTGGGTGATATTGCTATGATATTTATACACTTCCATACACTTTTGATCATATTTGGACTAACCTACTAATCCAGTGCACCCCAGTGCCAGTTTCTGTTTTCGGCTGTTTTTGTATTTCAGGTTTTCACATTATGAGAACTGTCAGGAAAAATCCAGAAAAATTATATAAAAAATCAGCGTTCCAGAACCTACCTTGCGCCCGAAGTACAGCCGGGGGGGGGG
>LR738709.1:629624396-629641013 GCA_902687465.1 Secale cereale | reverse complement strand
GCGCCGGGGGGGCGCCTGGGCCCCCCGAGCCCCGTCTGGTGCCCCCCTTTGGCATATATTTAGAGCGTCCTTCGAAACCCTCGGGACGAGAACTCTTTTTCGCGATCTCATCTCTGTTCCGCCGCCGCCGCCGCTTCCAAGATCGGGAGCACCAGGAGAACTCTTCCCGGCACCCTGCCGGAGGGGAGGATCATCATCGGGAGCCTCTCCACCACCATGGACGCCTCCCGGATGAGTTGTGAGTAGTCTCCCTTGGACCATGAGTCCCTGACCAGTAGCTATGTGATGTTCTCCTCCCGTTCTTGTGCTTCACTAATTAGTCCTCGTGAGCTGCCCTACATGATCGAGGCACATATGTAATCCTTATGTTGTTGCTATGTTGAGTTTGCTGGGATCCGATGGATTATGAGATTATGTTCAGATTGATCTTGAGTAATATATTTGATCTACCTCTTTTATATTTATGTTCATAAGTAATTCTTGCATGTTCTCCATTGTTATTTATTGCTTTGGCCAAGTAATACGTAGTGACTCCAAGAGGGAACGTTATGCTCGATTGTGGGTTCATGCCCCTCGATGACTAGCTTGAGTGACAGAAACATGAGTGTAGGGGATGTGCTGTTGCCACAAGGGGGAAAACAACGGTGCTTGTGCCCGCGGGTGCAAGGATTGTTTACTTTACGCAAAGTTCTTTTAATGCAGTTGTTTGTTGCTTTGAGTTTACGCTATGGGTGGGACTCTCAACTTAATACCAGCGAGATGTTCTGGATAGATATCTCAAGGTGGATGATTAGTAGTAGATATTGATGGATTTCGGTCTACTTACTTTGGCGTACCGCCCATGCTTTGAACCTCAATCTTTCTTGCAATGTAGTCAGCATTGGTTTGCGTTCGTGGTCCTGTCAATTGCCCAGCTGTAATTCGTTTACCTCACATAGCTGTTTTATCGTCTTTTGGGAGAGAGACATCACTAGTGAACATCATGAGACTCCGGTCCATATTACCATCATTGATCACATCCGCTATTTACTTTTCGTTATTATTTACTATTGCAAACATTATCTATCACTACTATCATTTGCATTTAATCCTTTGTGAACTACAAGGCCGGAGGGATTGACAACCTCTCTGTACTCGTTGGGAGCAAAGTTATTTGTATCTGTGTGCAGGTCCACGTTGATTGCTAATATCTGGCGCCGTTAGCAGTTGACACCTACTTGTTGAACCTAGGAGTCTCTGGGGATTCGATCCTTGGCATCTTTGCTAAGGGAAAAACTTCCACAACACTGCATCTCACACCTTCCACTTGGGGTAACCAACGAGGGGTTAGAGGCCCATCAAGGAGTTTTTCTGGCGCCGTTGCCGGGGACTCCACTCTTCAGGATAGGGGAGTTGCATGCTATCTTTTACCTTTGCTTTTTAGTCTTGTTAGTTTACCTTTCAGTTTTTGCTTTAGTACCTTTTATCGAAAATCACAAAAATAGTTATCTTGCTTGCTTGCTATTATGGGTTCCACCGAGAACACCAAGTTGTGTGACTTCACTAGTCACAACAACGATGACTTTATCAGCACACCTATCACTACACCTGCCACTTCAGCACCTTCATATGAAATTAAACCTGCTTTACTAAACTTAGTCATGAAAGATCAATTCTCCGGTGCTGGAGATGATGCTGCTTTACACTTGAACAACTTTGTTGAACTTTGTGATATGCAAAAGTACCAAGAAATAGATGGTAATATTGTTAAGCTTAAGCTTTTTCCTTTCTCCTTGAGAGGAGGAGCTAAAATTTGGTTTCAGTCTTTGCCTAGAAATAGCATAGATTCTTGGGACAAGTGCAAAGATGCTTTTATCGGAAAATACTATCCACCTGCTAAAATTATCCAACTTAGAAGTAACATAATGAATTTTAAACAATTGGATAATGAACACGTTGCCCAAGCTTGGGAACGTATGAAATCTCTTATCAAGAACTGCCCTACTCACGGTTTGACTACTTGGATGGTTATCCAAAATTTTTATGCAGGCTTGAACTTTACCTCGCGGAACTTGTTAGATTCGGCCGCGGGAGGAACTTTTATGTCAACTACACTTGGTGCTGCCACAAAGCTTCTCGATGAGATGATGACCAACTATTCCCAATGGCACACCGAACGCGCTCCAATAGGTAGGAAGGTAAACTCTGTCGAGGAGATTTCCTCCTTAAATGAAAAAGTTGACTTAATCATGTCTCTACTTTCGAAGCAATCTACTGTTGATCCTCGTGATGTTCCTTTAAATTCTTTGATTGCTCAAGAACAAGTAGATGTGAATTTTATCTCTAGAAACAATTTTAACAACAATGCTTATAGGAGTAATTTTGGTAGCAATCCTAGACCGTTCCCCTCTAATTCTTATGGGAACAACAATGCTTATCCTATCACCAAGAACTCCACTACTGAACTAGAGACTATGCTTAAAGATTTCATCACTACCCAAAAAGCCTTTAATAAGAGTGTAGAAGAAAAACTACATAAACTAGATGATCTTTCTTTTAAGGTAGACCGTTTAGCCAATGAGGTAAAATTGCTAAAAATTAAAACTTCTCCTCTTGAGGAGAGGGAAGTCACTCCTATAAATGCTATTCAAGTGCAAATTAATGAAAACATTAGGATGATGGCTAAACTTAAAGAAAGATGGGCTAGAGAAAGGGAGGAAGAAGATAGAATTAAGAGCCTTCCTACCCACCACACTGTTGCTACTATCCAAGTTGTTGAGAATGTTCAAACTCTTAGCACCCAATGTGCTCCTGGTCCCAATGGACCTATTAATGGCGATGCTATGACTATAGAAACTACCAAACAAATGAACCTTAAGGACACCACTACCACCTTACTTGATGCTAATGACCTTGATTTTGATAATTGCACTCTTACCGAAGTTATTGATTTCCTTCACAAGATGTCTAGAGACCCCCGCACTAGCACGTTTAACCTTGCCTTCACGGAGCATATCACTAATGCTCTCATCAAAGCTAGGGAGGAGAAACTTAGAGTAGAATCCTCCATACCTAGAAAGCTAGAAGATGGTTGGGATCCTATGATAAAAATTAAATTGAATGACTTCTCTTGCTATGCATTATGTGATATTGTAGCTAGTACCTCCATTATGCCCAAAAGACTATATGATATGCTTAAACTGAAATCTTTTGATTCTTATTCTTTTGGTAATCGTCTCGTTGATTCTTCCGTAAAGAAACCTTTGGGGAGGATCGACGATGTTCTTATCGTTGTCAATGATAATTATGTTCCCGTTGATTTTACTATTATGGATATTGAATGTGATCCTTCATGTCCAATTATTTTGGGACGTCCCTTTTTACGCGCCGTTGGTGCTATCATTGACATGAAAGAGGGTAATATAAAATTTCAGTTTCCTCTCAAGAAAGGGATGGAACACTTCCCTCGAAAGAAGATCAAATTACCTTTTGAGTCCGTTGTACGGGCTAGTTATTCTTTTACTCTTGATAAAACTTGATCTATATGCATTATGCCTAGCTTAAAGGCATAAAAGAAAGCGATTTTGGGAGGCAGCCCACATGAATAAATTTTTATATTTTGCTTTTGTTGTGTCTTGATGTTGTTTACTACAGTAGCATCATCATTGTATCTTTGATTTTCATATTTGTGCCAAGTATAGCCTCTGATTGCTAGAAAGTTCAAAAGGTGTGAGGTGCTGTCCAGGAAACAGATTATGTCCTTGGATAGTAAAATTCGTATAAAATCACCAGATCATCTTTTTGGTCTGAATTTTTTCGACAGCGTTCTCTATATAATTGTCTTTCGTGCGTCTGTTCTGAGATTTTTGATTTGAGTTGCAGAAGTGCCCCGAACAAATTAATTACTACCTGTTGTTCTGTTTTTCACAGATTCTGTCCTGTTTTGCCTTTCCTTCATTTTGCAAACCAAGAGCTTGCTTTTTATTTGCAAAAACCTTTTGGCAATCTTGAGAAACAGTAGACCTTCAATAATATCTTTATTTCCAGCAAGGTGCAATTATTTTATTAAGGGTACTAACCTCGCTAATCAGATTATGATGAGTTATGTATGAAGGGAGTTTTCAAGTGTGCGAGGGAAGATGATAAAAAGATTCAGGAGTGTCAAGCGCTCAAGCTTGGGGCTGCCCCCGTGCACCCCCAAGAAATATTCAAGGAGACTCAAGCGTCTAAGCTTGGGGATGCCCCCGTGCATCCCCTTCTCCATCAACATTATTAGTTCGTCTTTCGTTTCGCTATATTTTTATCACTTCATGTGTTATGTGCTATGCTTGGAGCGTCTTGCTTTTAGTTTCCTTTTTAGTTTTTCATAACGAGTCGGAACTCAGCGTTCTTTATGTGGGAGAGAAACACACTCCACTTCTACCTAGAACATAACATAGAATTTTCATGTCTATCTTTGCTGTGTGTGTTCTTTGTCTTTTAATAGCTACTATCATGCTCTGCTCTTAGTATTCATGCTTATCTTTTCAAAGAGCTTTTGTTTAGTTGGTTGCTTGAACTCTCTTTAACTACCATGCTCACCTTATTAAGAGATTTTGCTTCCGTTGCATTGGTTAATATGTCTATGATAAAGATGCTACGTGCATAATGGCGCTTAGTAGTTCAGGTTTTCTTATGGTTAGTCTCAAATAGCTGGGGGGTTCCCAATGTGTTATTGGAGTACCAACGTGATTTGTTTGCCTATGATGTGGTATGGTTCAGTAATATCTTCCTTCGAGAATTTATTTTGATTGACTTGGCGTATGCTCACGCATATTTAAGACTGTAAAGAAAGTCTGTCAAGCCTTGATGATCTTTTATTTCTGAGTAGCGATATAACTACCATGCCTGATTCAATGTTGCTTTGTCGCTCTGCATGATTATGACCGTCATTGCTCTCTTAGTTGGTCGCTCCCAGTCTTTTGCTAACCTCCACCTGTACTAAGCAGACTAACTTTGCAATACATAGCTCATGGGAAAGTAGCTTAAAAACTATTGTGGTAAAGAATATGTTGCTTATGTATCTTATTTCTTATAAGTTGCTTGCTGAGCGGTAACCATGTTTCTGGGGGCGCCATCAACTGTCACACTTTTGTTGAATATCATGTGAGTTGCTATGCATGTTCGTCTTGTCTGAAGTAAGGGTGATTTGCCATGGGTTGAATGAGTATGCATATTGTTAGAGAAGAACATTGGGCCGCCAACCAAAGCCATGTATCATGGTGGAAGTTTTAGCTTGAACATTAATCCTCAATCTCTTATGAGAATATGCTTATGCATTAAAGAGGAGTCTATCATCTATTTTCTATGTTGTCCCAGTATGGATGTCCTCAAGTTGAGATCTATCAAAAACGAGAAATCAAATACGATTTATCTCCTTGGACCTTTGTACAGGTGGCATAGAGGTACCCCTTTGTGACACTTGGTTGAAACATATGTAATGCAATGATAACCCATGGAAATCCGAGCTAATTAGGACAAGGTGCGAGCACTATTGGTATTCGATGCATGAGGCTTGCAACTTATAGGATGTCTTATGCATGACACATATGAAGTACTACTACCGTTGACAAAATTGCTTCTATATTTTCAAAATAAAAAGCTTTAGCACCAACTACTGAGAGCATGATTGTCATTCTAAGTGTAATGTGCATTGTCCCAAAGTAGCATTGTCTTTTGCATGATTGTGATATCGTTTATTTTGAAATCATTGTATCTAGTCATCACTTAAACCTTGAAGGTGCCCCTGCATTTATGTTTTGCTTCACTAAAGGGGGCAAGCTAGATATCACTTTATCATATTTGCACATCATGTTCATTGCAAATCATTTTGATGTTTCAGTTTCATGTTGTAAAACTTTCAGTCATTTGTGATTTTCTCATGAGGCAACTTAATTACTACAGAATCATTGTCTCAGTAAGCTTTTGTCATATGACTACAAAAAGTCCTATATGGTTAATAGCATGTCACCACAGAAATTATTCTTGTTATCATTTACCTACTCGAGGACGAGCAGGAATTAAGCTTGGGGATGTTGATACGTCCAAAACGTATCTATAATTTCTGCTTGCTCCATGCCACTTTTGGGTGATATTGCTATGATATTTATACACTTCCATACACTTTTGATCATATTTGGACTAACCTACTAATCCAGTGCACCCCAGTGCCAGTTTCTGTTTTCGGCTGTTTTTGTATTTCAGGTTTTCACATTATGAGAACTGTCAGGAAAAATCCAGAAAAATTATATAAAAAATCAGCGTTCCAGAACCTACCTTGCGCCCGAAGTACAGCCGGGGGGGGGGCACCAGGGCCCCAGGCGCCCTGGCGGCGCCCCCCCCTAGGCTGCGCCGGGGGGGCGCCTGGGCCCCCCGAGCCCCGTCTGGTGCCCCCCTTTGGCATATATTTAGAGCGTCCTTCGAAACCCTCGGGACGAGAACTCTTTTTCGCGATCTCATCTCTGTTCCGCCGCCGCCGCCGCTTCCAAGATCGGGAGCACCAGGAGAACTCTTCCCGGCACCCTGCCGGAGGGGAGGATCATCATCGGGAGCCTCTCCACCACCATGGACGCCTCCCGGATGAGTTGTGAGTAGTCTCCCTTGGACCATGAGTCCCTGACCAGTAGCTATGTGATGTTCTCCTCCCGTTCTTGTGCTTCACTAATTAGTCCTCGTGAGCTGCCCTACATGATCGAGGCACATATGTAATCCTTATGCTGTTGCTATGTTGAGTTTGCTGGGATCCGATGGATTATGAGATTATGTTCAGATTGATCTTGAGTAATATATTTGATCTACCTCTTTTATATTTATGTTCATAAGTAATTCTTGCATGTTCTCCGTTGTTATTTATTGCTTTGGCCAAGTAATACGTAGTGACTCCAAGAGGGAACGTTATGCTCGATTGTGGGTTCATGCCCCTCGATGACTAGCTTGAGTGACAGAAACATGAGTGTAGGGGATGTGCCGTTGCCACAAGGGGGAAAACAACGGTGCTTGTGCCCGCGGGTGCAAGGATTGTTTACTTTACGCAAAGTTCTTTTAATGCAGTTGTCTGTTGCTTTGAGTTTACACTATGGGTGGGACTCGCAACTTAATACCAGCGAGATGTTCTGGATAGATATCTCAAGGTGGATGATTAGTAGTAGATATTGATGGATTTCGGTCTACTTACTTTGGCGTACCACCCATGCTTTGAACCTCAACCTTTCTTGCAATGTAGTCAGCATTGGTTTGCGTTCGTGGTCCTGTCAATTGCCCAGCTGTAATTCGTTTACCTCACATAGCTGTTTTATCGTCTTTTGGGAGAGAGACATCACTAGTGAACATCATGAGACTCCGGTCCATATTACCATCATTGATCACATCCGCTATTTACTTTTCGTTATTTACTATTGCAAACATTATCTATCACTACTATCATTTGCGTTTAATCCTTTGTGAACTACAAGGCCGGAGGGATTGACAACCTCTCTGTACTCGTTGGGAGCAAAGTTATTTGTATCTGTGTGCAGGTACACGTTGATTGCTAATATCTGGCGCCGTTAGCAGTTGACACCTACTTGTTGAACCTAGGAGTCTCTGGGGATTCGATCCTTGGCATCTTTGCTAAGGGAAAAACTTCCACAACACTGCATCTCACACCTTCCACTTGGGGTAACCAACGAGGGGTTAGAGGCCCATCAAGTGCCCGTACCCATATGATTATGTCTCCTTCTTCGGGGGTGGTGAGGTAGGAGTTGAAAGTAGTGACGCCAGATCATCATATATTGAGCGTAGGAGATCCTCCAGCTTGCAGATAATACCTTTGAGTGCAGCTATGTAATCCTTCAACAAAATATTTTCACTTGTGAGATGCTTGTTTCGAATTTGAGCTAACTCAATCATCCTGAAAGCTTCAATCTCAGTTGAGGTAAAGAGATTAGGAAGAGATTTAGGGGTGTCTTCTTCTCCCGATGCCAGAGCCGGATCTTCCACCTCCATCTTGATCTTCTTCTCCTTGTGGATCTCCCCGGGTCCTTCCCTCTTCAGATCTATCTTCATTAGCCAAGCATCGTTGCCTTCGTTGTTGGAGGAGGGAGACGACATGATGCCTGGCTTCGCAAACCCTAGCAGAAAACAGCTCGAAACAAGAACAGAGGATTTTTGCGTGATACAGAGGTCAAAACCTTCTGGAGTATATATAATGATTTTTTACCGACCAAAAGGAGTAACCCACAAGAAAACGGAGTCCGGGAGGCACACGAGCTGCCCACGAGGCAGGGGGCGCGCCCTGAGCAGGGGGGCGCGCCCTCCACCCTTGTGGACGGCTCGTGTCTCTTCCGGAGTGCGACTTATTTTTCTATTTTTCTAAATATTTCAAAACGGAGAAAAATTGCCTTTAGAGATGTTTTGGAGTCGGTTTACTTACCGTATCACATACCTCTTCCTTTTCGGAGGCTGAATCATTCTGGAAAGTGTCCCTTATGTATTCCTCCAGGGTTACAATTTCAATAACATTGGTTTCAACATTTATGGGATTGCCTGAGATATAATGTTTGATTCTTTGACAGTTCACCACCTTCGGATTTGTGCCTTCGAAGTTGTTGATTTTTATGGCACCGGAACGATAGACCTCCTCGATAACGTAAGGTCCTTCCCACTTGGAGAGAAGTTTTCCTGCAAAAATCTTAAACGAGAGTTGAATAGCAAGACATAATCACCTACGTTAACTCACGCTTTTGTATCCTTTTGTCATGCCATCTTTTAACTTCTTCTTTAAACAGCTTGGCATTCTCGTAGGCCTGGGTTCTCCATTCATCAAGGCAGCTAATGTCAAATAACCTCTTTTCACCGGCAAGTTTGAAATCATAATTGAGCTCTTTAATAGCCCAATATGCCTTATATTCTAGTTCAAGAGGTAAGTGACAAGCTTTTCCGTAAACCATCTTATATGGAGACATACCCATAGGATTTTTGTATGCAGTTCTATAGGCCCATAATGCATCATCAAGTTTCTTGGACCAATTCTTCCTAGACCTATTAACTGTCTTTTGCAAAATTAGTTTCAACTCTCTATTACTTAGTTCTACTTGACCACTAGTCTGTGGGTGATAGGGGGATGCAATTCTATGGTTGACATCATATTTAGCAAGCATCTTGCGGAAAGCACCATGAATAAAGTGTGAACCACCATTAGTCATTAGATATCTAGGGACTCCAAACCTCGGAAAAATAACTTCTTTAAGCATCTTAATAGAGGTGTTATGATCAACACTATTGGTTGGAATAGCTTCTACCCACTTAGTAACTTAATCAACAACAACTAGAATATGTGTGTACCCATTAGAGGCAGGAAACGGTCCCATATAATCAATGCCCCAAACATCAAATGGTTCAATAACAAGTGAACAATTCATAGGCATTTCTTGACGTCTATTGATATTACCAATTCTTTGACATTCATCACAAGATAAGACAAACTTACGGGAATCCTTGAAGAGAGTAGGCCAATAAAAACCAGATTGCAATACCTTGTGTGCAGTTCTATCTCACGCATGGTGTCCTCCATAAGCTTCGGAGTGGCACTTGCGTAGGATCTGTTCCTATTCATGCTCAGGTACACAACGTCTAATAATGCCATCTACTCCTTTATAAAGATGTGGGTCATCCCAGAAGTAATGTCTCAAATCATAGAAGAATTTTTTTCTTTTACTGGTATGTGAAGCTAGGAGGTATAAACTTAGCAACAATATAATTAGCATAATCAGCATACCATGGAGCAGTACGAGAAGTATTTATGACAGCTAATTGTTCATCAGGAAAGCTATCATCAATAGGTTGTGGGTCATCAAGTATATTCTCTAGCCTAGACAAGTTATCTGCAACAGGGTTCTCGGCTCCCTTTCTATCAATAATATGCAAGTCAAATTCTTGCAGCAAGAGAACCCATCTAATAAGTCTAGGTTTAGCATCTTTTTTTTCCATAAGGTATTTGATAGCAGCATGATCAGTGTGAATAGTTACTTTAGAATCAACAATATAGGGTCTAAACTTATCACAAGCAAATACAACTGCTAAAAATTCTTTCTCAGTAGTACCATAATTTCGTTGGGCACTATTTAGAGTTTTACTAGCATACTGGATAACATTCAATTTCTTATCAACTCTTTGCCCTAGAACAACACCTACAGCATAATCACTAGCATCACACATAATCTCAAAGGGTAAATTCCAGTCAGGAGGCTGGACAATAGGTGCAGAGATTAATGCTTTCTTAAGTATTTCAAATGCTTCTAGACAATCATCATCAAAGACAAAAGGAATATCTTTTTGTAAGAGATTAGTCAGAGGCCTTGAGATTTTGGAGAAGTCCTTTATGAACCTCCTATAAAACCCGACACGACCAGGGAAACTTCGTATACCTTTGATGTCCTTAGGGCATGGCATCTTTTCAATAGCATCAACTTTAGCTTTGTCCACTTCAATACCTCTTTCAGAAATTTTATGTCCCAAGACTATGCCTTCATTAACCATAAAGTGGCACTTCTCCCAATTCAAGACAAGATTAGTGTCTTCACATCTCTGCAAAACTCGATTAAGGTTGCTTAAGCAATCATCAAAAGAAGTTCCGTAAACGGAGAAATCATCCATGAACACCTCAACAATCTTTTCACAAAAATGAGAGAATATAGCCATCATGCATCTTTGAAAGGTAGCAGGTGCATTACATAAACCAAAAGGCATACGTCTATAAGCAAAGGTACCAAAAGGACAAGTAAAAGTGGTCTTTTCTTGATCCCCTTTTGACACAGGTATTTGAGAGAAACCAGAATAACCATCTAGAAAACAAAAATGAGTATGCTTGGATAATCTTTCTAGCATTTGATCAATAAATGGCAAGGGGTAATGATCTTTCTTAGTATCTTTATTTAACTTACGGAAATCAATTACCATCCTATAACCTGTAACTATTCTTTGCGGGATCAATTCATCTTTATCATTAGGAATGACAGTCATACCTCCCTTCTTAGGGACACAATGGACATGACTTACCCACTGGCTATCAGCAACTAGATAAATAATACCTGCCTCTAGAAGCTTTAGTATTTCCTTCCTTACCACTTATTTCATCTTAGGATTTAACCGTCGCTGATGATCAATAACCGGTTTAGTATTTTCTTCCAAATTTATCTTGTGTTGGCATATAGTGGGATTAATGCCCTTAAGATCATCCAGAGTATATCCAATAGCAGCACGATGCTTATTCAGAGTTTTCAACAGTTTTTCTACTTCCTGCTCTGAAAGGTTAGCACTAATAATAGCAGGATATATTTTCTTTTCATCAAGATAAACATACTTAAGATTATCAGGCAAAGGTTTAAGTTCAAACACGGGATCACCCTTGGGTGGAGGAGGATCCCCTAGGATTTCAACAGGCAAGTTGTTTTTCAATACGGGTCCCTGTTTAAAGAATATTTCATCTATTTCCCTTCTCTCATTCATATGCATATCATTTTCATGGTCTAGCAAGTATTGTTCTAAATGATCAATAGGGGGCACGGCAATAGAAGCAAGACCGATAATTTCATCCTTACTAGGTGGTTCCTTTTCAAGGGGTTGTCTACGAAATTTAGCAAAGTTAAAGTCATGAGACATATCCCCTAATCCTACAGTAACAATATCTTTCACGCAGTCTATCTTGGCATTAACAGTATTCAAGAAGGGCCTACCAAATATAATGGGACAAAATTCATCTTGTGTGGAACTAAGAACAAGAAAATCAGCAGGGTATTTAACCTTCCCACACAAGACTTCAACATCTCTAACAATCCCAACTGGTGAAATAGTGTCTCTATTAGCTAGCTTTATCGTAACATTAATCCCTTCTAACTTAATAGGTGCAATATCATGCATAATTTCTCGATATAAATCAAGAGGGATAATACTCGCACTAGCACCTACGTCACATAAGCCATGATAGCAATGATCTCCTATCTTAACAGAGATAACATGCAAGCCTACAACAGGTCTATGTATATTACTAGCGTTGGGTTTGGCTATTGTAGCAGACTCTTCTTGAAGGTAAATAACATGTCCATCTAAATCTTCTACCAAGAGATCTAAACCATAGCAACACTAGGTTCAACTTTAATTTGCTCAGAGGGTGTAGGTGTTCTAGTACTACTTTTACGAACTACAGTTGAAGCTTGAGCATGATCCTTTATCCTAACCGGGAAAGGTGGTTTCTCAATATAGGCAGTAGGAACAATAGGATCAACACTATAAGTGATAGTCTTTTCTTCAACTTTAACAAGTTCAACTACTTTTACTTCAATAGGGGGGGGTGATATTTAAACCACTTCTCCTTGGGGAGATCAACATGAGTAGCAAAAGATTCACAGAAAGAAGCTACTATCTCAAAGTCAAGTCCATATTTAGTGCTAAACTCACGGAAAACATCGGTATCCATAAAAGCTTTAACACAATCAAACTTAGGGGTCATACCTAACTCCTTACCTTCGTCGAGATCCCAATCTTCAGAGTTGCGTTTAATTCTTTCCAATAAATCCCATTTGAATTCAACAGTCTTCATCATAAAAGAGCCAGAACAAGAATTATCGAGCATGGTGCGATTATTGAGAGAAAGCCGAGCATAAAAATTTTGAATGATCATTTTTCTAGAGAGCTCATGATTGGGGCATGAGTATAACATTGACTTAAGCCTCCCCCAAGCTTGAGCGATGCTTTCTCCTTCGCGAGGCCAAAAATTATAAATATAATTACGATCACGATGAACCTGGTGCATAGGGTAGAACTTCTGATGAAATTCCAACTTCAGACGATTATAGTTCCATGATCCAATATCATCACATAGCCTAAACCATGTCAATGCATCTCCCTTCAAAGATAAAGGGAAGACCTTCTTATTGATAACATCTTCGGGCATACCTGCAAGCTTAAATAATCCACAAACTTCATCCACATAGATTAGGTGTAAATCGGGATGCAGTGTTCCGTCTCCTGTAAAAGGTATTTTCTGCAAGCACTGAAATTATAGGTAACAGATAGTTTTGTGATAAGGTAATTGGTAGCAAGTAACAAAAGGTTAAAGTAAATAAGGTGCAGCAAGGTGGCCCAATCCTTTTTGTAGCAAAGGACAAGCCTGGACAAACTCTTATATAAAGGAAAGCGCTCCTGAGGACACATGGGAATTATCGTCAAGCTCGTTTTCATCACGATCATCTAATTCGTGTTCGGTACTTTGATAATTTGGTATGTGGGTGGACCGGTGCTTGGGTGTTGTCCTTACTTGAACTAGTCTCCCACTTATGATTAACCTCTAATGCAAGTGATGGGCCTCTAACCCCTCGTTGGTTACCCCAAGTGGAAGGTGTAAGATGCAGTGTTGTGGAAGTTTTTCCCTTAGCAAAGATGCCAAGGATCGAATCCCCAGAGACTCCTAGGTTCAACAAGTAGGTGTCAACTACTACGGCGCCAGATATTAGCAGTCAACGTGGACCTGCACACAGATACAAATAACTTTGCTCCCAACGAGTACAGAGAGATTGTCAATCCCTCTGGCCTTGTAGTTCACAAAGGATTAAACGCAAATGATAGTAGTGATAGATAATGTTTGCAATAGTAAATAATAGCGAAAAGTAAATAGCGGATGTGATCAATGATGGTAATATGGACCGGAGTCTCATGATGTTCACTAGTGATGTCTCTCTCCCAAAAGACGATAAAACAGCTATGTGAGGTAAACGAATTACAGCTGGGCAATTGACAGGACCACGAACGCAAACCAATGCTGACTACATTGCAGGAAAGGTTGAGGTTCAAAGCATGGGCGGTACGCCAAAGTAAGTAGACCGAAATCCATCAATATCTACTACTAATCATCCACCTTGAGATATCTATCCAGAACATCTCGCTGGTATTAGTTGCGAGCCCCACCCATAGTGTAAACTCAAAGCAACAGACAACTGCATTAAAAGAACTTTGCGTAAAGTAAACAATCCTTGCACCCGCGGGCACAAGCACCGTTGTTTTCCCCCTTGTGGCAACAGCACATCTCCTAGACTCATGTTTCTGTCACTCAAGCTAGTCATCGAGGGGCATGAACCCGCAATCGAGCATAACGTTCCCTCTTGGAGTCACTACCTATTACTTGGCCAAAGCAATAAATAACAACAGAGAACATGCAAGAATTACTTATGAACATAAATATAAAAGAGGTAGATCAAATATATTACTCAAGATCAATCTGAACATAATCTCATAATCCATCGGATCCCAGCAAACTCATCATAGCAACAGCATAAGGATTACATATGTGCCTCGATCATGTAGGGTAGCTCACGAGGACTATTTAGTGAAGCACAAGAACGGGAGGAGAACATCACATAGCTACTGGTCATGGACTCATGGTCCAAGGGAGACTACTCACAACTCATCCGGGAGGCGTCCATGGTGGTGGAGAGGCTCCCGATGATGATCCTCCCCTCCGGCAGGGTGCTGGGAGGAGTTCTCCTGGTGCTCCCGATCTTGCAAGCGGCGGCGGCGGCGGAACAGAGATGAGATCGCGAAAAAGAGTTCCCGTCCCGAGGGTTTTGAAGGACCCTCTAAATATATGCCAAAGGGGGGCACCAGACGGGGCTCGGGGGGCCCAGGCGCCCCCCCCCCCCGGCGCGGCCCAGGGGGGGCGCGCCGCCAGGGCGCCTGGAGCCCTGGTGCCCCCCCGGCTGTCCTTCGGGCGCAAGGTAGGTTCTGTAACGCTGATTTTTTATATAATTTTTCGGTATTTTTCCTGGCAGTTCTCGTAACGTGAAAACCTGAAATACAAAAACAGCCGAAAACAGAAACTGGCACTGGGGTGCACTGGATTAGTAGGTTAGTCCAAATATGATCAAAAGTGTATGGAAGTGTATGAATATCATAGCAATATCACCCAAAAGTGGCATGGAGCAAGCAGAAATTATAGATACGTTTTGGACGTATCAGCAAGCATTCGCAACTACAAAAGAAGTATTAAGGTAAACCTAACCATAGCCTGAAACATATGGATCCAAATCAGCCCCTAACGAAGCAACGCATAAACTAGGGTTTAAGCTTCTGTCACTCTAGCAACCCATAATCTACTTATTACTTCCCAATGCCTTCCTCTAGGCCCAAATAATGGTGAATTGTCATGTAGTCGACGTTCACATGACACCAGTAGAGGAGAGACAACATACATCTCATCAAAATATCGAACGAAGACCAAATTCACATGACTACTAATAGCAAGACTTCTCCCATGTCCTCAGGAACAAAAGTAACTACTCACAAGACATAATATGGTTCATGATCAGAGGGGTTTTAATATTCATAATGGATCTGAACATATGATCTTCCATCAAATAAACCAACTAGCATCAGCTACAAGGAGTAATCAACACTACTAGCAACCCGCAGATACCAATCTGAGGTTTAGGTACAAAGATTGGATACAAGAGATGAACTAGGGTTTGAGAGGAGATGGTGTTGGTGAAGATGTTGATGAAGATAGCCCTCCCCAAGATGGGAGAGTTGTTGATGATGACGGCGGTGACGATTTCCCCCTCCCGGAGGGAAGTATCCCCGGCAGAACAGCTCCGCCGGAGCCCTAGATTGGTTTCCGCCTCGAGACGGCGGCGTCTGATCCCGAAAGCTTCCTTATGATTTTTTCCAGGTCAAAACATCTCATATAGGAGAAGATGGGAATCGGGGGGCCCACGAGACAGGGGGCGCGCCCCCCACCCTCGTGAACTTTTTTGCCAGATATTTTTTATATTTTCTGAAACGAAGTTCTGTTGAGTTTCGGGGCTTTTGGAGTTGTGCAGAATAGGTTTCTAGAGTTTGCTCCTTTTCCAGCCCAGAATTCCAGTTGTCGTTATTCTCCCTCTTCTTGTAAACCTTGTAAAATAAGGGAGAAAAGGCATAAGTGTTGTGACAAAACAAGTAATAACAGCCCATAATGCAATAAATATCAACATATAAGCATGATGCAAAATAGACGTATCAGTGGTCGTCACTCACCTCCGGCATGCTCGTCGGCAAGCCGACCTCTATTCGTCACGCATGACGGGCCAGCCGGACGCAAGGCCGGCCAACTCAAGCTTCTTCTCCATCGAGAGTCTCTCCCACATCGCTCTAGAGCTTACAGTCGTGGTGAAGGTGGTGCACGGAGGAGGAAAGGAAGCAGACTTGGAGTTGTGCGGATCATGTCAGATGTGGCTACGTATAAATTTGCGAGCGCCAACCTGTCCAAGCGACGACATGTGTCAGTGCGGGTGTCGGAGTTAGTTTCTCAGGTGTCACGCCTGTTTAATGTGGGCGGCCGGTTCAAATGCGGTCGATAGTCGTCCCGTCCAGTCACATCTCTCTGGCATTGAATGTGTGTGTAGTTCGATCGGGATGAGGCGTGGGTGGCACTCTCAGTCGGCACACCGCTTCAATGCTGGCTCCGGTGACCAGTCGCGTCCGCTCTGGACTAGTATGAATGTGGCACAAAGAGCGGAGATTTGTTCGCGCGGGAGATGATTTTGGGTGGGAATAGGGTGTCGGGCGTGTACGTGGAGGTGGTCTGGATGACCG
>LR738709.1:629598231-629624337 GCA_902687465.1 Secale cereale | reverse complement strand
CCCCCCCACCCCCGCGTTTGTGTGATTTTGGACAACCGTCCACGTCCACGTTGGATGACAAAGTCGCCCAATGGAGACGGTCTAGACACCACCAATTTGCATCCAGTTTGTGTGATTTCGGACAACCAAACACGTCCACAGAATAGAGAAGGTATCGCGTTGGATGACAAAGTGTGCCCAGTGGTCCGGACGTTTGGAGGCAAGAATCTCAGACTTTTTCTCTGGTTTGAATCGAACCCCGTCTTGCTTCAGAACGACATTTATATGCAACCAAATTGAAGCTGACTATTCAGTCTGGTGTTCCAAGTCAAAATCCTTCCTACCTATAGCGTTGGCGGGTACCATTCTAGGCTACCAAATTCTAGAGACAACGCCAGTGGTAGCGCAACTAGATGGAGAAACTTCTCTGTGTGACTGAAACCGGCCAACCTGCAACCAATAACAGGATGCCAGGCCCGTTTTATGTATGATACGAAGACCAAATCAACATCTTATCTTCTTGTCATCACAGCTTTTCACATTTTTAGATAACAGAAATCAAGAGGTCTGCCACACATTTCAAATCAATCCGCATCGCTCGATCACCATCGAAATAATAACTGAACATGGATACGAAATTGCTTCACACGCGACGTTCCACGCCCGATACCAACCCGGCCCTGTCATGTGTCGTCAGATTTGCTTCTCACGTTCGATCAAAGGGCACGGCTCGGTGCCGTGCATGTATGTATGCAATGCAATAGAATGGGATAAGAATTTACAGGAAACATGAGCCTCATGTAAACTAAGTATAAACACAATCCAAGATAATAGGATAATAGTCACCAAACACAACTACAATCCAAGATAATAGGATAATAGTCACCAAACACAACTGTCAAGCAATTCAGCGAAGCAGTGACTTCCAAGGATGCACTGCCACAGGCTACTGATTTCACTCACGCCTATGTCTTTATGTGATTGCCAGCGCTTAGCCTTTCGAACTGGCAACTGAAGCCTAGATCCTTGTTCAGCAAAGAGCGACAACTGATTGGCATGCCTTGTTGATGAGCAGAGAGAAGGAAAAAAAGATCAACATTTCTGTTATCTAATGAACATGAAAAGGTAGTCAGCATGACAACCTTATGCGCATTCTGTTATGCACAACATTGGTATTTCTGAAGCATTTCCCTTCCTTCACGCCACATTGCAATTTCCCAGTCAATCTACTTGTAAATTTATTTGATGGAGCGAATTAATAAACAAGAACCAGCCGTATAGTAGGTATTCACACGATTAGTTTGCCGGTATGTACATCTTCAAAACTGGATAAGAACACATCCATAATCGAAGATCATAAATTAAGCATGCCATCCTTTTTTTCACTGCGTTCAGCTACCATTCATCATCACAGTTACTAGCATGATTGAGCTCGTATTACCCCAGTGTTGGAAGGTGCTTATTGCACCTCCTCTGAAATAACATATCAACCTTTGATGTACATGGAGTAGACTGGAATAGATATATGTAACACAAATAATTCAGTAAATGTTTATATCCTGACCTCTACC
This sequence comes from Secale cereale, assembly GCA_902687465.1. NCBI lineage: Eukaryota > Viridiplantae > Streptophyta > Magnoliopsida > Poales > Poaceae > Secale > Secale cereale. The sequence goes on along the minus strand of LR738709.1, from coordinate 629,622,787 downwards.
TGGCCAACTTTACCTTATTCAGTCTGACAACTGTATGCATTCAGCTAAAAATAGATCTTTTGTCACAATTCTTGGTCTGATTGAACTATTACCCCCTCTGTAATTTGTCACGCCATACTGTTCTTATATTAGTTATATTATTATAATAATAAAGTTATGTTGTCAAATTTCATATGATCACATAAGAAAACTTATCAAGTGTCCAGTTACTTGGAAGCTACAGTACTTAATTGTACCTCCTCTGAAATAACATATCAACCACTGATGTACATGGAATAGATTAGGAACATGCATATGCAACATAAAATATTTAGTAAATGCTTATATCCTGACCCCTAAACTTCACCTTATTCAGTGTGATGCCTGCTCTAACTTTATTCATATAGCAGTGCCCAATCATTCCTCCAACTAGAAGCATTCCTCCCTGCCCCTCCTGTCCTATCGTTTCCCTACCCATCCAAACTCCAGAATCATGGAGTACATGGTAAATGTCTTACCCATTCTCACATACACGACTATACAGGAGCATAGCACCATTGGTCCTCTTCATTTGCAATGTTTGACACAAAAAAAGGATAGGCACTAAGCTTCAGTTTGTCTTTCCTTTTTCTGTACCAACAGATTTGGAACTAATAGACGATTATTAGAATATACAAGCAACTTACCGCACCTCTTTCTGAATAACAATATGTTTGTGACCTTGCAGGAACAGGAGTTGAATTGTTTGCAACCCTTCGCTTCTGCTCGGTTTCTGTCAAGACCAACTTGACTCAGAAGAAAGATAGAGGATAACACGATTTTGTACTAGTTCAGAAGGTAAGAGAGGCGAGTTGATATATAGATTGGCTTCAAGTCCTCTGTTTTGTTCAACTGAAACCATCAGTGGAGCATCACTTCCTTGGATCTTATTTTGTTCTGATCTAATAACAGCATGGTCTGAATTAGTATATCGCGTAAGCTGGACATCGGTGAGCCAATGGCCATTCTGCTTATGATGTGATATATTTTTTTATGAAAGCTAGTAAGATAATCCACAAGTTACACAACAGCTATAATACTCGTAAGTCTCTAGCACTCACGAAAGTTCCAATGGTACATTACTTTTTAAGAGATGAGTTAATTACAGATGAAATTTGTACATTATTATGAATAAAGCATAATTTAACATGAGCACTTGAGCTAGGATAAATACTGATAATGTAGTGAAAGCGAAATCCACAACTCCCTTTAGACTGTATGTATGTAACCACTACAACAAACACAGTAAACGCTAGCATAAAAAATTCTGGATTGCAAAAATGAATAATACTAACACAAAGGGACTAAGGAATATGAATAGCGTTTTTTTGCTCAGGTCCCATGCTTAAACATATAAAAGACACATCCTTTTAATCCAAAATTTCTTTATATTCCTTTCAAGCACGAGAGCTACCTTTAGAACTACTGAGTATCAGAAGGTACATTTCGAGCCGAGCCCGGTTGGTGGTGCACGAGAGGCTCCATCCCAGGTTTCAACTCCTTGTTGCAGAAGTCATCATACTCTGCCTTATCCCCTGCCTTCTTCTTCACCTCCAACACCAAGAGGCTTGGTGTAAGCTCAAATATCTCAGCCCCAATCGTCAATGGCCCCTTCTCCCCTTCCCTGGTGCCTTCTATGCTTACACGCCAGTCCTTGCGCCGAATGGAGAAGCTCTTCATCTTGGCAATCTCCTCCAATTTTGTAACAATGGTTTCCATGGGCTGTGCTGAGATGAATCTTACTTCGCTCCCTCGCTCCTCGAACAACCCTGATAGATCAAATCCCTTGGAGAAGGATATGATATCGAAAGCGTTGAGGCTTGCTGGCCGTGTTAGACGCCCGGCAGGCCGCTGCCGCTCCTCGGACGACAGCGTGGCAGGGCAGGATGCGACGGAGGAATCCGATTCCCACCCCGAGTCATCATCCTCTTGCTGTGGTGGCGGTGGCAGCGGCGGCGGGAGAGGAGGAGGAGGAGGGGGCTCGGTAGGTTCGACGAGCCCCAGCTCCTCACTCTCACCGTCCGCTAAGCTGTGCAGCTGATCATCTTCAACATAGAACCTGACGGGCCGAAATCCCTTCTGAAACCACCTGCTCTGCATGACTTCTGCCATGGTGATCCTTGTCTCCGGGTTGGTGTCGAGAAGCCGATTCAATAAGCTGGTGAGATCTCTGGAGAACCATCTGGGGCAGCGGAATTCCCCTCTGTAAATCTTACGGTACATGGCCATGAGGTTCTGGTCATGGAAAGGGAGGTAGCCGGCCATGAGAACGAAGAGAATGACGCCGCAGGACCATATGTCGGCCTTGGCGCCGTCGTATCCGCGGCGCGCGAGCATCTCCGGCGCGACGTAGGAGGGGGTGCCGCAGAAGGTGTGGAGGAGGCCGTCGGGGTGGAACTGGTCGGCGACGGCGGAGAGGCCGAAGTCGGAGACCTTGAGGTCCCCGTGCTCGTCGACGAGGAGGTTCTCGGGCTTGAGGTCGCGGTGGAAGACGCCGCGCGCGTGGCAGAAGCCGACGGCGGAGATGAGCTGCTGGAAGTATCGGCGCGCGGTGTCCTCCTTGAGGCGGCCCTTGGCGACGCGCGCGAAGAGCTCGCCGCCGCGGACGAACTCCATGACGAAGTAGATCTTGGACTTGGTGGCCATGACCTCGAAGAGGCGCACGATGTTGGGGTGGCGGACGCGGCGGAGGATGGTGATCTCGCGCTTGATGTGCGGGACGAGCCCCGCCCGCAGCGCCTTCTCCTTGTCGAGCACCTTGATGGCGACCGTCTCGCCCGTGTCGGCGTGGCGCGCGTGGTAGACCTTGGCGAAGGTGCCGTGGCCGAGGACGCGGCCCAGCTCGTAGCGCCCGAGCAGGAGCCCGCCGCGCTTGCCGTTGCCGGTGCCGGCGCCGGCGCCGGTGCCGCTGGCAACGGGCCGGGCCGCGGCGGAGGCCGGCCGGCGGGGCTGCGGCGAGGCGTCCCGCGACGACGGCGGGGTGGCCGCCATGGGGGGCGGGACGGGCGGAGGCGCGGGGAGGGAGGCGGATTGCGCGGGGGTGGGCGGAACGGAACGGAACGGGAACAGCTTGGCTTTGGCTTTGGCTTAGCTATTTGATGCTGGCTTGGTTGCGGTTGGGGGTGGGTCTGTCTGGCATGCTCCGGAGGGCTTTCCTTCCTTTTTGTTCCCTTTCTCTTCTGGTTTTTAAATGGTTTCTGCCGTGTGTTTACAACTCAATGCCAACTTTTTCTTGAGTGGCAACAGCTCCATGCCAGTGTGTTTATTCTCAATACCTTCCCTTTCAGACTCGGAGTGTGATGGAATTTCTCGAATTTTCGAGGCTTCCGCGGCTTTGGCGAAAATAATAATAATTGTGTGACATACAAATTCAAGCCATACCCAAATGCCACATATTTTTAGAAAAACATGGGCGGTATCGATTGAGTTTGTTACTTTCAGGTGAAAAAGATCGGTCTTTTTACCGAGTTAACAACCGAAGTTGCTGAAACCTACTCCATGGAACAAGATCAAACAAAAATATGATCGCGCTAATTGTTTGAAATCTATACAAATATAATTAACTTAAAGTTGTGCATTATTGAGTCTCAGACATATGTGAATTTAGTTATGTGTTGCCACAATTCTAGTCATTACATTTTAATCAGGGTTTGTCCCCTCGAATAGTCTTCTCGAATAGGGTTTAACCAAAAAAGGCTTTACAACCCGTTTTATAGATAAAACATCACATCAAAACATCCATACAACTTCAGGTTCGACAAAAAATAGAAAAAAAATGTATTCCCTTGTACTAAATCAATGGCAATTAATATGGTTCGGGGAGTGGTACAACACTGCAGGCACCAGCTTGACGTATGTTGTATGGAAACAAAAGGAGTAGCCACTGCGAAACAACACGCATCGAAGGCAACAGTCGCACAACCACGGCTCTTTGTTTTTCGATGAGTCATAAATTGTGTCCCGCTCCTATTGCTTACTTAGCACTCCCTTTCCGCAAGAAACCACAAAGTTTATATATAGTGTCAGTTGAGCTCTTGAAAGAGGAGTGTTCACTAACAAGTTTATTGCGAATAGTCCAAAGCGCCCAAGCCAAACCACCAAGACCAACCCACTGGATTTTGCGATCACTAACAAAACTACTTTGCATAATATGAAAAAAAGATTAGAAACTTGGAGGGTCACTGCCCGCGTCTAACACCCCCGAAGACTACTCCAAAGAGAGTGTGCAGTCACACAAGGAGAACAAAAATTATAATTGGAGTCTTCCTCCACATCACACAATGGGCGGTGCCCATTGCCGGGGCCTTGCGCTTTAAGACCCACATTCCCAAAGGGATTCGACCACAAATGAGTTGCCAAAAGAAAATACGGATTTTAAAGGGGATCTTGGCGCTCAAAATTTGAGTAAATTCCTCCAAGCCAGGAGAGGTCGCAATGACATGATACAACGACTTAATAAAAAATGCCCAAAAGGGCTCCAAATGCATGCGATCAGACTTGTCAGACAAAGAAGCCTCGATTAGAAACACTAGCAGGGCCGCCCAAAGCAAGACCTTCGGGCTACCCAAAGGATATGTGAAACTGCATGGTTCCAACGTTCCCAAAGATCGATGCGATTGATATGTGGGGGTTGTCGCAAATGGAAAACAAATCTGGGAAACTAACTCCAAGGGCCTCGGTTCACAGCCAACGGTCGAGCCAGAAAAGGATCGACAAACCGGACCCCACCGATATCAACGTTCCTAGCCACATCACTGGAATGGGGCTATGATGGACTACCAAAACTGGGAGCCTCCCCTTTCTTTGGGAAAACACAATGGGTTGACCCCACAAGCACTTAACGTAGATGATAAACAGCCACAGATAGTCCTGGCCATGGGCAGCCCAGCCCGAATGGCCCGATCAGAAAAAGCTCGACCTGGCCCGGCCCGAAAAACCCTACTCGGTCCCGCCCGGGAGCAGCGTCGGGCCAGGCTCGGGCCTAGATTTTGAGCCCGAAGACTAGGTCGGGCCGGGCTCGGGCCCGCTGTTTTTGCCATTTACTGAAGAGGCACGGCTCGAGACTCGGTGGTTTTTTGCAGTGGCGGGCCAGGCCTGGGCCTGCATGAAAAAGTAGGCCCGGTGACCGGACCGGGCCGGGCTGTTGGGGAACGTAGCAGAATTCAAAAAAATTCCTACGCTTCACCAAGATCAATCTAAGGAGTCATCTAGCAACGAGCATAAAGGAGTGCATCTACATACCCTTTGTAGATCGCGTGCGGAAGCGTTCGGAGGAACGTGGATGATGGAGTCGTACTCTTCGTGATCCTCGTCACCGATGATCCCAGCGTCGAACGGACGGCACCTCCGCGTTCAACACACGTACGGTACAGCGACATCTCCTCCTTCTTGATCCAGCAAGGGGGGAGGAGAGGTTGACGGAGATCCAGCAGCACGACGGTGTGGTGGTGGATGCAACCGGAAAAGCTGCAGGGCTTCGCCGAGACCCTGCGGGAGGAGTTGGAGGTGTGACGGGGGGAAGACGCGCTAGAGGCTTGGGGTGCGGCTGCCCTCTCTCCCCCACTATATATAGGGGGCCAGGGGGCGCAGGCCCTAGGAGATCCAATCTCCTAGGGGGACGGCGGCCAGGGGGGTATTTTGCCCCCCAAGGCATAGGGAGGCGCCCCCACCCCTAGGGTTTCAACCCTAGGCGCATGGGGGTTGGCCCATGTGGGGTGCGCTAGCCCACTAGGGGCTGGCCCCCTTCCCCCTACGGCCCACGGGGCCCTCCGGGATGGGTGACCCCACCCGGTGGACCCCCCGGGACCCTTCCGGTGGTCCCGGGACACTTCCGGTGACCCCCAGAACTCTCCCGATGGCCGAAACTGGACTTCCTATATATCATTCTTTACCTCCGGACCATTCCGGAACTCCTCGTGACGTCCGGGATCTCATCCGGGACTCCGAACAACATTCGGGTTTCCGTGTGCATATATCTCTACAACCCTAGCATCACCAAACCTTAAGTGTGTAGACCCTACGGGTTCGGGAGACACGCAGACATGACCGAGACGACTCTCCGGTCAATAACCAACAGCGCGATCTGGATACCCATTGTGACGACCCCGGCTCGACCGTGCACTAATCATACACGCAAATGCACACGATCAAGCCTAAGGACTCACGTGAAGGAATCACAACACAACTCTAAAACATAAATAAATACATACAAGTTATATATTACAAGCCAGGGGCCTCGAGGGCTCGAATACATAACATGATGTCATACACAAGGTTAGCGGAAGCGTTAGGTATCTGGGTACAGATACAACACAGAACAGAAATAGGCCTTTGTCAAGGCGGGGCAAAAGAAAAAGCTACGATCGAAAAGGCGCAGGCCTCCTGCCTGGGACCTCCGATCCTACTCCTGGTCGTCGTCCGCCGGCTCCTCGTAGAAGTACTCGCCGGCCGGGTAGTAGTAGTAGCCAGCCTCGGGCTGGTAGTAGTAGTCGTCAACGGGGGCTGCAGGCATCATGGCTCCGTCGTCTGGTTTATCATGCGGGTAGGACAAAAGGGGAAGCAAAGCAACCGTGAGTACTCATCCAAAGTACTCAGCAAGACTTACATCAGATCTATACTAAGCAATGCATTATTTTCAAAGGAGGCTTTATGTGGGTGGACTAGACTGCAGAAAGCCAGAGTAGAGAGGGGAAAAGCCTAGTTCTGACGAAGACTAGCATCTTCAGGGTCTTGCAGCAAATAGAAGGGGGAAAGCCTGGTCCTGACGAAGACTAGCATCTTCAGGGTCTTGCAGCAATTAGAAGGGTGCAGATTAGTACATCATAATGTAAAGTGTTCATAGTAATATCAACCTCGGCCGGGGATCCTTTCTCGACTCCCTGCGAGAAAGCAATCCCAGAGCCCTACCTCATATCTCAAGTCACCAGTTCTAGTTGTACCGAAGTGGATACAACTCCGAGTGTCCGTTACCGTAGGACAGGCTATCGATAGATGTTTTCTTCCCTGCAGGGGTGCACCAAGTTACCCACCACGCTCGCTTAACTCCGGCCGGACACACCATCAGGTCGTGCCCGCCCTCGGCTAAACAATACGACGCAACCCGACCGGATACCGCCAGAGAGGATCGAGCACGTCGGACTAATCCTATGCCCCCGGGGGTCATGGCCGTCGCCCCGGACACTCCTGCACGTTGCGTGGCCGTTCGGTAGCAGACCTAGCAACCCCTTATACAGGCACGCAGTTGCATCCTAAGTCCAATCCGAACGGGCCGCTCAATCGCTGACGTCGTGACGACTCCGGCTGATGTATACGACGCAGAGCACCCACTCACACCCACGTGGTGGTTAGTGCTATCGGACCCGGAGGCCCCTCGGATCAAATATCCAAATCGCTTAGTGTATTGGGAGCGCGCGGTAACGAGCAGAGCCCACGATACTGTTGGCCCCGTCGTCCCGTCTCGAGGACTTGTGACAAGGACTAAGAATGACCGGCCACGCCTCGTAGTTATCTCGCGGGTACCCTCACTGGTCACCCGACTCCACAGCTCACGCCTCAAAGGCACTCGCGGGTACCCCTCTGGGTCAACCCGTCTCTATCCAACATGTGTAGTAGTAACTTCAAAGTGTCTTCAGACGCACGATACCTCTGGCCGCACGCCTTTGTTCCTGGCGACGTCCGGCCTCGGGGATCGATACGTCTTTAAACACGGTACGGTAAACCAGGGCATCCGTGTGGTTTTCATGCCGATGAGGAATCCGAGGAATCACCCTCGTTGGACTCCTGAACGACAAGTCCCGTTAAGGTGATACCGGAGGAATCACCCTCGGCGGTAATCACCATAGCGGATGCACGACAAAAGCTAAGTCGGAAGTGGGAAGAGGAATCACCCTCGGTAACCCACAACGAGCTAGCTATACTACAGGGACAACATCGAAAGTGAGTTCGGAGGTATCACCCTCGTCACCCGATGTTAACTCTGCGGAGTCGAGCATTTTAGGGGGTGTGCGGTGATGTGAAGAAGGTCAGGGGAAGGGGCTCGATCGCTTGATCGAGGCAAGGGTACTATGCGAGGCAACTACGAGAGTGTGGGACCATAGCAGTGCTACCCAACCTATACTAAGCAGTTTATGAATAAAGACAGGTATCAACAGTTTAGCAAAAACAGGCTATGCAACAGTAATAGGAGCAGTAGCAGTAGCAGCAATTCTAATGCAAGAATAAGAGAGAATAGACATAGGCGATATCGGAATGATCAAAGGGGGGGTTGCTTGCCTGGTTGCTTGGCAAATGAAAAGGAACAACGGCGGTGAAGTAGTCGATCACCAGGGCATCGTCGGCGGTCTCGGGGTCTACCGGGAAGAAAGGGGGAGAGGAAAACAATATAAATACACGGTAACGAAAGTAATCACAAAGCATGACGATCTAACGCAGTGCTACCGATAACGGAGAAGGGGAACCCATCCGGGAAAGTATTCCCGGTTCCGGACCTGTGTCGGACAGATTACCGGAGGGGGGACGGTTCCAGGTTAGTGTTGTCAGAGTCAAGTGGCAACTGGGTTGCAGTGCAGGGTTGCCTAAAAACATGTCTAAGTCATATTGGTTATTTTTAGGAATTAACTGGAATTATTAACCGGTGTATGTGCACTATTCATCTATCGGAAACGGGCTAAAAGTTGCGGGTTCACCTCCGTAGAGGGTCCCGATACGGAAACAGATAGCACAGTTAGCTTCGTCTCGTCGTTCTGAGCAACTTTCATGTAGAAAGTTTTTCGATCCGAGCTACGGTTTAAAAGATATGAATTTTCGAAGTTTAAAGCAATTTATGGAATTATCTAAATTAACAGAAAAAGGATTAATGCGCCAGCAGTGTGTCAGCATGACGTCAGCAGGTCAACTGACCTGCTGACTGGTCAAACTGGTGGGTGGGACCCACTGGTCAGCCTCTGTTTAGTCTAACAGTGATTAGTTTAAACTAACAGTCTGTTTAACTAGGTGGGGCCCTATGTCAGTGTCAGATCTAACTGATTAACCAGGTTTAATTAGAAATAGAATTAATTAAACTAACTAAACGAAGGGGCCCCACTCGTCAGTGTCTAAGGTGAATAGCAACTCGGGGTTGACCTGGTCAAATGAACTGCGGGGGCCCACTGTCAGCGACACTGGGCGGGCCCCACGCGGTGCCACGCTGGCGAGGCTGCCGGAGCTGCGCCGGCGAGCGCCGAATGCGCCCGAGAGCTCCGGCGAGCTCGGGAATCCGCTGTGGTCCACCATTTAGAACGCGGTTTGGTCCTACTGATCGGCCACTTCGCGCCGCGTCGAACGGCGGTGGTCTCGCGGGCTACGGTGGCCGGAGCCGGGCGGTGTGACGACGCCGGCGGCGAGATCTTTCGGGCGAGAGGGGGCACTCGGCGGCGGGGCGTTTTAGCACGCGCTTCTGGCCGCGTTCGGGAGATGGAACACCACCGCGTCGATCTAGCTAGCAAACGCGAGCTGTAACGGCCGGGGACGAGCGCTTTGAGCTCGCCGGCGGCGAGACCTTTACGGGTGAGCACGGATCCGTCGCGACAGGGCTCAGCTAGCTACGGGGTTGGACGTTTCGGGACCGCGGTGAGGTGCTGAGCACGTTCCTGCACTCGCACGGCGGTGACACAGACTGCATTGCCGGCGGCGAGCTCCATGGCGGCGATGCTTTCGGGCGGCGATGGCGGCGACAGCTACGGCGGCGCATTCAAGCGGGGAGAAGAGGGGAAAGAAGCGCGAGCTCACCGTGGGGGCACACGTAGGCCCGTTGGTGGATTAGGAGCAGCAGATCGGCGGCAATCGTCGGAGTTGTGCCGGCGACCGAAGGTGGAAGACGAGCTCGCGGGGGCGCCGCAGTGTCTCCGGGCTCCGACGAGTCGGCGAAGCCGACGTGGACGAGGACGAGGAAGCCCTACGCCATCTCAGCGGTGCTCGGGGGCGACGGAGGGCACGGATCGACGACGGCGACGGCGATGTGCTCTCGGGCGAGCTCGAGCGAGCGATGCAGAGGCGATGGGGAAGAAATGAGGGGGCTAGGGTTTCGCAGGGGAGCTAGAGACGCCGGCAGGAGGTCCTTATCCCCTCGGGTCTTCGACGGATGACCGGCGCGTGGTGAATCGCCGGCGCGGGCGCGTCCGCGGGTGACAGCGAGGAGGGGAGCAGGTAGAACAGGGGAGGAGAGGTGGGCCGGGCCGGCTGGGCCGCAGCGGGCGACAGGTAAAGTCTTGCCTTTCCTTTACTTTTCTGTTATTTCTTTTAGTTAAATAACAGAGAGGTAAAAGGATTTATTTGGGCAACCAAATTAATTTTGAAAAATGTGAAACCAAGTCACATAATTCTTTAGCAATATTTGGCACTGCCAGATAAGGTTGGAGGAATATTTGAAGTTGTTTTGAATTTATTTAAATGCAAAGGCATTTAAATTTGCTGGAATGGCTCTGTTTTAGGTGCTACTGTTCATCTTTGCACAATAGTGATATTGTTTTTCTTAACAAATAATTGTTTTGGACTATTTGCTAAATGATGAACATTTTTGCAGTGGATTTTGAGCAACTTCAAAATGCACTTAAAATTTGAATTGATTTCAGAGGAAAAGTTTGAACTGGGTGCTTAACCACTGTGATCATATTAAGCAAATGATGATGACATGGCATGATTAAGAGGTGATCACTGTGGTGAGAATCTGGGGGTGTTACAAGTCTCCTCCACTACAAGAAATCTCGTCCCGAGATTTAAGTGGGGAAGAAGAGGAGTAACTTCGGAGGAACTGACCCTTACAAGGTCGAACATCTGACAGATAACTCAGGGGATGCGGCAGAAAGGAATCTCTCGAGTAGAAACTTAGGAAAACATCGAGAGTAAAGTGTGAAAGTACCATAAGAAGTTTCAATCTAATGGACATTCGATCGATACCTGAACATAGTATGAAAAGGGTCCAGAGCTTCGGGAAGGGATCAACTCTCGAAGGGTGGCTCGTGGTAACACACAAAACCAAGAACCAAAAGATAGTTCGGAATCGAGGATGTACAGGAGGGTCAGGTTCCGATCGTGTAGAACCGTGGCGAGGGACGATCGAAAGTAGGGAGAACGGTGACATTTTACCGGTCACGACAACAAGGTATGTCAGGGGGCAGTCTGTCAGTTATGTCGGTAACATCGTCGGTACCAAGGGCGAGGGACGAAGAGAACCATTTTCCTGCTCGTTAAACGAGGCGGACCAATAGGCAAAGTTCTCGTCCATCGGTGGTTACCGGAATGTCATCAACAAAAGTAACAGGGTCTAGCTGACAGAGTGGTAGACCAAGATGTTTTCACAAGCAGGGAGTTATTCCTGCTTATGTCATAATGATCTTAGAAAAGGTTAAACAAACCAATGGAAAGGAAAATGTGATTAATTGATTAATCACGCCAATGGAAAGAAATATGTGTTTACACACAAGTTTTAGGGGTATATCATTTCGCAAGAAAGAGCAGAGCATGATATACATGATAGGGCAGCAAGTTCAAAAACATTTGGATAAAGGGACGAGAGAAGAGTCTTGATATTACCCATACGATGTTGTGTGGATAATGGATCAAGAAACATTTTGTCGAGAGATTTCACGAGGATGCCATCGAACAGCGACGGCATCGATAAAAGGAATGATGAAGCGAGAGGGTTAATGGAGCCACGGATACGGTACAAGCTCGAAATCAAGCTTGTTGTTCGAGGTGAAATGATAAAATGAAGAAGATCGACGTAAGCTTAGCTTATCGTCGAAAATTGTGTTCCGGGAAGAAGGACCCGGAAGCACGGTTAAATTTAGCATGATACTGATATAGCCGATCAGGCTAGGAATGAGGTGATGGAGTGATAGACTTCCCAGTAACAGGTACTAGGGGTAATGCCCGGAGGTAAATCAGAGTAGAGGTTGGACGGGTGAAATGATCTACAGAGGACAAGTATTTTAACTTATCCGGGAAATGGAATCAAGGGGAGAATATGGTCGGAACCATGATTGCAAAGAATCAATTCAGAGATACAAGATGAACTTGTACCAAGGAAGTAATTCTTTTTACGAGCAGCTTCCATGATAAGTTCTACATCGGGTCCATGGGCATGAACACAAAGGTTCAAGGTTGACTCCCACTTCTTCAATGCATTACCTTTCATTCACTCCTCGTCTTCGAAGAAATTGTAGAGTCGAAAATTTATTCGACGGAACGCGAGTGGATATATCTCGCATAGCTTTTGATTCACACAGACTAGAGAAAGCATATGTTCAACCCATCGGGGCAACTTAAGAACATATACCACAAACTTCAGGGGTAAGTAGCATAAGCTTGAGAAGCAGAGTATGGTTGACAAGACGGGGGATACAATTTACCGAAGGTATTATGTATCAGGGGAAACTAACAAGGTTATGGAATATGGAGGGCAGTGTCGGATATTAATCCAACAAAAGATCAGGTGGTCGGCAAAAGATCTGATGTGAGTATCGGTACTCAACCAGAAGAAGGAGAATGCAAGGGCATCAGTTTATGGAAATTATCTGGATAAGCCGAAGCTTAAATGCAAAGAGTTACAATTTCCAAAGTCGAGGAATTAGAGGCAGAGGCTCTGATAAAAAAAAATGAGCACGTTGAATTGAATTAGATGGCTAATCAATCAAGGATTGATTTACCGAGAACCAGCTCATGTTCGGAATAAGGTCTGAGCCGAAGAAGATCATTTAGAAGGATCAACTAATGATTGCGTGCATTCACACTCATGTTGACTCAATAAGACCAAAATGACGGTGTCAAAGGGTATCGATGAATATTGCCAGACATATGGAATTATCCATAATTCAGGCCGGCAAGGTAACCAACAGCAGTAGGCTGCAGAGGTCCTTCGGGAGATCGATTAACAATGGGAAGTATGATGCGAAACACCTGATCAACTAGGGATGAACGAATCCCCGGTAAGTATGAGGATTTATTCATAGGTGTGATCAGGCGGAACAGGACTGCAAGGCAATAGGTTCCGAGAATTCTCGAAATGTCGGATAGTGTTACGATATGTCGGATAGAACCCGAGGGTACTGGGACGAATATAGGAATGACAAGTGTAGGTAGTTATCCTTTGGGGTTTAACGGTGGTCAGGGACTGCCAAGCAGTGGCATAATGGTCTCGGAAACTTCGTGGAGTATCTCCGGAGTCTTCTTATGATGACACGTCATCTTCTGATCAAGGGCTCTCCGGGAGAAAGCGGTTACGAGAACCTAATGGAGTTAGTAAAACTTAACCCGAATAGACGAGAGAGAAGAGTCCCAGAGAATAGACGAGGAATAAAAGATGCTACACCACCCAAGTGGCGACGTGGGGCCATAAGCCACACACCCAAGTTAGTAAAACATTTTTGGACCTCTAGACTCGACTTCGACCAAGGAGTTGGAAAGGGGGTTCCTACAGGCAGTCGGCTCTGATACCAACCTGTGACGACCCCGGCTCGACCGTGCACTAATCATACACGCAAATGCACACGATCAAGCCTAAGGACTCACGTGAAGGAATCACAACACAACTCTAAAACATAAATAAATACATACAAGTTATATATTACAAGCCAGGGGCCTCGAGGGCTCGAATACATAACATGATGTCATACACAAGGTTAGCGGAAGCGTTAGGTATCTGGGTACAGATACAACACAGAACAGAAATAGGCCTTTGTCAAGGCGGGGCAAAAGAAAAAGCTACGATCGAAAAGGCGCAGGCCTCCTGCCTGGGACCTCCGATCCTACTCCTGGTCGTCGTCCGCCGGCTCCTCGTAGAAGTACTCGCCGGCCGGGTAGTAGTAGTAGCCAGCCTCGGGCTGGTAGTAGTAGTCGTCAACGGGGGCTGCAGGCATCATGGCTCCGTCGTCTGGTTTATCATGCGGGTAGGACAAAAGGGGAAGCAAAGCAACCGTGAGTACTCATCCAAAGTACTCAGCAAGACTTACATCAGATCTATACTAAGCAATGCATTATTTTCAAAGGAGGCTTTATGTGGGTGGACTAGACTGCAGAAAGCCAGAGTAGAGAGGGGAAAAGCCTAGTTCTGACGAAGACTAGCATCTTCAGGGTCTTGCAGCAAATAGAAGGGGGAAAGCCTGGTCCTGACGAAGACTAGCATCTTCAGGGTCTTGCAGCAATTAGAAGGGTGCAGATTAGTACATCATAATGTAAAGTGTTCATAGTAATATCAACCTCGGCCGGGGATCCTTTCTCGACTCCCTGCGAGAAAGCAATCCCAGAGCCCTACCTCATATCTCAAGTCACCAGTTCTAGTTGTACCGAAGTGGATACAACTCCGAGTGTCCGTTACCGTAGGACAGGCTATCGATAGATGTTTTCTTCCCTGCAGGGGTGCACCAAGTTACCCACCACGCTCGCTTAACTCCGGCCGGACACACCATCAGGTCGTGCCCGCCCTCGGCTAAACAATACGACGCAACCCGACCGGATACCGCCAGAGAGGATCGAGCACGTCGGACTAATCCTATGCCCCCGGGGGTCATGGCCGTCGCCCCGGACACTCCTGCACGTTGCGTGGCCGTTCGGTAGCAGACCTAGCAACCCCTTATACAAGCGCAGTTGCATCCTAAGTCCAATCCGAACGGGCCGCTCAATCGCTGACGTCGTGACGACTCCGGCTGATGTATACGACGCAGAGCACCCACTCACACCCACGTGGTGGTTAGTGCTATCGGACCCGGAGGCCCCTCGGATCAAATATCCAAATCGCTTAGTGTATTGGGAGCGCGCGGTAACGAGCAGAGCCCACGATACTGTTGGCCCCGTCGTCCCGTCTCGAGGACTTGTGACAAGGACTAAGAATGACCGGCCACGCCTCGTAGTTATCTCGCGGGTACCCTCACTGGTCACCCGACTCCACAGCTCACGCCTCAAAGGCACTCGCGGGTACCCCTCTGGGTCAACCCGTCTCTATCCAACATGTGTAGTAGTAACTTCAAAGTGTCTTCAGACGCACGATACCTCTGGCCGCACGCCTTTGTTCCTGGCGACGTCCGGCCTCGGGGATCGATACGTCTTTAAACACGGTACGGTAAACCAGGGCATCCGTGTGGTTTTCATGCCGATGAGGAATCCGAGGAATCACCCTCGTTGGACTCCTGAACGACAAGTCCCGTTAAGGTGATACCGGAGGAATCACCCTCGGCGGTAATCACCATAGCGGATGCACGACAAAAGCTAAGTCGGAAGTGGGAAGAGGAATCACCCTCGGTAACCCACAACGAGCTAGCTATACTACAGGGACAACATCGAAAGTGAGTTCGGAGGTATCACCCTCGTCACCCGATGTTAACTCTGCGGAGTCGAGCATTTTAGGGGGTGTGCGGTGATGTGAAGAAGGTCAGGGGAAGGGGCTCGATCGCTTGATCGAGGCAAGGGTACTATGCGAGGCAACTACGAGAGTGTGGGACCATAGCAGTGCTACCCAACCTATACTAAGCAGTTTATGAATAAAGACAGGTATCAACAGTTTAGCAAAAACAGGCTATGCAACAGTAATAGGAGCAGTAGCAGTAGCAGCAATTCTAATGCAAGAATAAGAGAGAATAGACATAGGCGATATCGGAATGATCAAAGGGGGGGTTGCTTGCCTGGTTGCTTGGCAAATGAAAAGGAACAACGGCGGTGAAGTAGTCGATCACCAGGGCATCGTCGGCGGTCTCGGGGTCTACCGGGAAGAAAGGGGGAGAGGAAAACAATATAAATACACGGTAACGAAAGTAATCACAAAGCATGACGATCTAACGCAGTGCTACCGATAACGGAGAAGGGGAACCCATCCGGGAAAGTATTCCCGGTTCCGGACCTGTGTCGGACAGATTACCGGAGGGGGGACGGTTGCAGGTTAGTGTTGTCAGAGTCAAGTGGCAACTGGGTTGCAGTGCAGGGTTGCCTAAAAACATGTCTAAGTCATATTGGTTATTTTTAGGAATTAACTGGAATTATTAACCGGTGTATGTGCACTATTCATCTACCGGAAACGGGCTAAAAGTTGCGGGTTCACCTCCGTAGAGGGTCCCGATACGGAAACAGATAGCACAGTTAGCTTCGTCTCGTCGTTCTGAGCAACTTTCATGTAGAAAGTTTTTCGATCCGAGCTACGGTTTAAAAGATATGAATTTTCGAAGTTTAAAGCAATTTATGGAATTATCTAAATTAACAGAAAAAGGATTAATGCGCCAGCAGTGTGTCAACATGACGTCAGCAGGTCAACTGACCTGCTGACTGGTCAAACTGGTGGGTGGGACCCACTGGTCAGCCTCTGTTTAGTCTAACAGTGATTAGTTTAAACTAACAGTCTGTTTAACTAGGTGGGGCCCTATGTCAGTGTCAGATCTAACTGATTAACCAGGTTTAATTAGAAATAGAATTAATTAAACTAACTAAACGAAGGGGCCCCACTCGTCAGTGTCTAAGGTGAATAGCAACTCGGGGTTGACCTGGTCAAATGAACTGCGGGGGCCCACTGTCAGCGACACTGGGCGGGCCCCACGCGGTGCCACGCTGGCGAGGCTGCCGGAGCTGCGCCGGCGAGCGCCGAATGCGCCCGAGAGCTCCGGCGAGCTCGGGAATCCGCTGTGGTCCACCATTTAGAACGCGGTTTGGTCCTACTGATCGGCCACTTCGCGCCGCGTCGAACGGCGGTGGTCTCGCGGGCTACGGTGGCCGGAGCCGGGCGGTGTGACGACGCCGGCGGCGAGATCTTTCGGGCGAGAGGGGGCACTCGGCGGCGGGGCGTTTTAGCACGCGCTTCTGGCCGCGTTCGGGAGATGGAACACCACCGCGTCGATCTAGCTAGCAAACGCGAGCTGTAACGGCCGGGGACGAGCGCTTTGAGCTCGCCGGCGGCGAGACCTTTACGGGTGAGCACGGATCCGTCGCGACAGGGCTCAGCTAGCTACGGGGTTGGACGTTTCGGGACCGCGGTGAGGTGCTGAGCACGTTCCTGCACTCGCACGGCGGTGACACAGACTGCATTGCCGGCGGCGAGCTCCATGGCGGCGATGCTTTCGGGCGGCGATGGCGGCGACAGCTACGGCGGCGCATTCAAGCGGGGAGAAGAGGGGAAAGAAGCGCGAGCTCACCGTGGGGGCACACGTAGGCCCGTTGGTGGATTAGGAGCAGCAGATCGGCGGCAATCGTCGGAGTTGTGCCGGCGACCGAAGGTGGAAGACGAGCTCGCGGGGGCGCCGCAGTGTCTCCGGGCTCCGACGAGTCGGCGAAGCCGACGTGGACGAGGACGAGGAAGCCCTACGCCATCTCAGCGGTGCTCGGGGGCGACGGAGGGCACGGATCGACGACGGCGACGGCGATGTGCTCTCGGGCGAGCTCGAGCGAGCGATGCAGAGGCGATGGGGAAGAAATGAGGGGGCTAGGGTTTCGCAGGGGAGCTAGAGACGCCGGCAGGAGGTCCTTATCCCCTCGGGTCTTCGACGGATGACCGGCGCGTGGTGAATCGCCGGCGCGGGCGCGTCCGCGGGTGACAGCGAGGAGGGGAGCAGGTAGACCAGGGGAGGAGAGGTGGGCCGGGCCGGCTGGGCCGCAGCGGGCGACAGGTAAAGTCTTGCCTTTCCTTTACTTTTCTGTTATTTCTTTTAGTTAAATAACAGAGAGGTAAAAGGATTTATTTGGGCAACCAAATTAATTTTGAAAAATGTGAAACCAAGTCACATAATTCTTTAGCAATATTTGGCACTGCCAGATAAGGTTGGAGGAATATTTGAAGTTGTTTTGAATTTATTTAAATGCAAAGGCATTTAAATTTGCTGGAATGGCTCTGTTTTAGGTGCTACTGTTCATCTTTGCACAATAGTGATATTGTTTTTCTTAACAAATAATTGTTTTGGACTATTTGCTAAATGATGAACATTTTTGCAGTGGATTTTGAGCAACTTCAAAATGCACTTAAAATTTGAATTGATTTCAGAGGAAAAGTTTGAACTGGGTGCTTAACCACTGTGATCATATTAAGCAAATGATGATGACATGGCATGATTAAGAGGTGATCACTGTGGTGAGAATCTGGGGGTGTTACACCCATGTTGGTTCCCACATGTTCCTCGATGATCTCATCGGATGAACCACTGTGTCAAGGATTCACCCAATCCCGTATGTTATTCCCTTTGTCTATCGGTACAGTACTTGCCCAAGATTCGATCGTCGGTATGCCCGATACCTTGTTCAATCTCGTCATGGCAAGTCTCTTTACTCGTTCCGTAATCCATCATCCTGTGACTAACTCCTTAGTCACTTTGAGCTCATTATGATGATGTCTTACCGAGTGGGCCCAGAGATACCTCTCCGTCATACGGAGTGACAATATCCCAGTCTCGGTTCGTACCAACTCAACAGACACTTTCGGAGATACCCGTTGCGTACCTTTATAGCCACCCAGTTACGTTGTGACGTTTGGCACACCCAAAGTATTCCTACGGTATCCGGGAGTTGCACAACCTCATGGTCTAAGGAACAAATACTTGACACTGGAAAAGCTTAAGCATTACGAACTATACGATCTCGTGCTAGGCTTAGGATTGGGTCTTGTCCATCACATCATTCTCCCAATGATGTGATCCCGTTATCAATGACATCCTATGTCCATGGTCAGGAAACCGTGACCATCTGTTGATCAACAAGCTAGTAACTAGAGGCTTACCAGGGACACGTTGTGGTCTATGTATTCACACATGTATCGCTGTTTCCGTACAATACAATTCAAGCATGAATAACAGACAATTATCATGAACAAGGAAATATAATAATAATCCTTTTATTATTGCCTCTAGGACATATTTCCAACAGTCTCCCACTTGCACTAGAGTCAATAATCTAGTTACATTGTGATGAATCGAACACCCATAGAGTTCTGGTGTTGATCATGTTTTGCCCGTGGAAGAGGTTTAGTCAACGGGTCTGCCACATTCAGATCCGTATGCACTTTACAAATATCTATGTCTCCATGTTGAACATAATTCCGGATGGAGTTGAAACGGCGCTTGATGTGCTTGGTCTTCTTGTGAAACCTGAGCTCCTTGGCAATGGCAATAGCTCCAGTGTTGTCACAGAAGAGAGTCATCGGGCTTGACGCGCTTGGAATGACTCCTAGGTCGGTGATGAACTCCTTCATCCAGACTCCTTCTTGCGCTGCTTCGCAAGCAGCTATGTACTCCGCTTCACATGTAGATTGCGCCACGACGCTTTGCTTGCAACTGCACCAGCTGACTGCTCCACCATTCAAAATATACATGTATCCGGTTTGTGACTTGGAGTCATCCAGATCTGTGTCGAAGCTAGCATCGACGTAACCCTTTACGACGAGCTCTTCGTCACCTCCATAAACGAGAAACATGTCCTTAGTCCTCTTCAGGTACTTTAGGATGTTCTTGACCGCTGTCCAGTGTTCCACACCGGGATCACTTTGGTACCTCCCTACCAAACTTATGGCAAGGTTCAGATCAGGTCTAGTACACAGCATGGCATACATGATAGAACCTATGGTTGAGGCATAGGGAATGACACTCATCTTTTCTCTATTTTCTGCCGTGGTCGGGGACTGAGCCGTGCTCAATCTCATACCCTGCAAAACAGGCAAGAACCCCTTCTTGGACTGATCCATATTGAACTTCTTCAATATCTTGTCAAGGTATGTGCTTTGTGAAAGACCAATGAGGCGTCTTGATCTATCTTTATAGATTTTGATGCCTAATATGTAAGCAGCTTCTCCAAGGTCCTTCATTGAAAAACTCTTATTCAAGTAGGCCTTTGTGCTCTCCAAGAATTCTATATCTTTTCCCATCAACAATATGTCATCCACATATAATATGAGAAATGCTACAGAGCTCCCACTCACTTTCTTGTAGATACAGGCTTCTCCCCAAGTCTGTATAAAACCAAACGCTTTGATCACATCATTAAAGCGAATATTCCAACTCCGAGATGCTTGCACCAGCCCGTAGATCGAGCGCTGGAGCTTGCATACCTTGTTAGCATTCTCTGGATCGACAAAACCTTCCGGCTGCATCATATACAGCTCTTCCTTGAGGAAGCCATTAAGGAATGCCGTTTTGACGTCCATTTGCCATATCTCATAATCATAGAATGTGGCAATTGCTAACATGATTCGGACTGACTTCAGCATCGCTACGGGAGAGAAAGTCTCGTCGTAGTCAATCCCTTGAACTTGTCGATAACCCTTAGCGACAAGCCGAGCCTTATAGATGGTCACATTACCATCCGCGTTCGTCTTCTTCTTAAATTTCCATTTATTTTCTATGGCGTACCTATCATCGGGCAAGTCCACCAAAGTCCATACTTTGTTTTCATACATGGATTCTATCTCGGATTTCATGGCTCCAAGCCATTTATTGGAATCCGGGCCCGCCATCGCTTCTTCATAGTTCGAAGGTTCACCGTTGTCTAACAACATGATTTCCATGATAGGGTTGCCGTACCACTCTGGTGCGGAACGTGTCCTTGTGGACCTTCGAAGTTCAGTAGTAACTTGATCTGTATCTTCATGATCATCATCATTAACTTCCTCCCTTGTCGGTGCAGGCACCTCAGGAACAATTTCCCGCGCTGCGCTACTTTCCGGTTCGGGAGGGGTGACTGTCACCTCATCAAGTTCTACTTTCCTCCCACTCACTTCTTTCGAGAGAAACTCTTTCTCCAAAAAGGATCCATTCTTGGCAACAAAGACCTTGCCTTCGGATCTGAGGTAGAAGGTGTACCCAATCGTTTCCTTTGGGTATCCTATGAAGACGCATTTTTCCGTTTTGGGTTCGAGCTTTTCAGGTTGAAGTTTCTTGACATAAGCATCGCAACCCCAAACTTTTAGAAACGACAGCTTAGGTTTCTTGCCAAACCAAAGTTCATACGGTGTCGTCTCAACGGATTTTGACGGAGCCCTATTTAAAGTGAGTGCGGCAGTCTCTAAAGCATTACCCCAAAAAGATAGCGGTAAGTCGGTGAGAGACATCATAGATCGCACCATGTCCAACAGGGTACGATTTCGACGTTCGGACACACCATTACGCTGAGGTGTTCCGGGCGGTGTCAATTGTGAAACAATTCCACAGTTCCTAAGGTGCGTGCCAAATTCATGACTTAAATATTCACCCCCACGATCCGATCGTAAGAACTTTATTTTTCTGTCACATTGATTCTCAACCTCATTCTGAAATTCCTTGAACTTTTCAAAGGTCTCAGACTTGTGTTTCATCAAGTAGACATACCCATATCTACTCAAGTCATTTGTGAGGGTGAGAACATAACGATAGCCTCCGCGAGCCTCAACACTCATTGGACCGCACACATCGGTATGTATGATTTCCAACAAGTTGGTTGCTCGCTCCATTGTTCCGGAGAACGGAGTCTTGGTCATCTTGCCCAAGAGGCATGGTTCGCACGTGTCAAATGATTCATAATCAAGAGACTCCAGAAGTCCATCTGCATGGAGCTTCTTCATACGTTTGACACCAATATGACCAAGGCGGCAATGCCACAAGTATGTGGGACTATCATTGTCAACTTTACATCTTCTGGCATTCACACTATGAACATGTGTATCATCACGTTCGAGATTCATCAAAAATAAATCATTGACCAGCGGGGCATGACCATAAAACATATCTCTCAAATAAATAGAACAACCATTATTCTCGGATTTAAATGAGTAGCCATCTCGCATCAAACGAGATCCAGATACAATGTTCGTGCTCAAATCTGGTACTAAATAACAATTATTAAGGTTTAAAACTAATCCCGAGGGTAGATGTAGAGGTAGCGTGCCGACGGCGATCACATCGACCTTGGAACCATTCCCGACGCGCATCGTCACCTCGTCCTTCGCCAGTCTCCGCTTATTCCGCAGCTCCTGCTTTGAGTTACAAATGTGAGCAACTGCACCGGTATCAAATACCCAGGAGCTACTACGAGCGCTGGTAAGGTACTCATCAATAACATGTATATCACATATACCTTTGACGTTGCCGGCCTTCTTGTCTGCTAAGTATTTGGGGCAGTTCCGCTTCCAGTGACCCGTTCCCTTGCAATAAAAGCACTCCGTCTCAGGCTTGGGTCCATTCTTTGGCTTCTTCCCGGCAACTGGCTTACCGGGCGCGGCAACTCCTTTGTCGTCCTTCTTGAAGTTCTTCTTACCCTTGCCCTTCTTGAACTTAGTGGTTTTATTCACCATCAACACTTGATGCTCTTTCTTGATCTCCACCTCCGCTGATTTCAGCATTGAATACACCTCGGGAATGGACTTCTCCATCCCTTGCATATTGAAGTTCAACACAAAGCTCTTGTAGCTAGGTGGGAGCGACTGAAGGATTCTGTCAACGACCGCTTCGTCTGGGAGATTCATTCCCAACTGAGACAAGCGGTTGTGCAACCCAGACAACTTGAGTATGTGCTCACTGACAGAACTATTTTCCTCCATCTTACAGCTGTAGAATGCGTTGGAGACATCATATCTCTCAACTCGGGCATGAGCCTGGAAAACCATTTTCAGCTCTTGGAACATCTCATATGCCCCGTGGTGCTCGAAACGCTTTTGGAGCCCCGATTCTAAGCTGTAGAGCATGCCGCACTGAACCAGGGAGTAATCATCACAACGCGACTGCCAAGCATTCATAACATCTTGGTTTGCCGGGGCGGGAGCGTCACCTAGCGGTTCTTCTAGGACATAAATTTTCTTGGCAGCTATGAGGATGATCCTCAGGTTACGGACCCAGTCCGCATAGTTGCTACCATCGTCTTTCAGCTTGGATTTCTCTAGGAACGCGTTGAAGTTGAGGGTGACATGAGCGTGGGCCATTTGATCTACAAGACATATTGTAAAGAATTTAGACTAAGTTCATGACAATTAAGTTCATCTAATCAAATTTAATGAACTCCCACTTAGATTGACATCTCTCCAGTCTTCTAAGTGATACATGATCTGAATCGACTAGCCCGTGTCCGATCATCACGTGAGACGGACTAGTCATCAACGGTGAACATCTTCATGTTGATCGTATCTTCTATACGACTCATGTTCGACCTTTCGGTCTTCCGTGTTCCGAGGCCATGTCTGTACATGCTAGGCTCGTCAAGTGAACCCTAAGTGTGTTGCGTGTGTAAATCTGGCTTACACCCGTTGTATGCGAACGTTAGAGCCTATCACACCCGATCATCACGTGGTGCTTCGGAACAACGATCCTTAGCAACGGTGCACAGTTAGGGGGAACACAATTCTTGGAATTTTCAGTGAGAGATCATCTTATTTACTACCGTCGTTCTAAGTAAACAAGATGCATAAACATGATAAACATCACATGCAATCAAATAAAGTGACATGATATGGCCAATATCATTTTGCTCCTTCGATCTCCATCTTCGGGGCACCATGATCATCTTTGTCACCGGCATGACACCATGATCTCCACCATCATGATCTCCATCATCGTGTCTTCATGAAGTCGTCGCGCCAACTATTACTTCTACTACAACGGCTAACGTTTAGCAATAAAGTAAAGTAATTACATGGCGTTATTCAGTGACACGCAGGTCATACAATAATTAAGACAACTCCTATGGCTCCTGCCGGTTGTCATTTTCATCGACATGCAAGTCGTGATTCCCTATTACAAGAACATGATCAATCTCATACATCACATATATCATTCATCACATCTTGTTGGCCATATCACATCACATAGCACATGTTGCAAGAACAAGTTAGACGACCTCTAATTGTTGTTGCAAGTTTTTTTTACGTGGCTTCTATAGGTTTTCTAGCAAGAACGTTTCTTACCTACGCCAAAACCACAACGTGATATGTCAATTTCTATTTACCCTTCATAAGGACCCTTTTCATCGAATCCGATCCGACTAAAGTGGGAGAGACAGACACCCGCCAGCCACCTTATGCAACAAGTGCATGTCAGTCGGTGGAACCAGTCTCACGTAAGCGTACGTGTAAGGTCGGTCCGGGCCGCTTCATCCCACGATGCCGTCGAATCAAGATTGGACTAGTAACGGCAAAAGAATTGAACAAAATCAACGCCCACAACTTGTTTGTGTTCTACTCGTGCAAGATGCTACGCAAAGACCTAGCTCAGATGCCACTGTTGGGGAACGTAGCAGAATTCAAAAATTTTCCTACGCTTCACCAAGATCAATCTAAGGAGTCATCTAGCAACGAGCATAAAGGAGTGCATCTACATACCCTTTGTAGATCGCGTGCGGAAGCGTTCGAAGGAATGTGGATGATGGAGTCGTACTCTTCGTGATCCTCGTCACCGATGATCCCAGCGCCGAACGGACGGCACCTCCGCGTTCAACACACGTACGGTACAGCGACGTCTCCTCCTTCTTGATCCAGCAAGGGGGGAGGAGAGGTTGACGGAGATCTAGCAGCACGACGACGTGGTGGTGGATGCAACGAGAAAAGCTGCAGGGCTTCGCCGAGACCCTGCGGGAGGAGTTGGAGGTG
>LR738709.1:629567600-629598152 GCA_902687465.1 Secale cereale | reverse complement strand
GGCCAGGGGGGGCGCCGGCCCTAGGAGATCCAATCTCCTAGGGGGGCGGCGGCCAGGGGGGGTATCTTGCCCCAAGGCATAGGGAGGCGCCCCCACCCCTAGGGTTTCAACCCTAGGCGCATGGGGGTTGGCCCATGCGGGGTGCGCCAGCCCACTAGGGGCTGGCCCCCTTCCCCCTACGGCCCACGGGGCCCTCCGGGATGGGTGGCCCCACCCGGTGGACCCCCGGGACCCTTCCGGTGGTCCCGGGACACTCCCGGTGACCCCCGGAACTCTCCCGATGGCCGAAACTGGACTTCCTATATATCATTCTTCATCTCCGGACCATTCCGGAACTCCTCGTGACGTCCGGGATCTCATCCGGGACTCAGAACAACATTCAGGTTTCCGTGTGCATATATCTCTACAACCCTAGCGTCACCGAACCTTAAGTGTGTAGACCCTACGGGTTCGGGAGACACGCAGACATGACCGAGACGACTCTCCGGTCAATAACCAACAGCGGGATCTGAATACCCATGTTGGTTCCCACATGTTCCTCGATGATCTCATCGGATGAACCACTGTGTCAAGGATTCACTCAATCCCATATGTTATTCCCTTTGTCTATCGGCACAGTACTTGCCCGAGATTCGATCGTCGGTATGCCCGATACCTTGTTCAATCTCGTCATGGCAAGTCTCTTTACTCGTTCCGTAATCCATCATCCCGTGACTAACTCCTTAGTCACTTTGAGCTCATTATGATGATGTCTTACCGAGTGGGCCCAGAGATACCTCTCCGTTATACGGAGTGACAATATCCCAGTCTCGGTTCGTACCAACTCAACAGACACTTTCAGAGATACCCGTTGCGTACCTTTATAGCCACCCAGTTACGTTGTGATGTTTGGCACACCCAAAGTATTCCTACGGTATCCGGGAGTTGCACAACCTCATGGTCTAAGGAACAAATACTTGACACTGAAAAAACTTAAGCATTACGAACTATACGATCTCGTGCTAGGCTTAGGATTGGGTCTTGTCCATCACATCATTCTCCCAATGATGCGATCTCGTTATCAATGACATCCTATGTCCATGGTCAGGAAACCGTGATCATCTGTTGATCAACGAGCTAGTAACTAGAGGCTTACCAGGGACACGTTGTGGTCTATGTATTCACACATGTATCGCTGTTTCTGTACAATACAATTCAAGCATGAATAACAGACAATTATTATGAACAAGGAAATATAATAATAATCCTTTTATTATTGCCTCTAGGGCATATTTCCAACATGGACCGGGCTCGGGCCTGAGTTTTTTACCTCGGGCTTGGTCAGGCCCGGCCTGGCCCGAAGGATGGCCAGGTCTAGCCACAGACCACCCTCGTTGGAGACAATACGCCAAATCCACTTGCAGAGAAGAGCCAGCTTCATGCGTTTAGTTAATATGGTGCCCAACCACCCTCCCCCCGCGCGTGTTCTTTGGCTTGCATAACTCGGACCATTTGACCATATGGTATTTTTGTTTGCACTTCTCACCAAGACAAACAAACCTAGATTGATATTTGGTAATCTCCCCGTGAATACTTTCATGCAGAAGATAAAAAACCATAAAAACATGGGGAGAATCGACAAGGATGAGTTAATCAATCACTTCGGCTTCCCCGAAGGACAGGAGAAGGGCCTCATCATCGCCGCTGACACCTAAATAGCCCTAGGCCAAACATTTGGGGTGATCCATAAAAATCCATCGACATGGGTTTCGAATAGATTTTGACAAGTAGTCTTTTCTAATTTGAAAAAAAAATGTTGTCAATGACAATAATTCTCTAGGAGCTTGAACTCTTTTTTTGGGTGCATTGCTTACTTGCTTTTACAATGAAACAATAAAATGATTTATTAAAAAAAGGTTAATGAACTTATTATATGTATGGAGATGTAGTGCAACGTGGACGAGAATGGTTATTCCAGTTTTGGTCCAAATGCATGCCATGGAATTAAACACTCCTCTCATCTCCTGCATTTTCCTCTGTCCATTTTTGCCAAATGCCAATCTCTACTTGGGGACACAATCACTCGTATAGAAAATGTAAGATATGGTGGTACAAGTACAACCACATACAACAAGGCCACGTGAGCACCAGGGCCAAGAAAACAACAGCCGAGCTGTGGTGACTGGTGAGTGCTCCCCAAACCACTCCAAGTTGCAAGTTGCAACAATTATATTTTCAGAGTCTCTTTCCGCAGATCTACATTCTAGATCCTTCCGGCCGGCATGCACGCTGGGCCTAGCTTCTCTGCACCGGTGGACAACTGAGGTGCAACTTGTCCATAACATCACACTCATTTCCTTTCCCATAATATATACGGACCAGCAAGTGCCCCCAAATAATGACAAGCAGGGAAAACAACAGAGGTAGGTCTGCCAAGAAAAGGAAGGCTTTAAAAAGTGCAAGTTGCACCGCGAGTTCACCAAACTGACCGTACTAAAAAGTTTCCTTGTACAAGAAAGAAAGAACATCCCAACAAAATGAGGTGACGGAGGGACGTGCAAAGGTATTTTGCGTCTCAAGCCAGAGCACATTCCCGCCCTGCTCCAGATTATATGTACGAAGAAACGGGTAATCCAAACTTTAAATGATATAAGTGAAGTACATGAAGCATTCTATAAAACCATACTCAAACCAGTCCGGCTAATTTGTCCCCCGAAACCCTTCCCCCGCGCCGCCAATTAGTCAGGCTCTTTCCAGAAGTGATATCGTCGTTGATGACAAGCTGAGCCACATATCGCTTTTCACAACTACACAACAAAGCTCTCAATGAAAGCACCATTGTTGGTGTTAAAACCAGCAGATCTCGGGTAGGAGGCCCAAGCTGTGAGTCTGAGGATCTATGATAACAAGGAACAAAGGGGACATGATGTTTACCCAGGTTCGGGCCCTCTTAAAGGAGGTAAAACCCTACTTCATGCTTGATTGTTCTTGATGAATATAGGGGTTACAAGAGTTGATCTACCTCGAGATCGTAATGGCTAAACCCTAGCCGTCTAGCCTATGATTTTTCTGTTAGTCTCCACGGACTAAACCCTCCGATTTATATACACACCGGAGGGGGCCTAGGGTTGTACATAGTTGACTTGCAGAGGAAGGAAACATTACACATGGACATCAAACTTGCCTTTCTACATACATAGGAGTCCTACCCGGACACGGAGGACAATCTTCTGCCTTATCTTCACGGCCCATCAGTCTGGCCCATAATGAGCAGTCCGGACACCCGAGGACCCCCAAATCCAGGACTCCCTCAACGCACGTCTTGCGACGTCTCCGGGAGCGGGATCCCAAGATCTGCCGCCACAAGGACCCATCTCCTGGCCTGTCATCCCTGGCAGAGGGGCCGCCGCCACCGCCATGACCGGAGCCTCTGCTCCGGGGATCAAGCACCGCCAATTAGCCACATCCCCTCCTGATCTTCCCTCCATACGAAGTTGCCGGAGCAGCGCTGAACCGCGGGAAAGATGAAGACTGAAGGGTGATCTGACGCTCTCGGTCCCTCTAGATCGTGGGCTGCAGCCTAGATCCCCGCCGTCCCCATCACCGGCGGCACCCGGGCTTTGCTGGCGCACGTCTTTGGGGACGGCGAGGTGGAGAAGAGGGGGAGGGGGCGACGGCCGGGGCGAAGTGTTGGTTGTGTGCATCACATTATGTAAAGGTCAGGTATTCGCTCAGTGTGATTGTATCATCTTGATATATTGATTTCTCATCCCAAAAAATCTGAGTAAATTGCCAAAAACCACCACAATTGTGTTTGTCTGTGCCAAAAACCACCATTTTCATAAAAGTTTGCGGAAAACACCGAATTTGCGTAATTGTTTGCTGAAAGCACTAAATGCTCGACTGAGAGCCGTTTGATGCGAAATATGACAGGCCGGGCCCACTGTCAGGGCTGAGGTGACACCAAGATATAACGCCGTCTGCTGGAACGTTAAGTTAACACACAGAGCCCACCCGTCAGTAGACTACAGTACGCTTCACTCTCTTGTTCATTTCATTGAGCATGTTGTGTGCAGCACGTCCAACGCCGCCCACGGTCGCTCACGGCGCACTCGACCGCCAGAGCTGCTCCTGCCGGTGAGCTCGCCACCGGAGCACCGCCCCACCGCTGACCCTCTCTCCCCTCCTTGCTCGTCTCGCCCGAGCCCTTCTCTACTTGATCCGGTCGCCGGCCCGATCGACGACGGCCATGGCAACGTCGCTGCAGCTCCTACTGTGCTCGTTCTCATGGGCCCTAGTGCGTTCGCGCCCTGGAGCGCTCCGGCAAGGCCAAGCACCAGCGCATCCGCGCCCTGGAGCGCTCCGGCAAGGCCAAGCACCAGCGCGCCCTCGCCCCAGCCCGCTCCGGCGAGCCCCACTATTGCAGGAGGTGATGCTCATGCCACGTCGCGAGCAGCCTGGAGCATGCGACGTGCTCCTCTGTCCTCCCAACGACCACTTCGGTAGAGCGCGCCCCATCGACGACGCCAGCACGACGAGTAGACTCGCCGGTAGGTGCGCGCACGCCTCCAACTGCCGGAGCTCGTTGCCAGCCCCGTGGACGCGGGCGGCATGAGCCCCTGCTGCAACCTCGTCCACTCCACATCCCGCTCCGGCAGGCCCCTCCATTGACGCGTGCTGCCACGCCATGGACGGCGGTGCGCAATGGCGGCTAGGCGCCGAGGGAAGAGGATTGGAGGAGAAGGAAGGAGGCATGGGAAGCAGCTCATCCAGCGGTGGATCTTGTCGGCCGGCGGGTGCGGTTGCCGGCCATCCCGTGCGCGGCGGGGATCCAGGCGCTGCTGGCCTCCCGATCGGATCTTTTTTTATACGGATGTGAGATTGGCTGTTGACTCATGTGTGAGATAAAAGAATTGTTTTTATTCATGTTTTCTCTCTCTCTCTATTACAGATGGACCCCATATGTCAGCAACAATTGTAGCCTCCCCAACCGTTATCCCATGCCACGTGGCCCTGATGGTTGGGCCCCGTTGTCAATTTTTGTGTTAAAACGTGGTCAAGCGTTGTTTTTAGTGCTTTCGGCAAACAATTACCCAAAATCGGTGTTTTCGGCAAACTTTTATGAAAACGGTGGTTTTTGGCACCGACAGACGCAATTGTGATGGTTTTTTACAATTTACTCAAAAAAATCTTGATATATGGATAGAATGAAGAAATATAACAAATCACCTTTCCTTGCAAATATCCTTAAAAAATGTCACGGCATCTGTACCAGAACGAAAAAACATTGCATTGCTCACTTACTTTTACAATGAAACAATAAAAGGCTATATTAAAAGGAAAGGTTAATGAACTTATTCTATGTATGTAGTGCGATGTGAACGAGAATGGCTGTTCTTGTTTGGGTCCAAATACTATGAAACTATATAATACCCCGCGCGTTGCTGCGGAACATGTAAAATATAAACTTTATGCATATTCAAGGTCAAATGTAAGAGAAGAGCGGTATCAAATTTATTGTGTTTTGTAGGAAAAAAGGGCTTTTGCAAATATAGATTTATATTTAAAAAGGAAGCATCCAAGTCATCTTGCTAAGAACAGAAGTTGATTCTATACAACTAATCTCGTTGTTCCTTTTAGCAGCCCCTCGCGCTGCCCCCGGACGCTATCGTTGTCGAGCTCGAGGAAACGGCGACCTTCTACAGGCCGAGACCTGCGTGTGGGCTTCTGTCGACGTAGCCCTTGTATGCGGGGTGGAAGCCGCCCTCGTCTTTATCATGGTGCGCCACCACTGCGCCATTCCCAGCATCGTCAGCGCCTGCTGCTCCATAGCCCGAAGCACGCGAGAATGATTCCTGCCCGGCGTCGCGTCCGATCCATGGCTAAGGCCGGTGTCGCTAAAAGAGCGTCCTCCCAGGACGAAAGAAAGGCAGCTCGGGACCCCAACGGCTTGTCTGATTCCGATGAAACGACAGGAACCAGCCTCCCAGCATCGCTCGGGACCCAGCGGCTTGTCTGACCCCATCGGAAGTTCAGAACACCAATCAGAAGGTGGGAGAAGTCGTGTGAGGCAGCGAGCGATGAGTCCAGTATGGAGATCCCAGGAGGGGCGATTTGTAGCATGAAAAGTGTAGAAGACTCCTCGATTATCCCATCAGTTTCTTTCTCATAATCAACTTCACATTTATTTTTTCTTGTGGTCTGGTGGGGGAGGCGAAAGCGACGAGCGTTGGAGAAGTCCAGAATAGTTCTTTTAGACGATGATGATGAATAGGTAGTATGTGGGAAAATTGATTACCTGGGTCAGTGCGTAGGCGTATGAAGTTTATGGGATGGCACGTGCGAAACTGAACCGGGTGACCAAACAGAAATTTGAACGCCCTGTACTAATATAAATAGCAATGCCATGTGGAAAGCCTTTCACATATGGGCCATTTGATGATGTGGATAGCTTGCATGTCAAGAGAAATAAGATGATGGGGATGAACTATTTAAGTATTATAGATTAAACACTCCTCTCATGCCTTTTCTTCTGTCCATTTTTGTGACACGCCAATTTCTACTTGGGGACACAATCAATCATATAGAAACGTAAGATGTGGTGGTACAACAACATACACCAAGGCGACGAGGGTGCCCACATCTGGGCCATGAAAACAACAGGAAAATAACAGCCGAGCTGTAGTGAGTGCTCTACAAACCACACTCCAAGTTGCAAGTTGCAACCATTATTTTTTTCATAAGTCTCTCTCCCCGAATCCACGTTCCTTCCGGCCAGCATGCATGCTGAGCCTAGCGTTTCTGCACCGGTGGACAACTGAGGCGCAACTTGTCCTGATAATTTATAGTAGCCCGGACATAATGTATACGGACCAGCAAGTGTCCAAATAATGACAAGCAGGGAAAACAACAGAGGTAGGTTTGCCAAGAAAAGGAAAGGTTTTAAAAGTGCAAGTTGCACCGCGAGATCACCAAACTGACCGTACTACAAAGTTTCCTTGTACAAGAAAGAAAGAACGTCCCAACAAAATGAGGTGACGGAGGGACGTGCAGAGGTGTTTTGCTTCTCAAGCTAGAGCACATTCCCGCCCTGCTCCAAAAATCTAACCTTAAAGCTACCGGACACGGACGGCGTACGGCTGTGCGGCCTCAAGTCTCCGCCGTG
Organism: Secale cereale; assembly: GCA_902687465.1. Lineage (NCBI taxonomy): Eukaryota > Viridiplantae > Streptophyta > Magnoliopsida > Poales > Poaceae > Secale > Secale cereale. The sequence continues at coordinate 629,591,008 of LR738709.1, read as the reverse complement.
TCGCTCTCGCGAAGAAGGTGACGGCTATGGCTGGCCACCATGTCACGCAGTTGACATGAGGCCCCCCCTTGGCTAGATCGTGGATCCGTGATTAGATTCTGCTTGGTGAGAAAGCTTTTCTTAAGCATCGCCCGCGAGATATGATGACGTTGAAGATGAGAACTCCGGCCGTCTACCGATTATCTTGGGGAGGCGCCATTTTTAATTTTACCCCCGCCTGGTGACCCCTTGACCGGCCGCTACAACCGGACCTATCAAACCTATCTCATATGTTCTGGCAGGCCGATCAGTCACTGTCCGGTCATAACTTTTTAACCCAGACGAGCTTTTCAAACGGATCTCAAACGCCCGGACTGACCGGTGGCCTTATATCCAGCCCAAATACGAGGCAAATAAGGGACGTCCGGGCACGCCCGCCACGTTGAACTGAGGAAGGGATACCAGCTAGAAATACTCTCAAACCCGGCGGTCCGAAGCCCGTCCTCTCCGTCGGACCGGTGGCGCCGCGTGGGGCAGCTCCGGCAGGCCGCGTAGTGCATTGCTCGGCTATTTAAGTCAACCGGCGGCATGGAAACTCTACCATCCATTCATATTTTTCTCCTCCTGTCTGCCGCCGCCGCCACTTTCCACTCCACCCGTCCGCCTAGTAGGCATGCTCCGACGCCGCTGGGTGAGGAGCGAGCCCTTTCTGACGCCGGAGCGGCGGCTCGAGCTCCTTGAGCAGATCCGGACTAGGCGCGAAGCCCAAATCGCCGTGGGGATACCTCCGGATGCAGTGGATCTGGAGGAGGAGTTGGAGGAGGACGACGAGGATGAGGAGGATGAGCCAGAGAAGGAGGTTGTGGGGGACGCTGGCGACGGGGATCCGCAGGCGGAGCAGCAGTCCATCCTCGATTCCCTCCGCTTGGAGTCGGCTGCGGAGGCAAGACGCCGTCGCCAGCAGGAGATGGAGACGCAAGAGGCCTCAGAGGAGGCGGAGATGTTCGCCACATGGATGAGGTCGAGCTGGAGGAGGATGAGCTGGAGCACTCCTACCCGCCGTCCAGCCAGCACCCGGCACCGTCGTCGTGGACATCTCCGACGACGAAGAGCAGCTAGGGTAGTATGTAGGATTCCTTTTGAATGCTTTGTATGGGTATAGATGATGAAATTTGAGAGAGGCGAATGCAAAGTGACTAATTTGAGGCGTGCCCGGTCAATGCTCGCGGATGCGTTCGGGCGCGTCCGCAGACATTTGAGGGGACGGTTTTGCAAAGTCCGGCTGTAGATGCTCTTAGAGCATCTGTAGCCGGACATAGCAAATATGACAGCTTAAACGTCTGCGGATGCGCCCGGTCAGTGACTGGGCATGTCCGTTTGGAACCCTTATTTATCTGTTTGTGCAGCCATGCCTTTTATTTTCTTCCTCATATAACCGGTTACTTGCATGTGATTGGTGGAGATGAAGATAGAGAAAGAAAAGAATGGTCGGTGGTCCCTGCTCCCGCCCGATCAATTTGAGTAGTCAGCCGAGCGCCTCAAACAATCTCTCAGATGCCCGCGGACGCGCCCGATCAGTGACCGGACAGGAGAGAGAAGGAAAAACGCGACCCAACCCGACCCCTCATATCATCCCTATACGCCCGGGCTGTTCGCGAACCCTCATTTCCATCTCAAATATGGGGAAGATATGAGTGCTCGCGGACGCGCCCAGGCTCCCCCGGTTAGCCCGCCACGTTGGACGCGGCCGCACCCAGACCACCTTTTCTACTTTTTATTCACTTTTTTCTTTCTCCCTCTTCATTTCCACCAATCACTTGCACTTAAGCGGACATACGAGGAAGAAAATGAGGAGTGTGGTTGTGTGGATGGAAAAATAGGAGTTTAAAACGGACACGCCCGTTCACTAACCAGGTGCGTTCGCGGGCGTTTGATGAAAAAATGTCACGACATGTGTACCATAACAAGAAACCATTGCAATCAACATTCAGAAACAGCATATAACACATTTGCGACACGAGAAAGGCAGCCCCTTACGACACAACCAGAATCAATAAAACATACCCCAATTTGTACGCGACAGAGAGCGTGGGCATCTCCATGGGCAGTTCGAGCGCACATGAGTTATGCCCAATCATGCACCCGGTTCGTGGGCATTTCCATAGTCATGCCAATCATGCACCCGGCTCGTTCTCGAAAAAACGTTGTTCACCCAGGGAAACTCAGCCACGCACGGCACGAAGTTCGGCGTGTCGGCCAATAAGTCCGGACCCGGGCATATGATCACGCAAGCGGCCGGCAAGCCGAACATGCCCGCGCATCCATGTACGTAGCACGAGCACGTCGACGCACATGATGTCCCACGACGAGGGAATAATCTCGTCTGGATTCCTGCCTGCACAGCTCGCGTCTCCGCCCGGGGTGCTGACCGCAGACCGCGACGAGGGCGCGAGTTCGGGCATGTACAATGGTTATATCTTAAGGATGTCACGTAAGATAAATGATGATGTGGAGCAGAAAAAAATCATAAGAGAAGACTTGTCTTATTTTATTTAAGAGAAGACAAGAGATGATAGCTTAGCACAATTTGTCTCACCATGTTTTTAGGAATAACTAATTATTGAAGATAAGGCTAAGAGATGATCCATTGTAGACTTGTTTTTTTGTCATCTCTAATTTACATGCAAAATTTAAGATAAGACTATTTTATCAACCATTGTACATGCCCTTCCGCCGCGACCGATGGACACGGCCGAAACCTTCGGAACTAAGAAAAAGAGACCGACACGGGCGACGTGGTGCGCAGCCAGTGGCCGGGAGGGAAGGGAGCGGTGGCGAGTGGCGACCAAGTGAAGTGCCACGACACGGCCACGCGGGCTGGAGCTTTCCTGGGCGGCGTCGGCAGGAGTTTTCTTGCTCGGGGGTCGCCGCGAACGTGGTGGGGAGGAGGTGGACGGCGGCTGGCGAATTCAATTGGTTCCGGGTGTTGGGCGGTTTGGGCCGGCGCCGACGTGGGGCGGCGGGAGACGGTCAGCCGTGAAGGGGCCGAGACAGCTACTGCACACCTGCGGGAATAGTGCATGCTATTTTCGCGTTCGCGATCTGAAACAACGTATAGTACGCGATTGCTCAAAACTTGCGAAATGCGGGATCTTCCGAGAATGCGTAGGGGCACGCACATGTCTTTCGCATAAATTCGTTGAATGGATGAAAATTATCAAATGCGTGTACGAGACAGGATACATGTTTCTCATGCACAGATGCGTACTTCACGTGTACTTATACCGACCGTGCACTTTGTGTTACGCTTCATCACGTTGTTGTGTTCATCTTCTTTCTCCTTCATCTCTTCTTCTGCTGCTTGTCTGTTCCTGTACATGTGATTTCCTTTCGACCTTCTAATTGTCTTCGTTCGCTATTGCTTTGTCTTCTATCTCATTTATTTCCTGTTTCATCCGGACTCATCAGTTCACCTTTTTCCATGAATACTTTGTTAGGTTGATCTCCTCCGCGTGGACCCAACGGCCCATCGGGCCCTTAGATCTGCGCCTTGATTTGGGGCGCTCAACCCACTATGGTTGACGTGCCTCTATCACCTGCGCTATATAAAGAGAGGTGGGGGCTGACGGCACGCCTTACGAGGTTCATCGTGTTGCCGTACACCCCACCTACAAACCCTACCGATCTAGGTCTAACGCAGGGCTGACGGGAAGCTCCGCCACCGCCTCGCCTACGCACTGCCGTCACCGCCGCCACAACATCACCATGGCTACTAGTTCGAGCTCGTCGAGCCAAGGAGAAGGTAGGTTCATTGGAATAACCAGTCAAATCCGATCCAGAGGATCTATCAATGGTTTCAGAGCCATCTTGGCTAAGTTTTTTCGAAAAGAAAACGAAATCAAAGAAAGAAAGGATTCCCTCCTCCCATGAACCCTAACCCTGAAGAACAAGAAGGCCAAAAGGGCAAAGTAATCGCGCCGCCGCAAGGCCGCACCGTTCCTCTCGATTCGGACGCGAATCGGCATGCCGAGGCGTCCGGAAGAAGAACCACCGGAGCTATTAACTGCTCGCCGGAAAAGAAAAGAAAAAAGAAAAAAAGAAAAAGAGGGGAGGGGGCACCGCAACCCAACCGCTCGACGGCGGCGCGCTCACCCCAAGTGGAACACACCACCGGCGAAGGGATCGGCAGCGACGCCACCGTCGGCCACATCCGCAGGAGAGTACTCCACCGTCGAATCCACAAGGGGAGCAGAGGAGGAGCATCAATGGTTCTCTCTCTGCCTCATGGGGCGGTGGTTGGAGAAAGCAGGGAGCTCGCGGGCTCATGAAAGAAATATGCCATAGAGTCAATAATAAAGTTGTTATTTATATTTCCTTGTATATCATGATAAATGTCTTTTATTCATGCTAGAATTGTATTAACCGAAAAGTTGATACATGTGTGAATACATAGACAAAACAGAGTGTCCCTAGTATGCCTCTACTAGACTAGCTCATTAATCAAAGATGGTTATGTTTCCTAACCATAGACATGTGTTGTCATTTGATCAACGAGATCACATCATTAGGAGAATGATGTGATGGACAAGACCCATCCGTTAGCTTAGCACTATGATCGTTTAGTTTTACTGCTATTGCTTTCTTCATGACTTATACATGTTCCTCTGACTATGAGATTATGCAACTCCCGAATACAGGAGGAACACCTTGTGTGCTATCAAATGTCACAACATAACTGAGTGATTATAAAGATGATCTACAGGTGTCTCCAAAGATCTTTGTGGTGTTGGCCTAGATCAAGAATAGGATTTGTCACTCCGAGTGTCGGAGAGGTATCTCTGGGCCCTCTCGGCAATACACATCATAATAAGCCTTGCAAGCAAATGACTAATGAGTTAGTCACGAGATGATGTATTACAGAACGAGTAAAGAGACTTACCGGTAACGAGATTGAACTAGGTATGATGATACCGACGATCGAATCTCAGGAAGTAACATACCGATGACAAAGGGAACAACGTATGTTGTAATGCGGTTTGACCGATAAAGATCTTCATAGAATATGTAGGAGCCAATATGAGCATCTAGGTTCCTCTATTGGTTATTGACCGGAGATATGTCTCGGTCATGTCTACATAGTTCTCGAACCCGTAGGGACCGCACGCTTAACGTTCGATAACGATTGGTATTATGAGTTTATGTGTTTTGATTTACCGAAGGTTGTTCGGAGTTCCGGATGTGATCACGGATATGAAAAGGAGTATCGAAATGGTCGAGGCATGAAGATTGATATATTGGAAGGTTATGTTTGGACACCGGAAAGGTTTCGGATGAGTTCGGGCATTTTCCGGAGTACCGGGAGGTTACCGGAACCCCTCGGGGAGTTAATGGGCCTTAATGGGCCATGGTGGGAGAGAGAGGAGGAGGCGGCCAAGTGGGAGGCACGCCCCCCCCCCCCCAAGCCCAATCCGAATTGGGGGGGGGGGCTTTCCATCTCTCCTTCTCCCTCTTCCTTCTTCCCCTACTCCAACTAGGGAAGGGGGGAAACCTACTCCTACTAGGAGTAGGAATCCCCCTTGGGGCGCACCATAGACAGGACCGGCCCTGCCCTCCTCCTCTCCTTTACATACGGGGTAGGGGGCACCCCATAGACATACAAGTTGATTGTTTAGCCGTGTGCGGTGGCCCCTCCATAGATTTCCACCTCGGTCAGATTGTAGCAGTGCTTAGACGAAGCCATACGTCGGTAACTTCATCAACACCGTCACCACGCCGTCGTGCTGACGAAACTCTCCCCCGGCCTCAACTGGATCAAGAGTTCGAGGGACGTCACCGAGCTGAACATGTGCAGATCGCGGAGGTGCCGTGCGTTCGGTGCTTGATCGGTTGGATCGCGAAGACGTTCGACTACATCAATCGCGTTACTAAACGCTTCCGCTTTCGGTCTACGAGGGTACGTGGACACACTCTCCCCACTCGTTTCCATGCTTCTCCTAGATAGATCTTGCGTGATCGTAGGAAAATTTTGAAATACTACGTTCCCCAACAGTTCGAGGAGGCTGTCTCCGGCGGCCGGCGTGGACCGACACGACGCCGTCCTCGAGCGAGAAAAGGGCAGAGAGCGGCGCGGGGGAGTGGAGGAAACGAACTAGGGTTTCCCCCTCCCACGGGTGCTGGCTCATTTTGATCAGGCGAGTTCGACGTTCGATCGTCAGATCTGATCCGACGGCCATGAGCAAACCCTAGCGCAGTAGCGGGCCTCTTGGGCCGAAAGGGAGAGAGCCGGCTGGGCCCAGGCCAGCAGCAGCGCGCGTTGGGTGGCTGAGGCGCGCGTTGGGCTGAGGCCTGTGACCCAGGCCGAGTCGAGGCAGTTGGGCCGCTAGGCCGCGAGCAACTGGGCCGAAGCGCTGGGCTGCGAAGGCCCTGCAGGTGAGTCATCGTTTTATTTTTTATTTTGTCCATTTTGGGCAGATGTCAATAGTATTTCTATGCAAATTTTTCCAACGAAATTTTTTGTTTAGAAAATACAGAAGTAAACAGAAAAATAGAAAAGTGTCTGAAAATGAAAATATAAAATTTTCAGAAAAAGAAAAGTTCATGAATTTTTATTCATGTTTTTCCGCTGCATAAATAATTAAAAGTGATTATTTAAATGAATATGATTATGTTATTTTTATGACCAACATTGTTAATAACATGATCATGTTTTATTATTCAAATTACAGGTGCATTTATTTCAAATATTTTGCCCAACGACAATAAATATTTAATTGCATAGACAATTATATGTTTAATTTGACCAACGTTAGATTAATGCATATGACTGTTATAATGACATCACTCCATTGTATTTTCAGGAGGGTACCTCTTGATGAGTTGCCTAAAATATGTTCCGACACTCAGAGGTGACAACTACACTAAGTGGATGAAGAAAGTAGACATGTCATTTATCTGTGCTGAGGTGGACTGGGTTGTGGAAAAATCACAGCCGGCCAGACCTACAGAGCCAGTAAGAGAGGGCACTAATGATGCTGCTGCATGGGATAAAAAGAGGAGGGATTATGCTCCATTGGAGATGTCATATACCCTCAAAAACAAAAAGTGGTTCAATGTAAAAAAGTGCATGGCATTTATAAAGAATACAATTGAGAACTCCATCGTGGGCTCAATTGCAGAGTGCACTTCCGTAGGGGAGTTGCTTACAAAGATAAAGAGCGAGTTCATTGCTTTTTCAAAGACATATGCCACCCAGTTGATAAAGCAACTGGTAACAGAGAACTACACTGGCGGTGGTCATGGAATAAGAGAGCACATCCTTTGGATGAGCAACATGGCAGCAAAGCTCAAGTCCATGGATGCAGATCTGGAGATCAAACCAACTCTCCCGGTCCACCTAGTCATGGCTTCACTGCCAAAGGAATTTGAAACCTTTGTGGTAAACTACAATATGTCACCAGGAACATGGGACATAGAAAATACCATAGCCATGTGTGTTCAAGAGGAAGAAAGACTTAAAGCCTCACATGGTGGTTCTATCAACTATGTGAAGGATAAGAAAAAGAATTTCAATCAAAACAGTAAAGGTTCTCCCTCAAAGCCTCATGGAAAAGCTCCCTATCAGCCTCAGCATCGGCAAAAGCCTTTCCCAGTGGACAAAGACACATGTCTCCACTGTCACAAGACTAGGCACTACAAAAAGGACTGCCCTGATTGGATGAAGTCTTTAATGGCAAATCAAGGTAACAACGTTGTTTCCTTAGTAAATGATTCCTTGTATACACAGTTTTCAAATCCACTTGGTGGATTGACTCAGGAGCAACTGTTCATGTTGCAAATTCTTTACAGGGATTCCATTCGACCCGACTACACAAAGAAGAGAAAGAGGAATTGAAGTAGCAAATGGAATTCAAGCGGAAGTTGAAGCTGTCGGCGACATCTCCTTGGAGTTAGCCGATGGATTCAAGCTTCTACTTAGAGACGTTTTATATGTTCCTTCATGTAATAGAAACTTGATTAGTGTTTCATGTTTGGAAAAATATCATTATGAATGTTATTTTGGACATGTCAAATGTGCCATATGGTTTAATAATGCTTATGTGGGTGATGCTTTACTTCACGATGAGATTTATTTATTATCACCGCGTGACAAAGTTTATTCCGTGTTCAATGTGAATGAGCATGTTTCCGCGTCGAATAAAGAACAAAAGAAAAGAAAGAGAGCTCACAACTCATCGAAATTATGGCACTATCATTTGGGCCATATTTCCAAGGGGAGAATAGAAATACTCGTTAAAAGTGAAATTCTTCCTCCGTTAGAGTTCTCAGACTTAGAACAATGCATAGATTTCATTAAAGGAAAGTATGTAAAACAAATCAAAAAGGGTGCAAACCGTAGCACAACAACACTAGAAATTATCCACACTGACATTTGTGGACCATTTCCGGTGAAAAGTGTGGATGGCTATGACTCGTTCATAACATTCACAGATGATTACTCTCACTATGGTTATATTTATCCAATCAAAGAAAGATCTGAAGAGTTGGATAAATTTAAAATATTCAAAGCTGAAGTTGAAAATCAGCATGAGAAAAGAATAAAGATAGTAAGATCCGACCGTGGGGGGAGAGTACTATGGTCGGCACACTCCATATGGCCAAGTCCCTGGACCTTTTGCAAAGTTCTTGCAGGAGACTCGCATAGTCGCCCATTATTAAATGCCGGGCGAGCCTCAAAAAAATGGAGTAGCTAAAAGGCGTAACCGTACACTTATGGATATGCTGCGTAGCATGATGAGTTACTCCACCTTGCTGTTGGGATTATGGATGGAGGTGCTTAAAACCTGTCACGCCCAAGATGCGATTCTATTCCGATCACATGATGAACTCGTGATTGGGGCACAACCGCATTTTGGGCGCTTAGCAAGATGGATATCGTTACATCATACCATTACATTAGTAGATGGGGATACATACAAGTCATAGAATAGTCACATGAATACAACACATCATACACAAGACATCCGACTGCGGATGGAAACACAAGAAAACACACGACATCCATCCTGCTATCCCAGGCTGCAGACCAGGAACCTATCCCAAGACTAACGAAGAAGAAGAAGAAAGAACTCCAACACAAGTAAACATCGTTCTCACGTCAACTCATCGAAAACCTGCACGTGCAACTATTGTTGTAGTATCTGTGAGCCACGAGGACTCAGCAATCCCATAACCATGGGTATCAATACTAGCAAAGCTTAATGGGTAAGGAAAGGATAAGTGGTGAGGCTGCAGCAAGCGACTAAGCATTTGTATGGTGGCTAACTTACGATTACAAAAATAAGAAGAGCATCTACGCAAACGGTCGAAAAATAGTAATGATCACTAAGTGATCCTGAACTACCTATGAGTCAAACATAACCCCACCGTGTTATCTTCTCAAATTGAAAAGAGACGGTCATGGTTACTCACGCGGTTGGTGTATTTTATTTCGGATCCTCTGTCAAGTTTTCTACAACCGGATATTAACAAATTCCAATCTTCCACATAACCGCGGGCACGACTTCTGAAAGATCATTACCATGCAGGAGTGTCCCAACTTAGCCCATCACAAGCTCCCACGATTAGCAGAGGTAAAACCTCTTATCTTAGGGACAACCCGACCAGACTAGGAATCTCGGTGCACAAGACATTTTGACAATGGTAAAACAAGTCCAGCAAGACCTCCCGGCGTGCCGACACCCTAATAGTAGCCGCGCGTATCTCGTCTTAGGCCATGTCCAGATAGGTCAGCCTACAGGTATGCCAGATACCTCGAGTTTCCCCGAGGCGGCCTCGTAGTCTGCCCGTTTGGGACCAACACCATCAGCACTAGCCCCCCCTTTATGAAAAAGTGGACGAACCTCGGGTAGCGCTAACTCCCTATGCATCAAATTTTAATTAAGTTTATTATTATGTTGGGAAAATGGTAAAACGTATGTTGGGCCTTGCTGGAGGAGTTTTATTCAAAACGAACTGTCGAGGGGGTCCCATAACCCCTAACCGTGTTAGGAATGTAAACTCAAGGAACATAACACCAGTTTATCGGTTCTTAAGGTGGCAAGAGTGGAACAAAACACCGAGCAAAAGGCCAAGCCTTCCACCCATTGCTAAGTATATAGGTGCATTAATTTAATTAAGAGATATTGTGATATTCCCAAAATATCCATGATCCGACATGGAGCAATCTTCATCTTCACCTGCAACTAACAACGCTATAAGAGGGCTGAGCAAGCGGTAACATAGCCATTCAACGGTTTGCTGGGATGGTGTCAAAGGTTAGATGGTGTTTCATGGCATAAGGGAAGGCTTGATAAACAAGTGGTGGATAGCGCGACATATAGCGAGAGCATCGAGACAACTAGCATATCAATGATAGTAATGAGATCCAAGGTGACGGTCATCTTGTCTGAAATCCCGCAAGGAAGAAGAACGAGTCCATGAAGAAGACGAAGCCACATAGACGAACCAAACGTAGTCAAACGAATCCTCATGATCGTAACAAAACAAGAACTAACGAGAAGAAGCAAAACAACATGGTAAACACACAACACATAAACAAGACATGATGCTCAACCAAGTATGATGCATGTCAAGGCTACATGATGAAACTCATGGCAAGAGATGATGCATACAAGAACATCACACAAGGCAAGTTTAAATGAGGACGAAGACAACATATAACAATTCTGGTAAGTCATCATATGCAAATTTCAAAATTGGTCCAGATCTGAAGAAACCTTATGTTAGAGTTTTAAACAGCAATTTAACATGCACCGTGATGATGTACATGAAAATCTAGTAAGTTACATATAAAGTTCATTTAATTCGGAGCTACGGCTTAGAAGATATGAGCAAAACAAGTTACACATGACATTGATGCAAAATGCATTCAAACATCAAGCACACACTCTCAAAACATGGATGCAACATGACATGATGCATCTACATGCAAAACCAAGCAAGTTTCATATAGAGCACACTCAAAATGAAGCAACGGTTCAACACATACATGAAAGAAGTTTAAAGGACATGCTGTCCAAAACAGCAACTAGGCATCTTACAAGCATCAAAAGAACATGCTATAGTACAAGATAGGCACAAGCATGTCATGAACTCAAAGTACAGATCACATGCTTAAAATATCATCAAAGTTCAGTTTCATAGGCATCAAGATTAATCCAACATGATCAATGCAACAAGCAACTTTACATCACTGATTATGACTTGGTGGAAAAGAGAGCATATACATGAGCAGAGTTAATATGTTGATATGTTGGAGGCACGAAATAATTAAGCTACAACACAAGAACTGTTGGGGAACGTAGTATTTTAAAATTTTCCTACGATCACGCAAGATCTATCTATTAGATGCATAGCAACGAGGGGGAGAGCGTGTCTACACCCTCGTAGACCGGGAGCGGAAGCGTCTAATGACGCGGTTGATGTAGTCGAACTTCTTCGCGATCCAACCGATCAAGTACCGAACGTACGACACCTCCGCGTTCAGCACATGTTCAGCTTGATGACATCCCACGAGCTCTTGATCCAGTTGAGCTTCACGGGAGAGTTTCGTCAGCACGACGGCGTGGTGACGGAGATGATGAAGTTACCGTCGCAGGGCTTCGCCTAAGCGCTGCAACGATATGACCGAGGTGTGTTACTGTGGAGGGGGGCACCGCCCACGGTTGGGAGAGATCAACTGATCAACTTGTGTCTCCTAGGGTGCCCCCCTGCCCCCGTATATAAAGGAGCAAGGGGGAGGCCGGCCGGCCCCTCTATGGTGCGCCTAGGGTGCAATCCTACTAGGAATAGGATTGCAATCCTATTCCTAGTAGGAATCACCAAGAGGGGAAGGAAAGAGAGGGAGAGAAGGGGAAGGAAAGAGGGGGCCGCGCCCCCCTCCCCTAGTCCAATTCGGACTGCCCTTGGGAGGGGGCGCGCCACCTCCTGGCTGCTGCCCTGTTTCTCCCCTATGGCCCACTAAGGCCCAACTTTCCCCCGGGGGGGTTCCGGTAACCCCTCCGGTACTCCGGTAAATTCCGAAACTTTCGAGAACACTTTCGGTGTCCGAATATAGTCGTCAAATATATCAATATTTACGTCTCGGACATTCCGAGACTCCTCGTCATGTCCGTGATCTCATCCGGGACTCCGAACTACCTTCGGTACATCAAAACTCATAAACTCATAATACCGATCGCCATCAAACGTTAAGCGTGCGGACCCTACGGGTTCGAGAACTATGTAGACATGACCGAGACTCATCTCCGGTCAATAACCAATAGCGGAACCTGGATTCTCATATTGGCTCCTACATATTCTACGAAGATCTTTATCGGTCAAACCGCATAACAACATACGTGGTTCCTTTTGTCATCGGTATGTTACTTGCCCGAGATTCGATCGTCGGTATCTCAATACCTAGTTCAATCTCGTTACTGGCAAGTCTCTTTACTCGTTCCGTAATACATCATCCCGTGACTAACTCATTAGTCATTTGCTTGCAAGGCTTATTATGATGTGTATTACCGAGAGGGCCCAGAGATACCTCTCCGATATTCGGAGTGACAAATCCTATTCTTGATCTATGCCAACACCATGAACACTTTCGGAGACACCTGTAGAGCATCTTTATGATCACCCAGTTACGTTGTGATGTTTGATAGCACACAAGGTGTTCCTATGGTATTCGGGAGTTGCATAATCTCATAGTCATAGGAACATGTATAAGTCATGAAGAAAGCAATAGCAGTAAAACTAAACGATCATAGTGCTAAGCTAACGGATGGGTCTTGTCCATCACATCATTCTCCTAATGATGTGATCCCGTTGATCAAATGACAACTCATGTCTATGGCTAGGAAACATAACCATCTTTGATCAACGAGCTAGTCTAGTAGAGGCATACTAGGGACATACTGTTTTGTCTATGTATTCACACATGTACTAAGTTTCCGGTTAATACAATTCTAGCATGAATAAAAGACATTTATCATGATATAAGGAAATACAAATAACATCTTTATTATTGCCTCTAGGGCATATTTCCTTCAGTCTCCCACTTGAACTAGAGTCAATAATCTAGATTACAAAGTAATGACCCTAATACCCATGGAGTCTTGGTGCTGATCATGTTTTGCCCGTGGAAGAGGCTTAGTCAACGGGTCTGCAACATTCAGATCCGTATGTATTTTGCAAATCTCTATGTCTCCCTCCTTGACTAGATCGCAGATGGAATTGAAGCGTCTTTTGATGTGCTTTGTTCACTTGTGAAACCTGGATTCCTTCGCCAAGGCTATTGCTCCAGTGTTGTCACAAAAGATTTTCGTTGGACCCCATGCACTAGGTATTACACCTAGATCGGATATGAACTCCTTCATCCAGACACCTTCATTTGCTGCTTCCGAAGCAGCTATGTATTCCGCTTCACACGTTGATCCCGCCACGACACTCTGCTTGGAACTGCACCAACTGACAGCTCCACCATTTAATAAAAATACATATCCGGTTTGTGACTTAGAGTCATCCGGATCAGTGTCAAAGCTGGAATCGACGTAATCGTTTACGACGAGCTCTTTGTCACCTCCATACACGAGAAACATATCCTTTGTCCTTTTCAGGTACTTCAGGATGTTCTTGACCGCTGTCCAGTGATCCACTCCTGGATTACTTTGGTACCTCCCTGCTAGACTTATAGAAAGGCACACATCAGGTCTGGTACACAACATTGCATACATGATAGATCCTATGGCTGAGGCATAGGGAATGACTTTCATTTTTTCTCTATCTTCTGCAGTGGTCGGGCATTGAGTCTTACTCAACTTCACACCTTGTAACACAGGCGAGAACCCTTTCTTTGACTGATCCATTTTGAACTTCTTCAAAACTTTATCAAGGTATGTGCTTTGTGAAAGTCCAATCAAGCGTCTTGATCTATCTCTATAGATCTTGATGCCTAATATGTAAGCAGCTTCACCGAGGTCTTTCATTGAAAAATTCTTATTCAAGTATCCTTTTATGCTATCCAGAAATTCTATATCATTTCCAATCAATAATATGTCATCCACATATAATATCAGAAATGCTACAGAGCTCCCACTCACTTTCTTGTAAATACAGGCTTCTCGAAAAGTCTGTATAAAACCATATGCTTTGATGACCTCATCAAAGCGTATATTCCAACTCCGAGATGCTTGCACCACTCCATAGATGGATCGATGGAGCTTGCACACTTTGTTAGCACCTTTTGGATCGACAAAACCCTCTGGTTGCATCATATAGAACTCTTCTTTGAGATATCCATTCAGGAATGCAGTTTTGACGTCCATTTGCCAGATTTCATAATCATAAAATACGGCAATTTCTAACAAGATTCGGACAGACTTAAGCATCGCTACAGGTGAGAAAGTCTCATCGTAGTCAACTCCTTGAACTTGTCGAAACCCTTTCGCAACAAGTCGATCTTTGTAAAAAGTAACATTACCGTCTGCGTCGGTCTTCCTCTTGAAGATCCATTTATTTTCGATGGCTTGCCGATCATCGGGCAAGTCAACCAAAGTCCACACTTTGTTCTCATACATGGATCCCATTTCAGATTTCATGGCTTCAAGCCATTTTGCGGAATCTAGGCTCATCATCGCTTCCTCATAGTTTGTAGGTTCATCATGGTCTAGTAACATGACTTCCAGAACTGGGTTACCGTACCACTCTGGTGCGGAACGTACTCTGGTTGATCTACGATGTTCAGCAGAAACTTGGTCTGAAGTTTCATGATCATCATCATTAGCTTCCTCACTAATTGGTGTAGGAATCACTGGAACTAGTTTCTGTGATGTTCCACTTTCCAATTCGGGAGAAGGTACAATTACCTCATCAAGTTCAACTTTCCTCCCACTCACTTCTTTCGAGAGAAACTCCTTCTCTAGAAAGGATCCATTCTTAGCAACAAATATCTTGCCTTCGGATCTGTGATAGAAGGTGTACCCAACAGTCTCTTTTGGGTATCCTATGAAGACACGTTTTTCTGACTTGGGTTCGAGCTTATCAGGTTGAAGCATTTTCACATCAGCATAGCAGCCCCAAACTTTAAGAAATGACAACGTTGGTTTCTTGCCAAACCATAGTTCATAAGGTGTCGTCTCAATGGATTTAGATGGTGCCCTATTTAACGTGAATGCAGCTGTCTCTAAAGCATAATGATACGTCCAAAACGTATCTATAATTTCTGCTTGCTCCATGCTTCTTTTGTGTGATATTGCTATGATATTGATGCACTTCCATGCACTTTTGATCATATTTGGACTAACCTATTAACTCAGTGCACCACAGTGCCAGTTCCTGTTTTCTGCTGTTTTTCTATTTCAGGTTTCCCCCATATTAAAAGTGCTCCAAAAATTCCAGGAAAAATATAGGAAAAATCAGCGTACAGGAAGCTTCGCGAAGAACCAAAGATGGGCCAGAGGGGAGCCAGGGGAGGCCCAGGCGGCCACCTGGCGCGGCCCCACCCCTGGCCGTGCCAGGGGGGCGCCTGGGGCCCCTGCTCCGCCTCTGGCTGCCCCCCTTCACATATATATCCCTCTCGTCCCGAAACCCTCGAGGACAGAACCCTTTTTCGCGATCTCGCCTCTGTTCGGCCGCCGCAGCGCTTCCAAGATCGGGAGCATCAGGAGAACTCTTCCCGGCACCCTGCCGGAGGGGAGAACCACCACCGGGAGCTTCTCCACCACCATGGACGCTTCCCGGATGAGTCGTGAGTAGTCCACCTTGGACCATGGGTCCATGATCAGTAGCTATGTGATGTTCTCCTCCCCTCTTTGCTCTTCATGGTTTAGACCTCGTGAGCTGCCCTACATGATCGAGGCACATATGTAATCTTTCTGATGTTGCTTTGCTGAGTTTGCTGGGATCTGATGGATTATGAGACTATGTTCAGATTGTGTTTGAGTAATATATTTGATTCACCTCTTTTATATCTTTGTTCTTGAGTAATTCTTGCATGTTCTCCGTTGCTGTTTATTGCTTTGGCCAAGTAGTAGGTAGTAACTCCAAGAGGGAGCGTTATGCTTGATTGTGGGTTCATGCCCCCTGATGACTAGCTTGAGTGACAGAAACATGAGTCTAGGGGATGTGCTATTGCCACAAGGGAGAAAACAACGGTGCTTGTACTTGCGGGTGCAAGGATTGTTTACTTTACGCAAAGTTCTTTTAATGCAGTTGTCTGTTGCTTTGAGTTTACACGTTGGGTGGGATTCGCAACTTAATACCAGCGAGATGTTCTGGATAGATATCTCAAGGTGGATGATTAGTAGTAGATGCAGATGGATTTCGGTCTACTTGCCTTGGCGTACCGCCCATGCTTTTGAGCCTCTACCTTTCTTTGCAGCATAGTTAGCATTGGTTTGCGCACATAATCCTGTCAATTGCCCAGCTGTAATTTGTTTACCTCGCTTTGCTGTTTCATCGTCTTTTGGGAGAGAGACATCACTAGTGAACATCATGGGACCCCGGTCCATATTACCACCGCTGATCACACCTTCTATTTACTTCCTGTTTTTATTTCCTAGTTGCAGTCATAGCTATCATTATTATCTCTTGTGTTTGATCCTTTGTAAACAACAAGGCCGGAGGGATTGACAACCTCTCTGTACTCGTTGGGAGCAAAGTTATCTGTATCTGTGTGCAGGTCCCGTCAACCGCTAAGTTTCTGGCGCCGTTGACACCTACTTGTCGACCCTCGGAGTCTCACGGGATTCGATCCTTGGTATCTTTGCCAAGGGAAATTTGCCGCTACGCTACATCTCAACCTTCCACTTGGGGTAACCAACGAGGGGCGAGAAGCCATCACATAACCCCAAAACGATAGTGGTAAGTCGGTAAGAGACATCATAGATCGCACCATATCCAATAAAGTGCGGTTACGACGTTCGGACACACCATTATGATGTGGTGTTCCGGGTGGCGTGAGTTGTGAAACTATTCACATTGTTCCAAATGAAGACCAAACTCGTAACTCAAATATTCACCCCCACGATCAGATCGCAGAAACTTTATTTTATTGTTACGATGATTCTCTACTTCACTCTGAAATTCTTTGAACTTTTCAAATGTTTCAGACTTATGCTTCATTAAGTAGATATACCCATATCTGCTCAAATCATCAGTGAAGGTCAGGAAATAACAATACCCGCCGCGAGCTTCAACACTCATTGGTCCACATACATCAGTGTGTATGATTTCCAACAAATCTGTTGCTCGCTCCACAGTTCCGGAGAACGGAGTTTTAGTCATCTTGCCCATGAGGCATGGTTCGCAAGCACCAAGTGATTCATAATCAAATGATTCCAAAAGTCCATCACTATGGAGTTTCTTCATGCGTTTTACACCAATATGACCTAAACGGCAGTGCCACAACTAAGTTGCACTATCATTATTAACCTTGCATCTTTTGGCTTCAATATTATGAATATGTGTATCACTACAATCGAGATCCAACAAGAATAGACCACTCTTCAAGGGTGCATGATCATAAAAGATATCATTCATAAAAATAGAACAACCATTATTCTCTGATTTAAATGAATAACCGTCTCGCAACAAACAAGATCCAGATATAATGTTCATGCTTAACGCTGGCACCAGATAACAATTATTTAGGTCTAAAACTAATCCCGAAGGTAGATGTAGAGGTAGCGTGCCGACGGCGATCACATCGACTTTGGAACCATTTCCCACGCGCATCGTCACCTCATCCTTAGCCAATCTTCGTTTAATCCGTAGTCCCTGTTTCGAGTTACAAATATTAGCAACCGAACCGGTATCAAATACCCAGGTACTACTACGAGCATTAGTAAGGTACACATCAATAACATGTATATCACATATACCTTTGTTCACCTTGCCATCCTTCTTATCCGCCAAATACTTGGGGCAGTTCCGCGTCCAGTGTCCAGTTCCTTTGCAGTAGAAGCACTCAGTTTCAGGCTTGGCTCCAGACTTGGGTTTCTTCGTGGGAGTAGCAACTGTCTTGCTATTCTTCTTGAAGTTCCCCTTCTTTCCCTTGCCCTTTTTCTTGAAACTAGTGGTCTTGTTAACCATCAACACTTGATGCTCCTTTTTGATTTCTACCTCTGCAGCTTTGAACATAGCGAAAAGCTTGGGAATTGTCTTCTGCATCCCTTGCATATTATAGTTCATCACGAAGCCTTTATAGCTTGGTGGCAGTGATTGAAGAACTCTATCAATAACACTATCCTCATCAACTTTGCAACCAAGTTGAGTCATATGATTGTAGTACCTAGACATTCTGAGCAAGTGTTCACTGATAGGACTATTCTCCTCCATCTTGCAGCTATAGAACTTATTGGAAATCTCATATTTCTCAATCCGGGCATTTGCTTGAAATATTAACTTCAACTCCTGGAACATCTCATATGGTCCATGACGTTCAAAAAAGTCGTTGAAGTCCCGATTCTAAGCCGTAAAGCATGGCATACTGAACTATCGCGTAGTCATCAGACCGCGTCTGCCAGACGTTCAAAGCGTCTACATTAGCAGGAGGGGGCTTGTCACCTAACGGTGCTTCAAGGACATAATTCTTCTGTGCAACAATGAGGATAATCCTCAAGTTACGGACCCAGTCCGTGTAATTGCTACCATCATCTTTCAACTTAGCTTTCTCTAGGAATGCATTAAAATTCAAAGGAACGGTAGCACGGGCCATTGATCTACAACAACATAGATATGCAAAAACTATCAGGACTAAGTTCATGATAAATTAAAGTTCAATTTAATCATATTACTTAAGAACTCCCACTTAGATAGACATCCCTCCGGTCATCTAAATGATCACGTGATCCAAATCAACTAAACCATGTCCAATCATCACGTGAGATGGAGTAGTTTCAATGGTGAACATCTTATGTTGATCATATCTACTATATGATTCACGCTCGACCTTTCGGTCTCCAGTGTTCCGAGGCCATATCTGCATATGCTAGGCTCGTCAAGTTTAACCCGAGTATTCTGCGTGTGCAAAACTGGCTTACACCCGTTGTATTTGAACGTAGAGCTTATCGCACCCGATCATCATGTGGTGTCTCGGCACGACGAACTTTCGCAACGGTGCATACTAAGGGAGAACACTTATACCTTGAGATTTAGTGAGAGATCATCTTATAATGCTACCACCGATCTAAGCAAAATAAGATGCATAATAAGATAAACATCACATGCATTCAAAATATGTGACATGATATGGCCATCATCATCTTGTGCTTTTGATCTCCATCTCCAAAGCACCGTCATGATCACCTTCGTTACCGGCGCGACACCTTGATCTCCATCGTAGCATCGTTGTCGTCTTCGCCAACTATTGCTCCCACGACTATCGCTACCGCTTAGTGATAAAGTAAAGCAATTACATGCCGACTGTATTTCATACAATAAATCAACAACCATATGGCTCCTGCCAGTTGCCGATAACTTTACAAAACATGATCATCTCATACAATAACGTATAACTCATCATGTCTTGACCATATCACATCACAACATGCCCTGCAAAAACAAGTTAGACGTCCTCTACTTTGTTGTTGCAAGTTTTACGTGGCTGCTACGGGCTTAGCAAGAACCGTTCTTACCTACGCATACAAAACCACAACAATGTTTCGTCAAGTATGTGCTGTTTTAACCTTCACAAGGACCGGGCGTAGTCACACTTGATTCAGCTAAAGTGAGAGAGACAGACACCCGCCAGTCACCTTTAAGCAACGAGTGCTCATAACGGTGAAACCAGTCTCGCGTAAGCGTACGCTTAATGTCGGTCCGGGCCGCTTCATCTCACAATACCGTCGAAGCAAAGTATGACATGCTGGTAAGCAGTATGACTAGTATCGTCCACAACTCACTTGTGTTCTACTCGTGCATATCATCTACGCATAGACCTGGCTCATGATGCCACTATTGGGGAATGTAGTATTTTAAAATTTTCCTACGATCATGCAAGATCTATCTATTAGATGCATAGCAACGAGGGGGAGAGTGTGTTTACGTACCCTCGTAGACCGGGAGCGGAAGCGTCTAATGACGCGGTTGATGTAGTCGAACTTCTTCGCGATCCAACCGATCAAGTAGCGAACGTATGTCACCTCCGCGTTCAGCACACGTTCAGCTTGATGACGTCCCACGAGCTCTTGATCCAGTTGAGCTTCACGGGAGAGTTTCGTCAGCACGACGGCATGGTGACGGAGATGATGAAGTTACCGTCGCAGGGCTTCACCTAAGCACGGCAATGATATGACCGAGGTGTGTTACTGTGGAGGGGGGCACCGCACACGGTTGGGAGAGATCAACTGATCCACTTGTGTCTCCTAGGGTGCCCCCTGCCCCCGTATATAAAGGAGCAAGGGGGAGGCCGGCCGGCCCCTCTATGGCGCGCCTAGGGTGCAATCCTACTAGGAATAGGATTGCAATCCTATTCCTAGTAGGAATCACCAAGAGGGGAAGGAAAGAGAGGGAGAGAAGGGGAAGGAAAGAGGGGGCCGCGCCCCCCTCCCCTAGTCCAATTCAGACTGCCCTTGGGAGGGGGCGCGCCACCTCCTGGCTGCTGCCCTCTTTCTCCCCTATGGCCCACTAAGGCCAAACTTTCCCCCGGGGGGTTCCAGTAACCCTCCGGTACTCCGGTAAATTCCGAAACTTTCCAGAACACTTCTGGTGTCCGAATATAGTCGTCAAATATATCAATCTTTACGTCTCGGACATACCGAGACTCCTCGTCATGTCCGTGATCTCATCCGGGTCTCTGAACTACCTTCGGTACATCAAAACTCATAAACTCGTAATACCGATCGCCATCAAACGTTAAGCGTGCGGACCCTACGGGTTCGAGAACTATGTAGACATGACCGAGACTCATCTTCGGTCAATAACCAATAGCGGAACCTGGATGCTCATATTGGCTCCTACATATTCTACGAAGATCTTTATCGGTCAAACCGCATAACAACACACGTGGTTCCTTTTGTCATCGGTATGTTACTTGCCCGAGATTCGATCGTCGGTATCTCAATACCTAGTGCAATCTCGTTACCGGCAAGTCTCTTTACTCGTTCCGTAATACATCATCCCGTGACTAACTCATTAGTCATTTGCTTCTAAGGCTTATTATGATGTGTATTACCAAGAGGGCCCAGAGATACCTCTCCGACATTCGGAGTGACAAATCCTATTCTTGATCTATGCCAACACCACGAACACTTTCGGAGACACCTGTAGAGCATCTTTATGATCACCTAGTTATGTTTGTGACGTTTGATAGCACACAAGGTGTTCCTACGGTATTCGGGAGTTGCATAATCTCATAGTCATAGGAACATGTATAAGTCATGAAGAAAGCAATAGCAGTAAAACTAAACGATCATAGTGCTAAGCTAACGGATGGGTCTTGTCCATCACATCATTCTCCTAATGATGTGACCCCGTTGATCAAATGACAACTCATGTCTATGGCTAGGAAACATAACCATCTTTGATCAACGAGCTAGTCTAGTAGAGGCATACTAGGGACATACTGTTTTGTCTATGTATTCACACATGTACTAAGTTTCCGGTTAATACAGTTCTAGCATGAATAAAAGACATTTTTCATGATATAAGGAAATACAAATAACATCTTTATTATTGCCTCTAGGGCATATTTCCTTCAAGAACATGGCAAGAAAAAGCATGGCAAGCTAGAACATAACATGAAGCTCAAGGAACACAACATGGCATATACATAGATCAACAGGTTCATGGCATTGATCAAAACAAGATGCAAACATGATATAGCAAATTCTTAGACTTAGTGTAAATCTGGGAATGCAAACAACAACATTATAATGCTGACTTTGGAGGCACATAACGGCAAGCATATCAATTCTAATAATCATGCAAAGGTCATGAACATGTAATAGGCATGACATACTTCAAATAACTCCATTGTCACAACTCCATAATATGCATAGATTAATAACAATAAGCTTTGCCAAATGGAACATGATGTTAACATGCTGACAGAAACATTATCAATCAACTTGAGAGCAAGAAAGAGACATGCTACATCAACTTATAATTGCAAACAAGGGCATGTATGGATAGAGCATAACATTTAATTCAAGACATGGTCACTGGACATTCCAAAACATTCATGGATATGACTGTAGCATCAAGCAAACATGGCATCACGATATCACAGTTTCAGACTTAGCAGAATTTGCTAAGTCTCAGGAAACAACAAACAACGTGTAGGTCACTTTGCAAGCTTGTTCCACTCAACACAAGTCATATCATGAAAAAGTAATTACACCATTGCAAAGATGACATGATTGTGCTCCTAAAACATGTTGACATGATGCTAAAAAAAACACACAAAAAGATATGAAAAAGACAAATGAGCAAGTTATATTAGTTTTCAACAGTTAACATCACTTAGCACTTTTGCAACAGGGATAATGGCATCAATATGAACCCTAACATGCATGAAAATGTAGCCATGATGTAGAGCACAGAGAGACGAACATCTTGACATATCATACACTCCAAACGGATCAACATGCACAAAGATGTGAATTAAACCATTTTAACATGTCATTAAGGAAAATTAAAGCAAACAACAATTTAAACATTTTTAAACAGGGATTAATGTGGCATATTATTAAACTACATGAAATTCTAAGCATTTTACATATTTAAATCATTTTAAACCGATGCACCGTTGTGGAATTATTAATGCATGAAACTTAGAGGATTTTTCTGCAAAACTGCCAACTCTGGGATAATAGAAAAATTCGCAAAAAGGAAAAAAACGTCTAGTGGGCCAAAACTAACAGCGAGCTGGGCTGGTCACCTTGGGCCGAAAAGGCCATCGGTGCTGGGGCTTGGACCGACGCTGGTGAAGGTTGTGGCCCGCGGGGCAGGGGTCAACGCGTGTGGGCGCTGTGCTCGTCCCCCACCCGCGGCAGAGAAGACCGGAGGTGGCAGTGGCCTCTTCGGTGGCTGCGGCAAGCGCGGAGGCCGGGAATGGAAGCGTGGGAGGGAGCATAGGCCGGATCTGGTGTGGGATGCCTCGGATCCCTCGTCATCACGTCGAACGGAGGTCGGCGCCGGAGTTCCTGGCCATGGCGGGCGGCGAGTTCCAGCAGTGCGGCACTGGGGAGAGAGAAGGTGAGAGGTGAGGAAAAAGAAGGACGGGAAGGAGAGGGGCGACGAGTTCCTCTCCTGGAGGCCGAGGTCGCTGGCGGGCGGTGCGGCGAGCCCCGGCGAGGCCGGCTGAAGGCTGCGACAAGGATGAAGCGGGGCGGAGCCGCGAGATCGAGGGGCTCCTCCCCTCGAGCAGCTGCGGGAGCGGGGGGGGG
>LR738709.1:629463099-629567519 GCA_902687465.1 Secale cereale | reverse complement strand
GCGCGATGTACGGGCGGCGGTGGGATCTGGGCTTCGGCAGGCCCGATGGCGGGTAGGCGATTGAGGGGGCGACGTGGCGGCCTCCTAGTGGCTACGGGACGGCGGCACGGCCGTCCGCTGGCCGCTGGTTGGCTGCCAAGTGGCGAGGGAGAGGCGGTTGGCACGGAAATGGAGGAGGGGGCAGCGGCTGAGAGGTAGGAGGAGGGGTTGGTTAGGTTTAGGGGCTAGGGATGCCCAAAATGGACTAAGGGGTGTCCATTTATAGGTAGGAGGGGCTAGGTTTGGGGGTTTGGAGGGGTTTTCGGACCGCGTGATCGTGATCCGACGGTCTGGGTCGCGAGGGGGGGATGGCTAAGTCTCGATGGCTGTGTAGAGGGCCTCGGGCTGAGAAGAGAGAGAAGAGAGAGATACCCGGCACAGTATTTCGGATACCGAAACGTCCGACGAAAGACCGGCAACGGTGCCGCTACGGATAACGGTTGGGCTATCAAATGAGCTCCGAATGCGACGAAATTTGGCAGGCGGTCTGTCTACACTATAATAAGACCACACGCCAAGTTTCAACCCATTACGAGAACATTTTCTGGGCACTAATAAAATAAATATTCGGAGGTGCTGTGGGCACGTGCGAGTTTGTCTGGGCTCAGAACGGACAACGGAGAGGATGGGGGATCGGGCAACTACGAGCGGATGCAAGTTTTGAAAAACTATGTAGATGTAATGCAGACTATGACATGGCAAAATGCAACACACAAGCAGATGACATGGCAACGACGATGAATAACAGAAAGACATCTGGCGCATCAGTCTCGGGGCATTACAACACTCCCCTACTAACAAGAGATCTCATCCCGAGATCTTAGGAACGAGACGGAAGACGAATAAGAAGAACAAGTTCTTCTTGGATAAAAGAGTGAAACCAAGGATCTTGCGAGGTTGAACAAGTTGGAAGAAAGAACACAATAGAGATGAACGAGATTGAGAAGCTCCGTTACAACAGAGAAACAAGGAACAAATGAGAAGCTTGAGCTTAAGTGACCAGAGAGACATTGAAACCACTCCGGTTAAGCAAGATAGACAAAGAATAAGAACAAGAAAATTTAGACAGCACTCCGGTTGAATATGAAAGGAAATGAACAAGAACTTGAGAAGATTGAATAATACTTGACGAGCTGAACAACATGATGCCTCCGGAAGAATTAAAAGAGTGGAACGAAAAGAACGTAGAAGAAGATGGCAACTTCTACCACAATGAATTTCAAAGCATCCTTAGAAGGAAGGATTGAACGTAGTTGTTGAGAAAATCAACAACAATAAAATAAGCTTGTTGTGGGCTTATGGAAATCATCCCAAAACTTGAGGTGAAATCATGCCGTGACCAAATGATTGATTAGCTTAGAAGAACGAAGAAATGCAGAACTCCACTTCAAGAGAATACGGAGAATTATTTGCATCTCGAGACGCAAGAAGAATGAGAATATTAGAGTTGCTCCAACAAGAATTATGATGAGCATTTTACGAATCAATTAACTCATGATGAACCACCATGAAGAACTCCGGTAACAAAAATGATGATGAGATAGAATTGAAGGTTAAAAAAGAATAAGAGTAAAACCGTGTGAAGATTTATACAGGGGTTCCAACGAGATGGCCGAGGAAACTTTGAACTCCGGAAAAGAAAATATTAAAGCACTTGGGATTAGAATTTATTCATCATGAACAAGCTCCGAAGGCAGGGATTAAATCAACTTGAAGAATAAGAATTATTTTATGCTTATCCTTCATCAATTAAATTGATGAGAAGCAATGGATTTGCATACTACTTATTCGCATTGAAATTGATTAACGAGGGATATAGCGGAGAACTTAAGAAAGTCTTCATGAACCACCGGTAGGATTGGAAAAAAAAAGAATGAATTGATATGATGACAAGGAAAAATAAATCTTGAACGAACCACCATAAGAATTTAAACCGAGTGAAGAAAGAACGAAACACCGGGAAGAATTCGAATACGAATGAAGAAAAAAGAACGAAGAGACGACGAACAGATTGAAGAATGCTTGAACGAAGCACCGGAAGAATTTGGAGATGAACGAAGAGGCATCAATGAAGAATATTTTTGGAGGACAAAGTTGAAAACTGAGAACGAAGAAATCTTCTGAAATGATGGCCTTCGGAGGAACACAATGGAAAGAATTCATAGAATGCTTTGGGTGGGTAAGAAAGATTTAGGGGAAAACTCTTCTTCGGTCTTCAAATGTCGAGAATGGCGACGAGGAACACCACCAAAATTGCCGAGAGACTCCGGACGGATGAAAAGAGGAAAGATTGAACCGCACATGAAAGAATTGAAAGCGATGCTGGATATGGCATATGACTGATGGAATCCATACTTACGTCACACTTGAAAATAATTTGGGAATCATTCCAGAAAATTAGAAGAGTCAGGTAAGATCCTAGGAAAAGACCTGTGGGTTATGAGCCCACTGAAGAGAAAACATCGTTGGAAGGATTGAAAAGGAGATGATGCACCGGAATGATTGAAAGACTCGAATGCGGTGACACCCTCTAATTAATTAGAACAGAACACAGACGAATCTCCTGAGATGTCTTCGGAACTCCGGAACAATTAAATAGCGAGAGGCGAACAAGCCAGGGGAAACAATTGAGCCGAGGGAAATAATAAGATCAACACCGAAGACTTGAATTGAATCCGCCGGAAAAGAAAAAGATGAAGAAGCCGAACCAGACGAGAATTCACCAGTTGAAATAATTGATGAAAGGAATTCAAAGACTTCACACGAGTAGGATGGATACTCAAATAAGGACTCCGACTCCGAGAAGAAAAAGGGTGGGTGGATGGGAAAAAGAAAGATCACTTCGGACGAGGAAACGACGCCGGTTGGAAACAACTGAGGATTGAACTTGCAAAAGATGAGGAGGGTCAAATCAACTCAAAGAGAAGTGCGCCGGATGAAAAGAGCTGACATCGCAACGAACGAAAACTAACTGCATGATCCTAGAAAAAATTTGAAGGGGAAGAGGAGTAATCCAAAACACCTACTTCAAGATTCCTCACCAGAGCGACAAAGGGGTTGAGGAGTAAAAAGAATTCCTATTCTCCGATATAACTAGACTCCAAAATAGTTTTTGCTAGACTCGACAACGGCCAAACTGCGATCAATCAAGGGGGCTCCTATGGTCGGTCGAGGCTCTAATACCAACTTGCTAAGTGCCTGAAATGAGGTTGTGCCCCTATCACGAGTTTATCATGTGCTCGGGATAGAATTGCATCTTGGGTGTGACAAAACCGCCATTCACATTCTCAATAGAGTACCAAGCAAGTCGGTGCCCAAAACACCGTACAAGCTATGGACAGGAAAAGTGCCCTCCCTACAACACTTCAGGGTGTGGGGGTGCCCCGCGGAGGCCAAAATGTTTAATCCAAACATTACAAAGTTAGATCTCAAAACAGTGTGTTGCCACTTCATTGGCTACCCAGACAGATCAAAAGGTTTTCGTTTCTACTATCGAGACAAATATATAAAGTTTGTAGAAACACGACATGCATTATTCTTAGAGGACGAAATGATGAGGGGGATCTTGGTAGCCCGGAAAATCGATCTTGAGGAGAAGAGGGTGCATGCACCTAATCCGATGATCCAGGAGCCATTTTTCTCACTACCAATTGCAACTCCACCCATGACAACTATGGGGGTAGACCCAAAACCTGTCCTTTAGGAGTCGACTGCACCCATTGTGGAGCATGAAAGGGAGGTGCGGCAGCCAATTTTAGACGATGTGTCGGAAGTTGATGCATAGAATGTGCCAGAAACTGATGCTCTTAGAAGGTCTATTAGAACAAGAAGGTCAGCTATTTCTACCGATTATAAAGTTTATAACACATAAATGGTTTATATAGAAAAATATCCCACCTCATATGAAGAAGCCATGAGAAGACCTCAGTCATTGAAGTGGATGAAGGCAATGGAAGACGAGATGAAATTGATGAGTTCCAAAGATGTTTGGGACTTAGATAATATTCCTAAAGGAGCCAAAACAGTAGGCTGTAAATGGGTCTACAAAACTAAGTATGACTCTAAAGGGAATGTAGAAAAGTATAAAGCAAGACTTGTGGCAAAAGGATTTACACAAAGAGAAGGGATAGATTACAATGAGACATTTTCTCCAGTCTCATGTAAGGATTCCTTCATAATCATAATGTCATTAGTTGCTCATTTTGATTTAGAGTTACATCAAATGGATGTAAAGACGACATTTCTCAAAAGGGATTTAAAAGAAAATGTCTACATGAAACAACCCAAGGGTTTTATCATGGAAGGCAAGGAAGATATGGTATGCCGCCTGAAGAAATCCATTTCTGGATTAAAGCAAGCCTCTAGACAGTGGTATCTAAAGTTTAATGAGACAATTAAAAGTTTTGGATTCAAAGAAAATATTGAGGATCCTAAACCCGCCAATCCATAAGAACCAACTATTTCTGAGCCCATGCCTTAATCTTCCGAAGCAGCAATGGATGATCCGCCACCAGAACATCACGTCACAATGGATTCCGTGGAAGTTGACCCAGAACATGCTAAACCGCCCAGTCCTGCTCAACCGGCTCAAGGGGCTGAAGACGTGGTTATTACCGGGACGGCTTACACCGCTCCGAGCACTCCTACTTTCTTATCCAAGCACAGCGTTAAAGAAGAAATTCCAGCTGTTGATAAAGGCAAATGGAAGTTGGACATGGAAAGCTATCCTCAATTCGACGCTCAAGAATTGCATTCCGGTTATTTAAACCGCCTTCATACCAGCCGTGATCTGGAAGTCAGCCTGGTCAATCTCATGAAGGAACGCTTTGAGGTAAGCTGCACAATCCTCTTCATACCAATGTATTTATACCAGCCGCCAAGCCTACTGGATATGATAATCTTGAATATGTCGTAGACTTGTATGTAATCCCTTTGATCTTGACGCTCATGCAATGGCACTGTAGGTATAGAATCATTGCCTGTAGTCCCCAAGGGCCGGCTTAGGCTGCTAAGCTAAGCCGAGACTTCAAATTAGTGTCTATCATTTTCGCACGTACATTCCCCAAGGGTCGGCTTAAACTGTCAAGTTGAGCCAGAACTTCTCATTAGAATCATGGATAAAGTCCAAATATGTAGCCCCCATGAGTCGTCTGTAGTTGGAACAACTGTAGGCGGGTCATTCAAGAATTTTGTCTGCAATAGCGCAAACATACATTGGCCCCCATGAGTCATCTGTAGTTGGAACAACTGTAGGCGGGTCATTCAAGAATTTTGTCTGCAATAGCGCAAACGTACATTAGCCCCCAAGTGCCAAGTAAAATACTGGTATTGTGCTTGGGACTTCATAAATGATTATTATAACCATATGCCACTTCATCATCTTTGTCTTGCAGGCCGAATTGAGCATGAAAGAAACTCAATTGACAGATTTGAAGCAGAACCTTCAATCTCAACAATCTGAAATTACTAAGGCAAAATCCATTAAAATTTCTTTGGAGAACATTGAAAACTGAAGGGGGATTTCAGCAGTGAGAGAGCCGGCTGGGAAACTGAGAGGACAACTCTACTGAAGAGAGCAGAAGACGTTGAGGCTGCTCTTACACCGATGACTGATGAACTATCCAGTTTAAGACAGCAAATCAATAAGATGACAACTGCTATCTTTGGTAAACCACATATCCTTATACCTATTTCATCAGTGTCTTACAATCATGTATCAACTCACGGATATAATTTGCAAATATAGATTCCAGAAGCTCCAAGTTGGCCGATGATATGCGCCTAAGGCTTAAGGCCGTATATACTCTTGTAGAACAGTTATATACTGGCGCTCAATAGTCTATTTCTGCTGCCCTCCATAAGAAGAAACCACCTTCCCTCATTAAGGAAGTGCTGGAGAAATTATCTGTGCTGCTTCAAAGAGTGGATGAACTCAAGCGATCAGCTGCCCGAGCTGGCACAATTACCGCTTTAAGCCGGGCAAAAGAATGGCAAGCTGAGCTTGACTCGGCCGAACTAGCCACCGGATGTCCAAGTTTCAAAGAAGACGGGTCTCCCTTCCTTGCTGTGGATTTCACTCAAATAGTAAAGGAGATGCATCCTTTGGCCAGCCAATTAGCTGAGGAATCTGACCTTTCCAAATACCATCTGGTTTACGATGTTGATAATGCCAAAGTGAAGCCGTCGGTTCAAGAAGCCGTAGACCTTATCCCACCGAAACGTAAGCATACGTTCGCCCCTAACATTGACCCGCCGAATCTTATAGATGATGAAGTTGTTTTCAAAGCTTTCACTGGGATCAATTGGGCCACCTCTGACTTCCAGCGAACGGGTGAGGAAGAAGTAGAAGAGTCGATGGGAGATAACCCGGAATCATCGTCACGCCAAGGCCAGGATAATTGATCACCGAGCCGGCTTACCCCCTTCATCACTAGAATGTATGTCAAAAACAATTATTCTTTTGGGCCACATGTCGCCTTGTAATAGGCTAGTTGGAAACAATGTCCTGTCATACCACCGTGCATGTTTGTTTGCACTTTGAACCGCCGATCTGTCATAAAAGATTTGCTGTGTACCGTTATATTTTCGTTTGTGTACATGACATGCCTCACAATTCCTGTGCATAAACATGTAATGTTTGCCTTGGCGGTTTACCCCAAGGTGGGTCATAATATCCAATATATAAATTGCTGGTGACAATTTGAGTGCACAAGCATCATGGCAATAACAAGATCACATCATGTGGAACACAAGCAAAAGGAACAAAACTAGCATGGCCACAAGTGGTTATGTAGATGGTTTAAACAAGCACCCAACAAGTTTTATAAGTCGTTTAACATGGCAAGGGGTTCAACTAGGACCAACAGCAACATGCTAGCATTTTAAATGGGCCGAAAAGAACAAACAACATTTTCCGGAAACTCCCATATTCCTATGAATACAATTAGGCAAGATCTGAGAAAGACATATTTTAAAGTTGTTAAACATGCAAAGTAACAGCACCACATTAATCTACACAGTTTCCACCCCAAATACATATAAGGTTTGTCAAAATTGGAGTTGTAGATATTTAGTTATGATTTTTACAAGTTTGAGCATATTTAAACACAAATTAATTCAAACAACAATTTAAATGTTTTTAAACATGGCAACAAACTGCATATTAATATTCTACATGAAAAACTAGGCAGTTTTCATATATAAAGCATTTCCATCCGATGCATATATTGAAACATATAAATATGCAAAAGAAAATGCAGAAAAAGAAAATAAAAAACCAAACAGAAAAGAAAACAAGGACTAAGCTGACATAGCCTGGACTCGCCCTAGTCAATGACTAGTGGGTCCACGGGGGGGTGTTGGCGCGACAGAACTGGGTGAGAGAGATGGCTGTGCGCAGCGTGACAGACATGTGGGACCCTGTTGGCATAGAGGCAAAACTGGGCAAAAATAAATGGGCAATTCCACTGCCTGAAGGGGGATTCGAACTCTGGTCTGCGGGGTAAAGGAAAGAAGGTCGAGCAACTGCGCTAGGTTGAAGTTGCTGACAAGGAGAAGCCATGATTCTAGGTAAAGCATCTAAGAACCTGAATATAACCGAAACAAAGTAAAAATAAAAGAGGGCGCTGGGAATCAAACCCAGGACCTCTCGCTGCTAAGCGCGAGCGCTAGCCAGGGCGCCACACTTGGTTTGCTGAAAGGAAAAGGACGCGGCCTGATAAGAGGCTTCGCAGGGTCGAGCACTCCTGTCTCCACAAAGGAAGACGATGGCTGGGACGACGGCGACAGCGAGCAGCACGGCGACTTCTGCCGAAGCAGAGCACCGGCGGGGGTGCGGGATCTACAGGGGAGTGCGGGTGCGGTGGCTCGTGTCCAGGCACTCGAGCACGAGCTTGTGCCCGTCTCGGGCGCGACTCTGGAAGCGAGGCGACGGCAACGTGCTGCTGGCGAAGCGAGGGCAGGCTCCTGCGGGCTCGTGAAGGTCGGGTGAGCCGCGGAGTGCTGCCGTGCATGCAGTGAGTCACACGAGGGGAGCCGGAGGAGTTAACACGCGGCCATGCTACGGCAACCGCGGACTACTCTGAATTTTCCCAGATGTCGCCGGAGCACCGAGAGAATGACGACGACATAGCTCTAGCAACGTCTACGGTGACCGACTCGTGATGGAAAAGAGCAGGGCTAGAGTTGGGGATACCTCCTTACCCTAGGACACGAAGAGGTCGACGGAGACACGCCGGAGGCGACGGAAGGGAGCTCTGAACTTGGCGAAAATCTGTCCAGGAAGAAGAGAAGCAGAGGACGTTGTGGAGGTAGTCGGACTCGGCGATCCTTGGGCGCGTCTTGGCGTATGAATGGAACCAGGACGGCGTTCTCGAGCGATTGGATGACTGAGGGAGGGCCACGGCGAAGGGTCAGGCCAGCGGCGAGCTCGCGACCAAGCTGGCCATGGCGTGCGCGGTGGCGGAAGTAGGCGCGTGGGTGCCTTCTTACCTAAGGCGGCGGCGCGAGGGGAAAGGAGGGAGGAGGAGGAACCCTAGGGTGCGGCTCTGGTTAAATAGGAGGGGCGTGGGCGCCATGTCCACGGTGGCCATGTGCGCCTCTCCTCTGCTTTACTGTGAGGGGGAGGTGAACGAGAGGAGGAAGAAAAACAGGAGTAAGAGTGACTGCCAGGCGCCCCCCCCCCAGGAAAAACTATATGGTATTTCTACCGCGTGATAGGAGCGAGGGCTGCGGCTCAGCTGCGGGGGAGGCAAGGCCCAGTTAGCTAAGGCTGCTGGGCCGAACTGCTGCTGCTGTTCTCCTTCTTCTCATATTCTATACACACCCTGTTTAATTAAATAAACAGCTGAATAAAAGAAAAGTACATGGGGCTAGGTGAGGAGTTTGGAAAATATAAAAATATCCCCAAGCTCCTGTGAAAAAGCTCTATTTTATAAAATTGTCCTGGACATTTTTAGAGGAAGTAAAATAATTCAAGTTTGAATTAAATTCAAACTTGAGCCATTTTAAAACCTAACCAGATCAATTCCAAAAGAGGTGAAGCTCTGCAAGGTGACTTAGGTCAAGGTAACAATGGTGTGGGGAGGAGATGAACATTTTTCGAGAGGCCAAGTCACTTGCAAAAATACTTGATGAAAGGAAAAGAAAAGAAGGAAAGAGAAGACGAGGTGCAAGAAGAAAGGGGGTAGGGTTACACGGCCATGGTCTTGCTATCATCTTCACAACAAGAACAAGGACCTCACTTAATATACTAAGGAAGAACAACACAATGACAAGTAAAAGGATGCTATGTTGGTCATGATGCAAATGAGCAATGCATGGATGCAAAATAAAAATAACATGACAATGCAATACCAAAAAGAATGCATAATTGACAAGAAGACAATGATCAAATTGATAAAAGCTTTATTGCCATATATGGAAGGTATCACATATGGGGTGTTACACCTACGTACCCCGAAACTGTCAGAACAACAGAGAAAACCCTAGTTCCACCGCCGCAACCTTCTGTTCCCGTGAGATCCCATCTTGGGGCCTGTTCCGGAGCTCCGCCGGAGGGGGGATCTTCCACGGAGTGCTTCTACATCATCATCATCGCCTCACCATGAATTGCGAGTAGTTTACCATAGACCTTCGGGTCCATAGCTAGTATCTAGATGGCTTCTTCTCTCTCTTTGGATCTCAATACCAAGTTCTCCTCGGTCTTCGAGGAGATCTATTCGATGTAATCTCTTTTTGCGATGTGTTTGTCGAGATCCGATGAATTGTGGGTTCATGATCAAGATTATCTATGAGAAATATTTGGTTCTTTTCTGAACTCTTTATGTGTGATTATAATATCCTTGCAAGTCTCTTCGAATTATTGGTTTGGTTTGGCCTACTAGATCTATAGTTCTTGCAATTGGAGAAGTGCTTGGCTTTGGACGTGATGCCTATATATAATGATCATGCCTAGATAGTCTCATAAATATTCGCTTTTCTATCAATTGCTCGACAGTAATTTGTTTACCCGCCGTAGAATATCGCTATAATGAGAGAAGCCACTAGAGAACACTATGCCCCCCGGGTCTATTCTCAACATATCAATCTACAATCTACTTTACTTTTCTGCTTTTACTTTCCGTTCTTATAACCAAAAATACCAAAAATATCAAACTATCATCTCTATCAGATCTCACTTTCGTAAGTGACCGTAAAGGGATTGACAACCCCTTATCACGTTGGCTGCGAAGTTCTTATTTGTTTGTGCAGGTGCGAGGGACTCGCGCGTGGTCTCCTACTGGATTGATACCTTGGCTCTCAAAAACTGAGGGAAATACTTACGCTACTGTGCTGCATCACCCTTTCCTCTTTGAGGGAATACAACGCAAGCTCGAGAAGTAGCAAGAAGAATTTCTGGCGTCGTTGCCGGGGAGGCTGATGGGCCTCTAACCCCTCGTTGGTTACCCCAAGTGGAAGGTGTGAGATGCAGTGTTGTGGAAGTTTTTCCCTTAGCAAAGATGCCAAGGATCGAATCCCCAGAGACTCCTAGGTTCAACAAGTAGGTGTCAACTGCTAACGGCGCCAGATATTAGGAATCAACGTGGACCTGCACACAGATACAAATAACTTTGCTCCCAACGAGTACAGAGAGGTTGTCAATCCCTCCGGCCTTGTAGTTCACAAAGGATTAAACGCAAATGATAGTAGTGATAGATAATGTTTGCAATAGTAAGTAAAAGCGACAGGTAAATAGCGGATGTGATCAATGATGGTAATATGGACCGGAGTCTCATGATGTTCACTAGTGATGTCTCTCTCCCAAAAGACGATAAAACAGCTATGTGAGGTAAACGAATTACAGCTGGGCAATTGACAGGACCACGAACGCAAACCAATGCTGACTACATTGCAAGAAAGGTTGAGGTTCAAAGCATGGGCGGTACGCCAAAGTAAGTAGACCGAAATCCATCAATATCTACTACTAATCATCCACCTTGAGATATCTATCCAGAACATCTCGCTGGTATTAAGTTGCGAGTCCCACCCATAATGTAAACTCAAAGCAACAGATAACTGCATTAAAAGAACTTTGCGTAAAGTAAACAATCCTTGCACCCGCGGGCACAAGCACCGTTGTTTTCCCCCTTGTGGCAACAACACATCCCCTAGACTCATGTTTCTGTCACTCAAACTAGTCATCGAGGGGCATGAACCCACAATCAAGCATAACGTTCCCTCTTGGAGTCACTACCTATTACTCGGCCAAAGCAATAAATAACAACGGAGAACATGCAAGAATTACTTACGAACATAAATATAAAAGAGTTAAATCAAATATATTACTCAAGATCAATCTGAACATAATCTCATAATCCATCGGATCCCAGCAAACTCATCATAGCAACAGCATAAGGATTACATATGTGCCACGATCATGTAGGGTAGCTCACGAGGACTAATTAGTGAAGCACAAGAACGGGAGGAGAACATCACATAGCTACTGGTCATGGACTCATGGTCCCAGGGAGACTACTCACAACTCATCCGGGAGGCGTCCATGGTGGTGGAGAGGCTCCCGATGGTGATCCTCCCCTCCGGCAGGGTGCCGGGAAGAGTTCTCCTGGTGCTCCCGATCTTGGAAGCGGCGGTGGCGGCGGAACAAAGATGAGATCGCGAAAAAGAGTTCCCGTCCCGAGGGTTTCGAAGGACGCTCTAAATATATGCCAAAGGGGGGCACCAGACGGGGCTCGGGGGCCAGGGCGCCCCCCCGGCGCGGCCCAGGGGGGGGCGCGCCGCCAGGGCGCCTGGGGCCCTGGTGGCCCCCCCGGCTGTACTTCGGGCGCAAGGTAGGTTCTGGAACGCAGATTTTTTATATAATTTTTCTGGATTTTTCCTGACAGTTCTCGTAATGTGAAAACCTGAAATACAAAAACAGCCGAAAACAGAAACTGGCACCGGGGTGCACTGGATTAGTAGGTTAGTCCAAATATGATCAAAAGTGTATGGAAGTGTATAAATATCATAGCAATATCACCCAAAAGTGGCATGGAGCAAGCAGAAATTATAGATACGTTTTGGACGTATCAACATCCCCAAGCTTAATTCCTGCTCGTCCTCGAGTAGGTAAATGATAACAAGAATAATTTCTGTGGTGACATGCTATTAACCATATAGGACTTTTTATAGCCATATGACAAAAGCTTACTGAGACAATGAATCTATAGTAATTAAGTTGCCTCATGAGAAAATCACAAATGACTGAAAGTTTTACAACATGAAACTGAAACATCAAAAAGATTTGCAATGAACATGGTGTGCAAATATGATAAAGTGATATCTAGCTTGACCCTTTAGTGAAGCAAAACATAAATGCAGGGGCACCTTCAAGGTTTAAGTGATGTTTAGATACAATGATTTCAGAATAAACGATATCACAATCATGCAAAAGACAATGCTACTTTGGGACAATGCACATTACACTCAGAATGACAATCATGCTCTCAGTAGTTGGTGCTTGAAGAAGGAGGTGGAGACTCAACATAAAAGTAAAAGAATGGTTATGTGCTAGAGCTTTTTATTTTAAAAACATAGAAGCAATTTTGTCAACGGTAGTAGTACTTCATATGTGTCATGCATAAGACATCCTATAAGTTGCAAGCCTCATGCATCGAATACCAATAGTGCTCGCACCTTGTCCTAATTAGCTCGGATTTCCATGGGTTATCATTGCATTACATATGTTTCAACCAAGTGTCACAAAGGGGTACCTCTATGCCACCTGTACAAAGGTCCAAGGAGATAAATCGCATTTGATTTCTCGTTTTTGATAGATTTCAACTTGAGGACATCCATACCGGGACAACATAGAAAATAGATGATGGACTCCTCTTTAATGCATAAGCATATTCTCATAAGAGATTGAGGATTAATGTCCAAGCTAAAACTTCCACCATGATACATGGCTTTGGTTGGCGGCCCAATGTTCTTCTCTAACAATATGCATACCATTCAACCCATGGCAAATCACCCTTACTTCATACAAGACGAACATGCATAGCAACTCACATGATATTCAACAAAAGTGTTACAGTTGATGGCGTCCCCAGAAACATGGTTACCGCTCAGCAAGCAACTTATAAGAAATAAGATACATAAGCAACATATTCTTTACCACAATAGTATTTAAGCTACTTTCCCATGAGCTATGTATTGCAAAGTTAGTTCGCTTAGTACAGGTGGAGGTTAGCAAAAGACTGGGAGCGACCAACTAAGAGAGCAATGACGGTCATAATCATGCAGAGCGACAAAGCAATATTGAATCAGGCATGGAAGTTATATCGCTACTCAGAAATAAAAGATCATCAAGGCTTGACAGACTTTCTTTACAGTCTTAAATATGCGTGAGCATACGCCAAGTCAATCAGAATAAATTCTTAAAAGAAGATATTACTAAACCATACCACATCATAGGCAAACAAATCATGTTAGTACTCCAATAACACATTGTGAATCCCCCAGCTATTTGAGACTAACCATAAGAAAACCTGAACTACTAAGCGCCATTATGCACGTAGCATCTTTATCATAGACATATTAACCAATGCAACGGAAGCAAACTCTCTTAATAAGGTGAGCATGATAATTAAAGAGAGTTCAAGCAACCAACTAAACAAAAGCTCTTTGAAAAGATAAGCATGAATACTAAGAGCAGAGCATGATAGTAGCTATTAAAAGATAAAGAACACACACATCAAAGATAAACATGAAAATTCTATGTTATGTTCTAGGTAGAAGTGGAGCGTGTTTCTCTCCCACATAAAGAATGCTGAGTTCCGACTCGTTATGAAAAACTAAAAAGAAAACTAAAAGCAAGACGCTCCAAGCATAGCACATAACACATGAAGTGATAAAAATATAGCGGAACGAAAGACGAACTGATAATGTTGATGGAGAAGGGGATGCACGGGGGCATCCCCAAGCTTAGACGCTTGAGTCTCCTTGAATATTTCTTGGGGGTGCACGGGGGCATCCCCAAGCTTGAGCGCTTGACACTCCTGAATCTTTTTATCATCTTCCCTCGCACACTTAAAAACTCCCTTCATACATAACTCATTATAATCTGATTAGCGAGGTTAGTACCCTTAATAAAATAATTGCACCTTGCTGGAAATAAAGATATTCTTGAAGTTCTACTGTTTCTCAAGATTGCCAAAAGGTTTTTGCAAAGAAAAAGCAAGCTCTTGGTTTGCAAAATGAAGGAAAGGCAAAACAGGACATAATCTGTGAAAAACAGAACAGCAGGTAGTAATTGATTTGTTCGGGGTACTTCTGCAACTCAAATCAAAAAACTCAGAACAGACGCACGAAATACAATTATATAGAGAACGCTGTCGAAAACATTCAGACCAAAAAGATGATCTGGTGATTTTATACGAATTTTTCTATCCGAGGACAGAATCTGTTTCCTGGACAGCACCTCACAACTTTTGAACTTTCTAGCAATCAGAGGCTATACTTGGCACAAATATGAAAAGCAAAGATACAATGATGATGCTACAGTAGTAAACAACATCAAGACACAACAAAAGCAAAATAAAATTTATTCATGTGGGCTGCCTCCCAAAAGCGCTTTCTTTTATGCCTTTAAGCTAGGCATAATGCATATAGATCAAGTTGTATCAATTGAACCATCATCAAGATCATCAAAAAGCTCTTCAATAATACAACTAGTCTTAAGAGGACTCTCAAATAAAGGCCTCATAGAGATACTCCTAGGTAGAAGACCAAAAGGATAAAAGTCAAGGGAAGATTCATTTATAAATTCATCAAAGACAGGTGTTTCTTCCAAAGTCTTTACAGTTTCAACCCCTTTGGCAATAGGTGGATTACTTTTAGAGCGGGGAGCCTTTGGAACGTGAACGAACTTAGGCTCCTTCTTTGCCGGAGTTTCTACCTTTTTGGTTTTGATTGAGGAGAAGGTGGTTCCTAGAGTATCAAAGATATCCTCAATCTTGTCTATCCTAGAAGAGTCCAAGTCATGGAATTTGACGGTCTCCAAAATTTTGAAAATTTTATGCATGGAGCTATCAAGTCTATTCAAATTCCCTTGGATCTTACGATCCAACTCATTTATCTTATTAATTCTTGGCATCTCTAGCTCTATCTTTTCAAGTTTTTTCATAATGTGAGCTAGGGTGATGTCCTCTCGAATGCTAACAACAGGAAGATTCCCAACAAGATTTTCAATAATACTAAGAGACTCCCAAACTGGGGCCTCTAGGAAATTCCCATTGATAGCAGTATCTAGAATAACCTATTCCAAGAAGTAATTCCAACATAAAAATTTCTAAGTAAGATAGTAGTAGGTTGCTTCTTGGTGGCTCTTTTTTGTGAATCATTAATTCTATACCAAGCATCTTTCAAACTTTCCCCACCTCTTTGTTTAAAGGTGAGAACTTCTGCCTCGTCAAAGACAAAAGGACCCGACATAATGACAACTAAAGAACGAGATAACTATTTTTGTGATTTTCGATAAAAGATACTAAAGCAAAAATGAAAGGTAAACTAACAAGACTAAAAAGCAAAGGTAAAAGATAGCATGCAACTCCCCTATCTTGAAGAGTGGAGTCTCCGGCAACGGTGCCAGAAAAACTCCTTGATGGGCCTCTAACCCCTCGTTGGTTACCCCAAGTGGAAGGTATGAGATGCAGTGTTGTTGAAGTTTTTCCCTTAGCAAAGATGCCAAGGATCGAATCCCCAGAGACTCCTTGGTTCAACAAGTAGGTGTCAACTGCTAACGGCGCCAGATATTAGCAATCAACGTGGACCTGCACACAGATACAAATAACTTTGCTCCCAACGAGTACAGAGAGGTTGTCAATCCCTCCGGCCTTGTAGTTCACAAAGGATTAAACGCAAATGATAGTAGTGATAGATAATGTTTGCAATAGTAAGTAAAAGCGAAAAGTAAATAGCGGATGTGATCAATGATGGTAATATGGACCGGAGTCTCATGATGTTCACTAGTGATGTCTCTCTCCCAAAAGACGATAAAACAGCTATGTGAGGTAAACGAATTACAGCTGGGCAATTGACAGGACCACGAACGCAAACCAATGCTGACTACATTGCAAGAAAGGTTGAGGTTCAAAGCATGGGCGGTACGCCAAAGTAAGTAGACCGAAATCCATCAATATCTACTACTAATCATCCACCTTGAGATATCTATCCCGAACATCTCGCTGATATTAAGTTGCGAGTCCCACCCATAATGTAAACTCAAAGCAACAGACAACTGCATTAAAAGAACTTTGCGTAAAGTAAGCAATCCTTGCACCCGCGGGCTCAAGCACCGTTGTTTTCCCCCTTGTGGCAACAGCACATCCCCTAGACTCATGTTTGTGTCACTCAAACTAGTCATCGAGGGGCATGAACCCACAATCAAGCATAACGTTCCCTCTTGGAGTCACTACCTATTACTCGGCCAAAGCAATAAATAACAACGGAGAACATGCAAGAACTACTTACGAACATAAATATAAAAGAGGTAGATCAAATATATTACTCAAGATCAATCTGAACATAATCTCATAATCCATCGGATCCCAGCAAACTCATCATAGCAACAGCATAAGGATTACATATGTGCCTCGATCATGTAGGGTAGCTCACGAGGACTAATTAGTGAAGCACAAGAACGGGAGGAGAACATCACATAGCTACTGGTCATGGACTGATGGTCCAAGGGAGACTACTCACAACTCATCCGGGAGGCGTCCATGGTGGTGGAGAGGCTCCCGGTGGTGATCCTCCCCTCTGGCAGGGTGCCGGGAAGAGTTCTCCTGGTGCTCCCGATCTTGGAAGCGGCGGCGGCGGCAGAACAGAGATGAGATCGCGAAAAAGAGTTCCTGTCAAGAGGGTTTCGAAGGACGCTCTAAATATATGCCAAAGGGGGGCACCAGACAGGGCTCGGGGGGCCCAGGCGCCCCCCCGGCGTGGCCCAGGGGGGGCGCGCCGCCAGGGCGCCTGGGGCCCTGGTGGCCCCCCCGGCTGTACTTCGGGCGCAAGGTAGGTTCTGGAACGCTGATTTTTTATATAATTTTTCTGGATTTTTCCTGACAGTTCTCGTAATGTGAAAACCTGAAATACAAAAACAGCCGAAAACAGAAACTGGCACCGGGGTGCACTGGATTAGTAGGTTAGTCCAAATATGATCAAAAGTGTATGGAAGTGTATAAATATCATAGCAATATCACCCAAAGTGGCATGGAGCAAGCAGAAATTATAGATACGTTTTGGACGTATCAGAGGCTTACGCAAAAGTCATATACCAAGTACCTATCACAAACCCTTATCCTTCGCATTACATTTTTTGCCTCTCGTTTTCCTCTCCCCCACTTCACCCTTGCCGTTTTATTTGCCCTTCTTCTGCCGTGTGTTTACCGTTCGCTTGCTTCTTGTTTGCTTGTGTGTGTTGGATTGCTTGTTTGTCACTATGGCTCAGAACAATATTTAATTTTGTGACTTCTCCAATACCAACAATAATGATTTTATCAGCACTCCGATTGCTCCTATTACCGATGCTGAATCTTGTGAGATCAATGCTGCTCTGTTGAATCTTGTTATGAAAGATCAATTTTCCGGCCTTCCTAGTGAAGATGCCGCTACCCATCTAAACAACTTTGTTGATTTGTGTGATATGCAAAAGAAAAGGGATACGAATAATGATATTGTTAAATTGAAGTTATTTTCGTTTTCACTTAGAGATCGTGCTAAAACTTGGTTTTCCTCTTTGCCTAGAAATAGTATTGATTCGTGGAATAAGTGCAAAGATGCTTTTATCTCTAAGTATTTCCCTCCTGCTAAGATCATCTCTCTTAGAAACGATATTATGAATTTTAAGCAACTATATCATGAGCATGTTGCACAAACTTGGGAGAGAATGAAATTAATGATACGTAATTGCCCTACACATGGTTTGAACTTATGGATGATTATTCAAAACTTTTATGCTGGCTTGAATTTTGCTTCTAGAAATCTTTTAGATTCGGCCGCATGAGGCACTTTCATGGAAACTACCTTAGGAGAAGCTACCAAACTCCTAGATAATATTATGGTTAATAATTCTCAATGGCACACAGAAAGATCTACTAGTAAAAAAGTGCATGCTATTGAAGAGATTAGTGTTTTGAGTGGAAAGATGGATGAACTTATGAAATTATTTGCTGCTAAGAGTGCTTCTTCTGATCCTAATGACATGCCTCTGTCCACTTTGATTGAAAATAATAATGAATCTTTGGATGTGAATTTTGTTGGTAGGAACAATTTTGGTAACAATGCTTATAGAGGGAACTTTAATCCTAGGCCTTTTCCTAGTAATTGCTCTAATAATTATGGTAATTCCTACAACAACTCTTATGGAAAGATGACTTCTGAATTTGAAACTAGTGTTAAGGAGTTTATGATTTCTCAAAAGAATTTCAATGCTATGCTTGAAAAAAAATTGTTTAAGATTGATGAATTGGCTAGAAGTGTGGATAGAATTACTCTTGAAGTTGATTCTTTGAAACTTAGATCTATCCCACCTAAGCATGATATCAATGAGTCTCTCAAAGCCATGAGAATTTCCATTGATGAATGCAAAGAAAGAACCGCTAGGATGCGTGCTAAAAGAGAGAATTATATAAAAGCGTGTTCTTCTAGTTATCATGAAAATAAAGATGAAGATATGAAAGTTATTGATGTGTCTCCTATTAGATCCTTGTTTTCTAGTATAAATCTTGATGAAGATAGGATTAGAGATGATTCTACTTTAAGGTGTCCCAATGATTCAGAGTTTTTAGATCTTGATGCTGAAATGGTTAAAGGTGGGAGTGAAGAGATTAAAACTTTGCATAGTGATGAACCCACTACTTTGGATTTCAAGGGATTCAATTATGATAATTGCTCTTTGATTGATTTCAAGGGTTATAGGGAATGTATGTACGTGGTTACCGAATGTTGTTCGGAGTCTTGGATGAGATCCCAGACGTCACGAGGAGTTCTGGAATAGTCCGGAGGTAAAGATTTATATATGGGAAGTCATGTTTTGGTCACCGATATTGTACCGGGACCACCGAAAGGTGTCCGGGGGTCCACCGGCTGGGGCCACCTACTCGGTGGGCCAAGTGGACTAAGCAAAAGGGGGAACCAGCCCCTGGTGGGCTGGTGCGCCCCCCCAAGGGCCCAAGGCACGTAGGGTTAGGAAACCGTAGGGGTGGGTGCGCCCCACCTGCTTGGGGGGCAAGCCCCCCCCCACCTGGCCGTCGCCCCCCTCTAGATCTGATCTAGGGGGGCCGGCCGCCTCTCCCTTGCCCGTATATAAAGAGAAGGGGTGGGAGGGCAGCCGCACCTAAACCCTGCGGGGGGGGGGGGGAGTGAAGAGATTAAAACTTTACATAGTGATGAACCCACTACTTTGGATTTCAAGGGATTCAATTATGATAATTGCTCTTTGATTGATTGTATTTCCTTGTTGCAATCCGTACTAAACTCTCTGCATACTTATAGTCAAAATAAAGCTTTTACCAAACACATAGTTGATGCTTTGATGCAATCTTATGAAGAAAAACTTGAGTTAGAAGTTTCTATACCTAGAAAGCTTTATGATGAGTGGGAACCTACTATTAAAATAAAAATTACAGATCATGAATGCTTTGCCTTGTGTGGTTTGGGTGCAAGTGTCTCCACTATCTCGAAAACTTTGTGTGATTTGCTAGGGTTCCATGAGCTTGGTGATTGTTCTTTAAATTTGCATCTTGCGGATTCCACTATTAAGAAACCTATGGGAAGGATTAATGATGTTCTTATTGTTGCGAATAGGAATTATGTGCCCATAGATTTCATTGTTCTTGATATAGATTGCAATCCTTCATGTCCTATTATTCTTGGTAGACCTTTCCATAGAACGATTGGTGCAATTATTGATATGAAGGAAGGAAATATTAGATTCCAATTTCCATTAAGGAAAGGCATGGAACACTTTCCTAGAAAGAAAATCAAATTACCATATGAATCTATTATGAGAGCCACTTATGGATTGCCTTCCAAAGATGGCAATACCTAGATCTATCCATGTATCATGCCTAGCTAGGGGCGTAAAACGATAGCGCTTGTTGGGAGGCAACCCGATTTTTTTTGTTTTTGCTTCTGTTTAGGAATACATATTGTATCTAGCTTCTGTT
Source organism: Secale cereale (assembly GCA_902687465.1). Lineage (NCBI taxonomy): Eukaryota > Viridiplantae > Streptophyta > Magnoliopsida > Poales > Poaceae > Secale > Secale cereale. The sequence continues at coordinate 629,547,276 of LR738709.1, read as the reverse complement.
TAGATGTGGTTTTGTGTTTTAATTAGTGTTTGTGCCAAGTAGAACCTTTGGGAAGACTTGTGTGAAGTTTATATGATCATGCTGTGAAAAACAGAATCGTTAGCGCTCGCTAGAATGGTCACCAGATTTTACTGGAGCATGATATTTAGTTGATTCTTTTTGCAGATGATTAATAGACAAATTCCTCACGTTTACCAATTTATTTAATTTTTTTGGGCTTACAGAAGTATGCGAAAACTGCAGATTACTACAGACAGTTCTGTTTTTTACAGATTCTATTTTTCGTGTGCTTTTTGCTTATTTCAATGCATCTATGTGTAGTATTGGGAAGTATGAATCATAGAGAAGTTGGAATATAGTAGGTTTAACACCAATATAAACAAGGAATGAATTCATTGCAGTATCTTTGAGTAGTGGTTTGTTTTCTTATACTAACGGAGCTCACGAGATTTTCGTCTAAGTTTTGTGTTGTGAAGTTTTCAAGTTTTGAGTATTGCTTTGATGGACTATGGAACAAAGAGTGGCAAGAGCCTAAGCTTGGGGATGCCCAAGGCACACCAAGGTAAAATTCAAGGACAACCAAAATCCTAAGCTTGGGGATGCCTCGGGAAGGCATCCCCTCTTTCGTCTTCATCCATCGGTAACTATACTCGGAGCTATATTTTTATTCACAGCATGATATGTGTTTTACTTGGAGCGTCATGTATCATTTGAGTCTTTGCTTGTTAGTTTGCCACAATTATCCTTGCTGGACACACCTATTTGAGAGAGTTAAATATGGCCCAGGAATTGATAGAACACTCTATGTGCTTCACTTATATCTTTTAGAGCACGGTGGTAATTATATTTTGTAGAAATTGTTTATCTCTCATGCTTCACTTATATACTTTTGAGAGTCTATTAAAACAGCATGGTAATGTTCTTTGGCAATAAAACTAGCCTTCACATGATAGACATCCAAGATCAATGTAGTAAAAACTTTCACACTAAGTGCATTGAATATGATGAGAAGTTGGATCCTTGATAATTGTTTTGAGATATGAGGATAGTGATATTAGAGTCATGCTAGTGGAGTTATTATTAAATTGAGAAATGCTTGTGTTAAGGTTAGTGATTCCCGTAGCATGCATGTATGGTGAACCGCTATGTGACGAAGTAAGAGCATGAGGTATTTGTAAAGTGTCAACCTTTGTGTGGAGGTCGGGGGCGCGCGATGGTTAACTCCTACCAACCTCCCCCCTAGGAGCATGTGTTGATTGCTTTGTTTTGATGACTCGTAGATTTTTGGAATAAGTATATGAGTTCTTATGACTAATGTTGAGTCCATGGATTATACACACTCTCATCCTTCCACCATTGCTAGCCTCTCTTGTACTGCGCAACTTTCACCGGTACCATACACCCACCATATATCTTCCTCAAAACAGCCACCATATATCTTCCTCAAAACAGCCACTATATCTACCTATCATGGCATTTCCATAGCCATTCCGAGATATATTGCCATGCAAATTTCCACCGTTCCGTTCATATGACACGCTTCATATTGTCATATTGCCATGCATGATCATGTAGTTGACATCGTATTTGTGGCTAAGCCACTGATGGCTTCTCGCCCCTCGTTGGTTACCCCAAGTGGAAGGCGTGAGATGCAGTGTAGCGGAAGTTTTCCCTTGGCAAAGATACCAAGGATCGATTTCCCTGAGACTCCCAGTTTCAACAAGAAGGTGTCAACTGCTAACGGCGCCAGATATTAGCAATCAACGTGGACCTGCACACAGATACAAATAACTTTGCTCCCAACGAGTACAGAGAGGTTGTCAATCCCTCCGGCCTTGTCGTTTACAAAGGATCAAACGCAAGTGATAATAGTGATAGGTATTGCTGCAAATAGTAAATAAAAGCGGAAAGTAAATAGCGGATGTGATCAGTGATGGTAATATGGACCGGAGTCCCATGATGTTCACTAGTGATGTCTCTCTCCCAAAAGACGATAAAACAGCTATGTGAGGTAAACGAATTACAGCTAGGCAATCGACAGGACCATGTGCGCAAACCAATGCTGACTATGTTGCAAGAAAGGTAGAGGTTCAAAGCATGGGCGGTACGCCAAGGCAAGTAGACCGAAATCCATCTGCATCTACTACTAATCATCCACCTTGAGATATCTATCCAGAACATCTCGCTGGTATTAAGTTGCGAGTCCCACCCATAGTGTAAACTCAAAGCAATAGACAATTGCATTAAAAGAACTTTGCGTAAAGTAAACAATCCTTGCACCCGCGGGCACAAGCACCGTTGTTTTCCCCCTTGTGGCAACAACACATCCCCTAGACTCATGTTTCTGTCACTCAAGCTAGTCATCGAGGGGCATGAACCCACAATCAAGCATAACGTTCCATCTTGGAGTCACTACCTACTACTTGGCCAAAGCAATAAATAGCAACGGAGAACATGCAAGAATTACTTACGAACATAAATATAAAAGAGGTAGATCAAATATATTACTCAAACACAATCTGAACATAATCTCACAATCCATTGGATCCCAGCAAACTCAACATAGCAACAGCATAAGGATTACATATGTGCCTCGATCATGTAGGGCAGCTCACGAGGACTAATTAGTGAAGCACAAGAACGGGAGGAGAACATCACATAGCTACTGGTCATGGACCCATGGTCCAAGGGAGACTACTCACAACTCATCCGGGAGGCGTCCATGGTGGTGGAGAGGCTCCCGATGGTGATCCTCCCCTCCGGCAGGGTGCCGGGAAGAGTTCTCCTGGTGCTCCCGATCTTGGAAGCGCGGCGGCGGCGGAACAGAGATGAGATCGCGAAAAAGGGTTCCCGTCTCAAGGGTTTCGGGACACGATATAAATATATGCCAAAGGAGGGGCATCAGCGGAGGCCTGGGGGGCCCAGGCGCCCCCCCGGCACGGCCAGGAGGGGGGCCGCGCCACCAGGGCGCCTGGAGCCCTGGTGGCCCCCCTCCGGCTGTACTTCGGGTGCCGGGAAGCTTCTGGAACGCTGATTTTTTATATAATTTTTTCGGGATTTTTCTGGCAGTTCTCGTAATGGGAAAACCTGAAATACAAAAACAGCAGAAAACAGAAACTGGCACTGGGGTGCACTGAGTTAATAGGTTAGTCCAAATATGATCAAAAGTGTATGGAAGTGTATAAATATCATAGCAATATCACCCAAAAGAGGCATGGAGCAAGCAGAAATTATAGATACGTTTTGGACGTATCAGCCACCATGCATAATTTTTCATACATGTCACTCTTGATTCATTGCATATCCCGGTACACCACCGGAGGCATTCATATAGAGTGATACTTTGTTCTAGTATCGAGTTGTAATTCAATATAAGTGTGATGATCATCATTATTAGAGCATTGTCCCATGTGAGGAAAGGCTAAAACAAGAAGCCCCTCAAAAAAAAGGAAAAAAAAAGAAAAAAAAAGGCCAAAGAAAAAAAAGGCCCAAAAAAGAAAAAAATAGAAAAAAAAGAAAAAAGAAAAAGGGACAACCGCTACTATCTTTTTCCACACTTGTGCTTCAAAGTAGCACCATTTTCTTCATGATAGAGAGTCTAATGTTTAGTCACTTTCATATACTAGTGGGAATTTTCATCATATAACTTGGATTGTATATTCCAACAATGGGCTTCCTCAAATGCCCTAGGTCTTCGTGAGCAAGCAAGTTGGATGCACACCCACTAGTTTCTTTTGTTGAGCTTTCATACATTTTTAGCTCTAGTGCATCCGTTGCATGGCAATCCCTACTCACTCACATTGATATCTATTGATGGGCATCTCCATAGCCCGTTGATATGCCTAGTTGATGTGAAACTATCTCCCTCCTTTTATTCTTCTCCATAACCACCTCTCTATTCCACATAGTGTTATGTCCATGGCTCATGCTCATGTATTGCATGAAAGTTGAAAGGTTTGAAAGAATAGAGTATGAAAACAAGTGCTTGGCTGAAACCGGGGTTGTGCATGATATGAATATTTTGTGTGATGAAGAGGGAGCATAGCCAGACTATATGATTTTGTAGGGATAACTTCTTTAGCCATAGTATTTTGAGAAGACATGATTGCTTTGTTAGTATGCTCAAAGTATTATTATTTCTTATGTCATTATAGACTTTTGTCTTGAATCTTTCAGATCTGAACGTTCATGCCACAATTAAGAGAATTACATTGAAAAACTATGTTGGTTAGCATTCCACATCAAAAATTCTGTTTTTATCATTTGCCTACTCAAGGACGAGTAGGAATTAAGCTTGGGGATGCTTGATACGTCTCCAACGTATCTATAATTTTTGATTGTTCCATGCTATTATTTATGATGTTTTGTATGTTTAATGGGCTTTGTTATATACTTTTATATTATTTTTGGGACTAACCTACTAACCCAAAGGCCCAGTCCAGATTGCTGTCTTTTGCCTGTTTTAGGGTTTTACAGAAAAGGAAATCAAACGGAGTCCAAACGAAATGAAACCTTTGGGAGAGATGTTTTTGGAGCAAAATATGCACAGGGGGCTTGAGAACCATGGAGTAGGGCTGACGAAGCGTCGACGAGGGTGGGGGGTGCCCCCCCTATAGGGCGCGCCGCCCCTGCCTCGTGGGCACCCCGTCTAGCCCCCGGTGCCCTCCTTCTTCCTATATATACCTACGTACCCCGAAACTATCAGAACAACAGAGAAAACCCTAGTTCCACCGCCACAACCTTCTGTTCCCGTGGGATGCCATCTTGGGGCCTGTTGCGGAGCTCCGCCGGAGGAGGGATCTTCCACAGAGTGCTTCTACATCATCATCATCGCCTCACCATGAGTTGTGAGTAGCTTACCACAGACCTTTGGGTCCATAGCTAGTATCTAGATGGCTTCTTCTCTCTCTTTGGATCTTAATACCAAGTTCTCCTCGGTCTTCGAGGAGATCTATTCGATGTAATATCTTTTTACGGTGTGTTTGTTGAGATCCGATGAATTGTGGGTATATGATCAAGATTATCTATGAGAAATATTTGGTTCTTTTCTGAACTCTTTATGTGTGATTATAATATCCTTGCAAGTCTCTTCGAATTATTGGTTTGGTTTGGCTTACTAGATCTATACTTCTTGAAATGGGAGAAGTGCTTGGCTTTGGGTTCAATCTCGCGGTGTCCTTTCCCAGTGATAGTAGGGGCAGCAAGGTACGTATTGTATTGTTGCCATCGAGGATAAAAAGATGGGGTTTATATCACTATGTTTGAGTTTATCCCTCTACATTAAGTCATGATGCTTAAGGCGTTACTCCGTTCTTATGAACTTAATACTCTAGATGCATGCTGGATAGCGGTCGATGTGTGGAGTAATAGTAGTAGATGCAGAATCATTTCAATCTACTTGTCTCGGACGTGATGCCTATATATAATGATCATGCCTAGATAGTCTCATAATTATTCGCTTTTCTATCAATTGCTCGACAGTAATTTGTTTACCCGCCGTAGAATATCGCTATCATGGGAGAAGCCGCTAGAGAACACTATGCCCCCCGGGTCTATTCTCAACATATCAATCTACAATCTACTTTACTTTTCCGCTTTTACTTTCTATTCTTATAACCAAAAATACCAAAAATATCAAACTATCATCTCTATCAGATCTCACTTTCGTAAGTGACCGTAAAGGGATTGACAACCCCTTATCGCGTTGGCTGCGAAGTTCTTATTTGTTGTGCAGGTGCGAGGGACTCGCGCGTGGTCGCCTACTGGATTGATACCTTGGCTCTCAAAAACCGAGGGAAATACTTACGCTACTGTGCTGCATCACCCTTTCCTCTTCGAGCGAATACAACGCAAGCTCGAGAAGTAGCAAGAAGAATTTCTGGCGCCGTTGCCGGGGAGGCTTACGCAAAAGTCATATACCAAGTACCTATCACAAACCCTTATCCTTCGCATTACATTTTTTGCCTCTCGTTTTCCTCTCCACCACTTCACCCTTGCTGTTTTATTTGCCCTTCTTCTGCCGTGTGTTTACCGTTCACTTGCTTCTTGTTTGCTTGTGTGTGTTGGATTGCTTGCTTGTCACTATGGCTCAGAACAATACCAAATTTTGTGACTTCTCCAATACCAACAATAATGATTTTATCAGCACTCCGATTGCTCCTATTATCGATGCTGAATCTTGTGAGATCAATGCTGCTCTGTTGAATCTTGTTATGAAAGATCAATTTTCCGGCCTTCCTAGTGAAGATGCCGCTACCCATCTAAACAACTTTGTTGATTTGTGTGATATGCAAAAGAAAAGGGATACGGATAACGATATTGTTAAATTGAAGTTATTTCCGTTTTCACTTAGAGATCATGCTAAAACTTGGTTTTCCTCTTTGCCTAGAAATAGTATTGATTCGTGGAATAAGTGAAAATATGCTTTTATCTCTAAGTATTTCCCTCCTGCTAAGATCATCTCTCTTAGAAACGATATTATGAATTTTAAGCAACTAGATCATGAGCATGTTGCACAAGCTTGGGAGAGAATGAAATTAATGATACGTAATTGCCCTACACATGGTTTGAACTTATGGATGATTATTCAAAACTTTTATGCTGGCTTGAATTTTGCTTCTAGAAATCTTTTTGATTCAGCCGCATGAGGCACTTTCATGGAAACTACCTTAGGAGAAGCTACCAAACTCCTAGATAATATTATGGTTAATAATTCTCAATGGCACACGGAAAGATCTACTAGTAAAAAAGTGCCTGCTATTGAAGAGATTAGTGTTTTGAGTGGAAAGATGGATGAACTTATGAAATTATTTGCTGCTAAGAGTGCTTCTTCTGATCCTAATGACATGCCTCTGTCCACTTTGATTGAAAATAATAATGAATCTTTGGATGTGAATTTTGTTGGTAGGAACAATTTTGGTAACAATGCTTATAGAGGGAACTTTAATCCTAGGCCTTTTCCTAGTAATTCCTCTAATAATTATGGTAATTCCTACAACAACTCTTATGGAAAGATGATTTCTGAATTTGAAACTAGTGTTAAGGAGTTTATGATTTCTCAAAATAATTTCAATGCTATGCTTGAAGAAAAAATGCTTAAGATTGATGAATTGGCTAGAGGTGTGGATAGAATTACTCTTGAAGTTGATTCTTTGAAACTTAGATCTATCCCACCTAAGCATGACATCAATGAGTCTCTCAAAGCCATGAGAATTTCCATTGATGAATGCAAAGAAAGAACCGCTAGGATGCATTCTAAAAGAGAGAATTATATAAAAGCGTGTTCTTCTAGTTATCATGAAAATAAAGATGAAGATATGAAAGTTATTGATGTGTCTCCTATTAGATCCTTGTTTTCTAGTATAAATCTTGATGAAGATAGGATTGGAGATGATTCTACTTTAAGGTGTCCCAATGATTCAGAGTTTTTAGATCTTGATGCTAAAATGGTTAAAGGTGGGAGTGAAGAGATTAAAACTTTGCATAGTGATGAACCCACTACTTTGGATTTCAAGGGATTCAATTATGATAATTGCCCTTTGATTGATTTCAAGGGTTATAGGGAATGTATGTACGTGGTTACCGAATGTTGTTCGGAGTCCTGGATGAGATCCCGGACGTCACGAGGAGTTCTGGAATAGTCCGGAGGTAAAGATTTATATATGGGAAGTCATGTTTTGGTCACCGATATTGTACCGGGACCACCGGAAGGTGTCCGGGTGTCCACCGGGTGGGGCTACCTACTCGGTGGGCCAAGTGGACTAAGCAAAAGGGGGGAACCCAGCCCCTGGTGGGCTGGTGCGCACCCCCAAGGGCCCAATGCACGTAGGGTTAGGAAACCGTAAGGGTGGGGGCGCCCCACCTGCTTGGGGGGCAAGCCCCCCCACCTGGCCGCCGCCCCCTCTAGATCTGATCTAGGGGGGACGACCCCCTCTCCCTTGCCCGTATATAAAGAGAAGGGGTGGGAGGGCAGCCGCACCTGAACCCTGCGCAGCCCTCCCCCTCTCCCAACTCCTCCTCTTCTCTTGCGAAGCTTGGCGAAGCCCTGCCGGAGTACCACGATCCTCCACCACCACCACGCCGTCGTGCTGCTGCTGGACGGAGTCTTCCCCAACCTCTCCCTCTCTCCTTGCTGGATCAAGGCACGGGAGACGTCACCGTGCTGGACGTGTGTTGAGCGTGGAGGCACCGTTGTTCGGTGCTTAGATCGGATTCAGCCACTATCTGAATCGCTTCGTGTACAACTCCACCAACCGTGTTCTTGCAATGCTTCCGTAACGCGATCTTCAAAGGTATGAAGGTGCACTCCCCTCTCGTTGCTAGTAACTCCATAGATAGATCTTGGTGATGCGTAGAATTTTTTTGAATTTCTGCAACGATCCCCAACACTAGTGCTAGTGCAATACCTCATTCCTTATATGAAGAAATTATGCACGACATTGCACCTGCTGAGCTAGAAGGTATCAATGTTACTATTAAGCTTGCCAGTTGGGATTGTTAGAGATGTTGAGGTCTTGTGTGGGAAAGTTAAATACCCTGCTGATTTTCTTGTCCTCGGTTCCCCACAAGATGATTTTGGCTCCATTATATTTGGTAGACCCTTCTTGAATACTGTTAATGCTAAGATAGACTACGAAAAGGACATTGTTACTATTGGCTTAGGGGATATGTCTCATGATTTTAACTTTGCTAAATTTCGTAGACAACCCCATGACAAAGAATTGCCTAGTAAGGATGAAATTATTGTTCTTGCTTCTATTGTTGTGCCTCCTAACGACCCTTTAGAACAATATTTGCTAGACCATGAAAATGATATGTTTATGAATGAGAGAAGGGAAATAGATGAAATATTCATTAAACAGGGACCCTTATTGAAACACAATTTGCCTGTTGAAATTCTAGGGGATCCTCCCCCACCTAAGGGTGATGCCATGTTTGAACTCAAACCATTACCTGATAGTCTTAAGTATGCTTACCTTGATGAAAAGAAGATATATCCTGTTATTATTAGTGCTAACCTTTTAGAGCAGGAAGAAGCGAAATTATTGAAAACTCTAAAGAAGCACCGTGCTGCAATTGGATATACTCTTGATGATCTTAAGGGCATTAGTCCCACTCTATGCCAACACAAAATAAAATTGTAGAAGGACGCTAAACCGGTTGTTGATCACCAACGACGGTTAAATCCTAAGATGAAATAAGTGGTAAGGAAAGAAATATTGAAGCTTCTAGAGGCAGGTATAATTTATCCAGTTACTGATAGTCAGTGGGTAAGTCATGTCCATTGTGTCCCTAAGAAGGGAGGTATTACTGTTGTTCCTAATGATAAGGATGAATTGATTCCATAAAGAATTGTTACAGGCTATAGAATGGTAATTGATTTCTGCAAATTAAATAAAGCTACTAAGAAGGATCATTACCCTCTACCTTTTAGTGATCAAATGCTAGAAAGGTTATCCAAACATACTTATTTTTGCTTCTAGATGGCTATTCTGGTTTCTCTCAAATACCTGTGTCAAACGAGGATCAGGAAAAAGATCACTTTTACTTGCCCTTTCGGTACCTTTGCCTATAGATGTATGCCTTTTGGTTTATGTAATGCACCTGCTACCTTTCAAAGATGCATGATGGATATATTCTCTGATTTTGTTGAAAAGATTGTTGAGGTTTTCATGGATGATTTTTCTGTTTATGGAACTTCCTTTGATGATTGCTTGAGCAACCTTGATCGAGTTTTGCAGAGATGTGAAGAAACTACTCTTGTCTTGAATTGGGAAAAGTGCCACTTTATGGTTAATCGAGTTTTGCAAAGATGTGAAGGTATTAAAGTTGATAAAGCTAAAGTTCATGATATCGAGAAGATGTCGTGTCCCAAGGACATCAAAGGTATAAGAAGTTTCCTTGGTCATGCCGGTTTTTATAGGAGGTTTATTAAGGACTTCTCAAAAATATCTAGGCCTATGACTAATCTCTTACGAAAAGATGTTCCTAAAGGAAATATGACCTAGAGGCAATAATAAAGTTGTTATTTATATTTCCTTATATCATGATAAATGTTTATTATTCATGCTAGAATTGTATTAACCGGAAACTTAGTACATGTGTGAATACATAAACAAAACAGTATGTCCCTAGTATGCCTCTACTAGACTAGCTCATTGATCAAAGATGGTTATGTTTCCTAGCCATAGACATGAGTTGTCATTTGATCAACGGGATCACATCATTAGGAGAATGATGTGATGGACTAGACCCATCCGTTAGCATAGCACTATGATCGTTTAGTTTTACTGCTATTGCTTTCTTCATGACTTATACATGTTCCTATGACTATGAGATTATGCAACTCCCGAATACCGTAGGAACACCTTGTGTGCTATCAAACGTCACAACGTAACTGGGTGATCATAAAGATGCTCTACAGGTGTCTCCGAAAGTATTCGTGGTGTTGGCATAAATCAAGATTAGGATTTGTCACTCCAAGTGTCGGAGAGGTATCTCTGGGCCCTCTCGGTAACACACATCACAATAAGCCTTGCAAGCAAAAGACTAATGAGTTAGTCACGAGATGATGTGTTACGGAACGAGTAAAGAGACTTGCCGGTAACGAGATTGAACTAGGTATAGAGATACCGACGATCGAATCTCGGGCAAGTAACATACCGATGACAAAAGGAACAACGTATGTTGTTATGCGGTTTGACCGATAAAGATCTTCGTAGAATATGTGGGAGCCAATATGAGCATCCAGGTTCCGCTATTGGTTATTGACCGGAGACGTGTCTCGGTCATGTCTACATAGTTCTCGAACCCGTAGGGTCCGCACGCTTAAGGTTTCGATGATAGTTTTATTATGAGTTTATGAGTTTTGATGTACCGAAGGAGTTCGGAGTCCCGGATGAGATCGGGGACATGACGAGGAGTCTCAAAATGGTCGAGACGTAAAAATCGATATATTGGACGACTATATTCGGACATCGGAAAGGTTCCGAGTGATTCGGGTATTTTTGGAGTACCGGGGAGTTACGGAAATAGAGGAGAGAGGCCAAAAGGAAGGAGGCGTGCACCCCCCTTCTGGTCCGAATTGGACAAGGGGTGCAGCCCCCTTTTCCTTCTCCCTCTCCCCCTCTTTCCTTCTCTCCTACTCCGGAAAGGAAAGGGGAATCCTACTAGGACTTGGGAGTCCTAGTAGGACTCCCCACACTTGGTGCGCCCCCTCTAGGGCCGGCCTCTCCCTCCCTCCTTTATATACGGGGGCAGGGGGGCACCTCTAGACACAACAATTGATCTCTTGATCTCTTAGCCGTGTGCGGTGCCCCCCTCCACCATAGTTCTCCTCGATAATTATTGTAGCGGTGCTTAGGCGAAGCCCTGCGACGGTAGAACATCAAGATCGTCACCACGCCGTCGTGCTGACGGAACTCTCCCTCGACACTCGGCTGGATCGGAGTTCGAGGGACGTCATCGAGCTGAACGTGTGCTAGAACTCGGAGGTGCCATAGTTTCGGTGCTTGATCGGTCGGGCCGTGAAGACGTACGACTACATCAACCGCGTTGTTCTAACGCTTCCGCTTTCGGTCTACGAGGGTACGTAGACTCACTCTCCCCTCTCGTTGCTATGCATCTGGTAGATAGATCTTGCGTGATCGTAGGAAAATTTTAAAATACTACGTTCCCCAACAGTGGCATCATGAGCCAGGTCTATGCGTAGATGATATGCACGAGTAGAACACAATGAGTTGTGGGCGATACTAGTCATACTGCTTACCAGCATGTCATACTTTGCTTCAGCGGTATTGTGAGATGAAGCGGCCCGGACCGACATTACGCGTACGCTTACGCGAGACTGGTTTCACCGTTAAGAGCACTCGTTGCTTAAAGGTGACTGGCGGGTGTCTGTCTCTCTCACTTTAGCTGAATCAAGTGCGGCTACGCCCGGTCCTTGTGAAGGTTAAAACAACACATACTTGACGAAACATCGTTGTGGTTTTGTATGCGTAGGTAAGAACGGTTCTTGCTAAGCCCGTAGCAGCCACGTAAAACTTGCAACAACAAAGTAGAGGACGTCTAACTTGTTTTTGCAGGGCATGTTGTGATGTGATATGGTCAAGACATGATGAGTTATACGGTTTTGTATGAGATGATCATGTTTTGTAATGTTATCGACAACTGGCAGGAGCCATATGGTTGTCGCTTTATTGTATGAAATGCAATCGCCATGTAATTGCTTTACTTTATCACTAAGCGGTAGCGATAGTCGTAGAAGCAATAGTTGGCGCGACGACAACGATGCTACGATGGAGATCAAGGTGTCGCGCCGGTGACGAAGGTGATCATGACGATGCTTTGGAGATGGAGATCAAAAGCACAAGATGATGATGGCCATATCATGTCACATATTTTGATTGCATGTGATGTTTATCTTATTATGCTTCTTATTTTGCTTAGAACGACGGTAGCATTATAAGATGATCCCTTACTAAATTTCAAGGTATAAGTGTTCTCCCTGAGTATGCACCGTTGCGAAAGTTCGTCGTGCCGAGACACCACGTGATGATCGGGTGTGATAAGCTCTACGTTCAAATACAACGGGTGTAAGCCAGTTTTGCACACGCAGAATACTCGGGTTAAACTTGACGAGCCTAGCATATGCAGATATGGCCTCGGAACACTGGAGACCGAAAGGTCGAGCGTGAATCATATAGTAGATATGATCAACATAAGATGTTCACCATTGAAACTACTCCATCTCACGTGATGATCGGACATGGTTTAGTTGATTTGGATCACGTGATCATTTAGATGACCGGAGGGATGTCTATCTAAGTGGGAGTTCTTTAAGTAATATGATTAAATTGAACTTTAATTTATCATGAACTTAGTCCTGGTAGTATTAGCATATCTATGTTGTAGATCAATAGCTCGCGATGTTGCTCCACGTTTATTTTTATATGTTCCTAGAGAAATATAAGTTGAAAGATGTTAGTAGCAATGATGCGGACTAGGTCCGTGATCTGAGGATTATCCTCATTGTTGCACAGAAGAATTATGTCCTTGATGCACCGCTAGGTGACAGACCTATTGCAGAAGCAGATGTAGACGTTATGAACGTTTTGACAAAAGCTCGGTATGATGACTACTTGATAGTTTAAGTGCACCATGCTTTACGGCTTAGAACCGGGAATTCAAAAACGTTTTGAACGCCACGGAGCATATAAGATGTTCCAAGAGTTGAAATTAGTATTTCATACTCATGCCCGTGTCGAGAGGTATGAGACCTCTGACAGTACTTTGCCTACAAGATGGAGGAGAATAGCTCAACCAGTGAGCATGTGCTCAGATTGTCTGGGTACTACAATTGCTTGAATCCAGTGGGAGTTAATCTTCCAGATAAGATAGCAATTGACAAAGTTCTCTAGACACTATCACCGAGTTAGTAGAACTTCGTGATGAACTATAATATGCAAGGGATGACAAAAGTAATTCCCGAGCTCTTCGCGATACTGAAATCGGCGAAGGTAGAAATCAAGAAAGAGCATCAAGTGTTGATGGTTAACAAGACCACTTGTTTTAAGTAAAGGGCAAAGGGATAGAAGGGGAACTTCAAGAAGAATGAAAAGCAAGTTGTCACTCCCGTGAAGAAACCCAAAGCTAAACTCAAGCCTGAAACTAAGTGCTTTTACTGCAAAGGAAATGGTCACTGGAAGTGGAACTGCCCTAGATATTTGGCGGATAAGAAGGATGGCAAAGTGAACAAAGGTATATTTGATATACAAATTATTGATGTGTATTTTACTAGTGTTCATAGCAACCCCTCGGTATTTGATACTGGTTCAGTAGCTAAAGAGTAGTAACTCGAAATGGGAGTTGCATAATGAACAGAAACTAGTTAAAGGATGAAGTGACGATGTGTATTGGAAGTGGTTCCAAGATTGATATGATCATCATCGCACAGTCCCTATACTTTCGGGATTAGTGTTGAACCTAAATAAGTGTTATTTGGTGTTTGTGTTGAGCATGAATATGATTTGATCATGTTTATTGCAATACGGTTATTCATGTAAGTTAGAGAATAATTGTTGTTCTGTTTACATGAATAAAACCTTCTATGGTCATACACCCAATGAAAATGGTTTGTTGGATCTCGATCGTGTGATACACATATTCATAATATTGAAGGCAAAAGATGCAAGGTTAATAATGATAGTGCAACTTATTTGTGGCACTGCCGTTTAGGTCATATTGGTGTAAAGCGCATGAAGAAACTCCATAGTGATGGACTTTTGGAATCACTTGATTATGAATCACTTGGTGCTTACGAACCATGCCTCATGGGCAAGATGACTAAAACTCCGTTCTCCGGAACAATGGAGCGAGCAACAGATTTGTTGGAGATCATACATACAGATGTATGTGAACCAATGAGTGTTGAAGCTCGCGGCGGGTATCGTTATTTTCTGACCTTCACTGATGATTTGAGCAGATATGGGTATATCTACTTAATGAAGCACAAGTCTGAAACATTTGAAAAGTTCAAAGAATTTCAGAGTGAAGTGGAGAATCATCGTAACAAGAAAATAAGAGTTTCTACGATATGATCGTAGAGGTAAAATATTTGAGTTAGCGAGTTTGGCCTTCAGTAAAAACAATGTGAAATAGTTTCACTACTCACGCCACCCGGAACACCAAAGCATAATGGTGTGTCCGAACATTGTAATCGTACTTTATTAGATATGATGCGATCTATGATGTCTCTTACCGATTTACCACTATCGTTTTGGGTTATGCATCAGAGACAGCTGCATCCACGCTAAATAGGGCTACATCTAAATGTGTTGAGACGACGCCTTATGAACTGTGGTTTGGCAAGAAACCAAAGTTGTCGTTTCTTAAAGTTTGGGGTTGCGATGCTTATGTGAAAAAGCTTCAACCTGATAAGCTCGAACCCAAGTCGGAGAAATGTGTCTTCATAGGATACCCAAAAGAGACTGTTGGGTACACCTTCTATCACAGATCCGAAGGCAAGATATTCGTTGCTAAGAATGGATCCTTTCTAGAGAAGGAGTTTCTCTCGAAAGAAGTGAGTGGGAGGAAAGTAGAACTTGATGAGGTAATTGTACCTTCTCCAGGATTGGAAAGTAGTACATCACAGAAAATTGTTCCAGTGATTCCTACACCAATCAGTGAGGAAGTTAATGATGATGATCAGGAAACTTCGGATCAAGTTTCTGCTGAACGTCGTAGATCAACCAGAGTACGTTCCGCACCAGAGTGGTACGGCAACCCAGTTCTGGAAATCATGTTACTAGACCATGATGAACCTACGAACTATGAGGAAGCGATGATGAGCCCAGATTCCGCAAAATGGCTTGAGGCCATGAAATCTGAGATGGGGTCCATGTATAGGAACAAAGTGTGGACTTTGGTTGACTTGCCCGATGATCGGCAGGCCATCGAAAATAAATGGATCTTCAAGAGGAAGACCGACGCAGACGGTAATGTTACTGTTTACAAAGCTCGACTTGTTGCGAAAGGGTTTCGACAAGTTCAAGGAGTTGACTACGATGAGACTTTCTCACCTGTAGCGATGCTTAAGTCTGTCCGAATCATGTTAGCAATTGCCGCATTTTATGAAATTTGGCAAATGGATAACAAAACTGCATTCTTTAATGGATTTATTAAAGAGGACTTGTATATGATGCAACCAGAAGGTTTTGTCAATCCTAAAGGTACTAACAGAATGTGCAAGCTCCAGCGATCCATCTATGGACTGGTGCAAGCATCTCGGAGTTGGAATATACGCTTTGATAAGTTGATCAAAGCATATAGATTTATACAGACTTGCGGTGAAGCCTGTATTTACAAGAAGTGAGTGGGAGCACTACAACCTTTCTGATAAGTATATGTGAATGACATATTGTCGATCAGAAATGATGTAGAATTTTCTGGAAAGCATAAAGGAGTGTTTGAAAGGAGTTTTTCAAAGAAAGACCTTGGTGAAGCTGCTTACATATTGGGCATCAAGATCTATAGAGATAGATCAAGACGCTTGATAAGACTTTCGATGAGTACATACCTTGATAAGATTTTGAAGTAGTTCAAAATGGATCAGTCAAAAAAGGAGTTCTTGCCTGACTTGTAAGGTGTGAAGTTGGGTAAGACTCAAAGCCAGACCACGACAGAAAAATATAGAGAGAATGAAAGTCATTCCCTATGCCTCAGCCATAGGTTCTATAAAGTATGCCATGCTGTGTACCAAACATGTTGTGTAACTTGCCATGAGTTTGTCAAGGGGGTACAATAGTGATCCAGGAGTAGATCACTGTACAGCGGTCAAAATTATCCTTAGTTACTGGATGACTAAGGAAATGTTTCTCGATTATGGAGGTGATAAAGAGTTCGTCGTAAAGGGTTACGCCGATGCAAGCTTTGACACTAAATCCAGATGACTCTAAGTATCAATCTGGATGTGTATTGAAAGTGGGAGCAATTAGCTAGAGTAATTCTATGCAGAGCATTGTATACATAGAAATTTGCGAAATACATACGGATCTGAATGTGACAGACCCGTTGACTAAACTTCTCTCACAAGCAAAACATGATCACACCTTATTACTCTTGGGTATTAATCACATAGCGATGTGAACTAGATTATTGACTCTAGTAAACCCTTTGGGTGTTGGTCACATGGCGATGTGAACAATGGGTGTTATTCACATAACGATGTGAACTATCGGTATTAAATCACATGGCGATGTGAGCTAGATTATTGACTCTAGTGCAAGTGGGAGACTAAAGAAAATATGCCCTAGAGGCAATAATAAAGTTGTTATTTATATTTCCTTATATCATGATAAATGTTTATTATTCATGCTAGAATTGTATTAACCGGAAACTTAGTACATGTGTGAATACATAGACAAAACAGTATGTCCCTAGTATGCCTCTACTAGACTAGCTCATTGATCAAAGATGGTTATGTTTCCTAGCCATAGACATGAGTTGTCATTTGATCAATGGGATCACATCATTAGGAGAATGATGTGATGGACTAGACCCATCCGTTAGCATAGCACTATGATCGTTTAGTTTTACTGCTATTGCTTTCTTCATGACTTATACATGTTCCTATGACTATGAGATTATGCAACTCCCGAATACCGTAGGAACACCTTGTGTGCTATCAAACGTCACAACGTAACTGGGTGATCATAAAGATGCTCTACAGGTGTCTCCGAAAGTATTCGTGGTGTTGGCATAGATCAAGATTAGGATTTGTCACTCCGAAGTGTCGGAGAGGTATCTCTGGGCCCTCTCGGTAACACACATCATAATAAGCCTTGCAAGCAAAAGACTAATGAGTTAGTCACGAGATGATGTGTTACGGAACGAGTAAAGAGACTTGCCGGTAACGAGATTGAACTAGGTATAGAGATACCGACGATCGAATCTCGGGCAAGTAACATACCGATGACAAAAGGAACAACGTATGTTGTTATGCGGTTTGACCGATAAAGATCTTCGTAGAATATGTGGGAGCCAACATGAGCATCCAGGTTCCGCTATTGGTTATTGACCGGAGACGTGTCTCGGTCATGTCTACATAGTTCTCGAACCCGTAGGGTCCGCACGCTTAAGGTTTCGATGATAGTTTTATTATGAGTTTATGAGTTTTGATGTACCGAAGGAGTTCGGAGTCCCGGATGAGATCGGGGACATGACGAGGAGTCTCAAAATGGTCGAGACGTAAAAATCGATATATTGGACGACTATATTCGGACATCGGAAAGGTTCCGAGTGATTCGGGTATTTTCGGAGTACCGGGGAGTTACGGGAATAGAGGAGAGAGGCCAAAAGGAAGGAGGCGTGCACCCCCCTTCTGGTCCGAATTGGACAAGGGGTGCAGCCCCCTTTTCCTTCTCCCTCTCCCCCTCTTTCCTTCTCTCCTACTCCGGAAAGGAAAGGGGAATCCTACTAGGACTTGGGAGTCCTAGTAGGACTCCCCACACTTGGTGCGCCCCCTCTAGGGCCGGCCTCTCCCTCCCTCCTTTATATACGGGGGCAGGGGGGCACCTCTAGACACAACAATTGATCTCTTGATCTCTTAGCCGTTTGCGGTGCCCCCCTCCACCATAGTTCTCCTCGATAATTATTGTAGCGGTGCTTAGGCGAAGCCCTGCGACGGTAGAACATCAAGATCGTCACCACGCCGTCGTGCTGACGGAACTCTCCCTCGACACTCGGCTGGATCGGAGTTCGAGGGACGTCATCGAGCTGAACGTGTGCTAGAACTCGGAGGTGCCGTAGTTTCGGTGCTTGATCGGTCGGGCCGTGAAGACGTACGACTACATCAACCGCGTTGTTCTAACGCTTCCGCTTTCGGTCTACGAGGGTACGTAGACTCACTCTCCCCTCTCGTTGCTATGCATCTGGTAGATAGATCTTGCGTGATCGTAGGAAATTTTTAAAATACTACGTTCCCCAACAGTTCCTTTTGTCTTTGATGATGATTGTTTAGAAGCATCTGAAATACTTAAGAAAGCTTTGATCTCTGCACCCATTGTCCAGCCACCTGACTGGAATTTACCCTTTGAAATTATGTGCGATGCTAGTGATTATGCTGTAGGTACTGTTCTAGGACAAAGAGTTGATAAGAAATTAAATGTTATCCAGTATGCTAGTAAAACCCTAGACAGTGCCCAGAGAAATTATGCTACTACTAAAAAAGAATTTTTAGCAGCTGTATTTGCTTGTGATAAGTTCAGTCCTTATATCGTTGATTCTAAAGTAACTGTTCTCATTGATCATGCTGTTATTAAATATCTTATGGAAAAGAAGGATGCTAAACCTAGACTTATTAGATGGGTTCTCCTGCTACAAGAATTTGATTTGCATATTACTGATAGAAAGGGAGCTGAGAACCCCATTGCACACAACTTGTCTAGGTTAGAGAATATTCTTGATGGCCCACTACCTATTGATGATAGCTTTCCTGATGAACAATTAGCTGTCATAAATGCTTCTCGTACTGCTCCATGGTATGTTGATTATGCTAATTACATTGTTGCTAAATTTATACCACCTAGTTTCACATACCAACAAAAGAAAAAGTTTTTCTATGATTTAAGACATTACTTCTGGGATGACCCACACCTTTATAAAGAAGGAGCAGATGGTATTATTAGACGTTGATTACCTGAGCATGAACATGAATAGATCCTATGCAAGTGTCACTCCGAGGCTTATGGAGGACACCACGCTGGAGATAGAACTGCACACAAGGTACTGCAATCTGGTTTTATTGGCCTACTCTCTTCAAGGATGCCCGTAAGTTTGTCTTATCCTGTGATGGATGTCAAAGAATTGGTAATATCAGTAGACGTCAAGAAATTCCCATGAATTATTCACTTGTTATTGAACCATTTGATGTCTGGGGCTTTGATTATATGGGACCGTTTCCTTCGTCTAATGGGTATACACATATCTTAGTTGATGTTGATTACGTTACTAAGTGGGTAGAAGCTATTCCAACTAGTAGAGCTGATCATAACACCTCTATTAAGATGCTTAGAGAAGTTGTTTTTCCAAGGATTGGAGTCCCTAGATACTTCATGACTGATGGTGGTTCACACTTTATTCATGGTGCTTTCCGTAAAATGCTTGCTAAGTATGATGTTAATCATAGAATTGCATCCCCATACCACCCACTGTCTAGCGGTCAAGTAGAACTAAGTAACAGAGAGCTGAAATTAAATTTGCAAAAGACTGTTAATAGGTCTAGAAAGAATTGGTCCAAGAAACTTGATGATGCATTATGGGCCTATAGAACTGCATATAAAAATCCTATGGGCATGTCTCCGTATAAAATGGTTTATGGAAAAGCATGTTACTTACCTCTCGAAATAGAACATAAGACAAATTGGGCTATTAAAGAGCTATGATTTCAAACTTGCCGATGAGAAGAGGTTATTTGACATTAGCTCGCTTGATGAATGGAGAACCCAGGCCTATGAAAATGCCAAACTGTTTAAAGAAAAAGTTAGAAGATGGCATGACAAAAGGATACGAAAGCGTGAGTTTAACATAGGAGATTATGTTTTGCTATACAACTCTCGTTTAAGATTTTTTGCAGGAAAACTTCTCTCTAAATGGGAAGGTCCTTACGTTATCAAGGAGGTCTATTGCTCCAGTGCCATAAAAATCAATAACTTCGAAGGCACAAATCCGAAGGTAGAACGGCCAAAGAATCAAAGATTATATCTCGGGTAATCCAATAAATGTTGAAACCAATGTTATTGAAACTGTAACCCCGGAGGAATACATAAGGGACACTTTCCAGAATGATTCAGACTCGAAAAGGGAAGAGGTATGTGGTACGGTAAGTACACCGACACCAAAACAGTTCTAATGGCAATTTTTCTCCGTTTTGGAATATTTAAGAAAATAGGAAAATAAGAAGTAGTCCGAAAGGGACACAAGGCGCCCACGAGGCGCGCCCTACCCCGTGGGCGTGCCCCCTACCTTGTGGGTGCTACTTCTCGAGCTTGCATTTTATTCCCTCGAAGAGGAAAGGGTGATGCATCACAGTAGCATAAGTATTTCCCTCAGTTTTTTAGAACCAAGGTATCAATCCTGTAGGAGACCACGCACGAGTCCCTCATACCTGCACAAACAAATAAAACCATCCAGTCAATGCGATAAAAGGGGTTGTCAATCGCTTCTCGGTCACATACAAAGTGAGATCTGATAGATATGATAAGATAATATTTTTGGTATTTTTGGTATAAAGATTGAAAGTAAATATTGCAAAACAAAAGTAAAGTAAAGATAAATAGTTGATGGAAGATTAATATGATGAAGATAGACCCAGGATCCAAAGGTTTCACTTGTGGCTTCTCTCATGATAGCAGATTTCTACGGTGGGTGAACAAATTACTATCGAGCAATTGATAGAAAAGCACATAGTTATAAGAATATCTAGGCATGATCATTGTATATAGGCATCACATCCGTGACAAGTAGACCGAAATGATTCTGCATCTACTACTATTACTTCACACATTGTCGGGGTTTTCGTGCGACATATGCCAAAGGATGGCTTATCATGCATGGGGTCAAGAGAACGTCGCCGTGCCCTCGAAGCGGGATAAGGTGATACTTAGGACGCCTACGAATCTTACCCAGGTTTGGGGCTCTCTGTGGAGATAACACCCCTAGTCCTGCTCTGCGGGGACTCCGCGTCATGACTATCGTCAATATGGTAGCTACAAGGTTGTTCCTTGAGCTGTGTTGTCTAGAGGAGGAAGAAGGGCAAGGCTAGCTCTCTCCTCTCCTTCTAGGGATGCAGGTGGTGGCTAGGGTTTCTTCCCTCTCTCTGTGTATCTCTCAATGCCTAACCCCTCTGCATGGTGGACCCTGGGGGTTTGTATAGGCCTACCCCCAGGGCTTTAATGGTTATCCGGCAGGGTGCGGGCCCCGGCCGTCGGTGTCTCTGGGCGCCGGCTTCTCCGCCGGCTGCTGAGTCCTGCCGCTCGGTGGGTCCCGCCGGCTGTCGGGGACATGTCCATCCTGTGGGCACACCGCCTGTGGGCCACGGTGACTGCATTCTACTGTTGACGTCCTTCTACTAACGAAGGCGCCGTTGAGGAGGGAGTGGCGACAGTGCCGCCGCCTCGCAGTCGTACACTGTTGCCACGCCCCATCTTTTTTATCTTGATGGGGTTCAGACTTCAAGGGAACGTTAGGCCGCCTGCTATAGGGCGGCCCGTTCCCCCATGACGTCTGCCAAAGGCCGGCCGCTTCTTGATGGCTCACTGAGGGGTGGGGCCTGCCGCCTGCGGGCCGCACCGCCTCCAGATCGTGGGATCATGGTTTCTACTGACCAAGGCGAGATCACAGGAGACATGGATACAGTGGCGCCGACCAAGGGGTGTCCGCGAGGTACACCCACACTATGGCCACGCTATCTTAGATTCTGGGGGGCAGGCTCCACTGTAGCCACACACTAATCGTGTCGTAGACCCTCAGCGCTTACTCCGAGGGGGAAGCATGGGGCCGTCTGCTAGATGTCGGCTGTTTTGGAGCCACCTGTTGGTGATTTGCCGCCTGCCGGCAGCCGGCTCCTGGGACCTGGTGGCCCTAGGAGGCGGCCTGATTACACAGACGACCGAAAGATGGCAGACGGCCTGAATGTCTTGAAACGCCATGGGTGGTCGATGAGGACACCCGTGGTCAATATCTCCGACAGTAGTCCCCGAAGCTGGTGGAGCTGTGTGGTCGTGATCGGGACTGCGGGGCTTCAGCAGCTTCCCTCTCTGTATGATGAATGATTGATCTCCCCGTCCGTCTTCTGGAGGTGCTGGCTGCCAGATTTGAATCGTCAGGAAGAAGGTGGCCGAACGGCCGGCTGGTCGTGGGGTGGGACTGCCGCTCGTTGCCCGCGCGCCACGCGGCGTCATCATGCCAAGCCGGCCTGCCATCCCATGCGCGCGACGGGACGCCACAACAGGCTCGGGCCCACCACTAAAGGGCCTCGGCACGCGCGCGGATCCGCTGCGGCCGAGGTGGTCGGTTGCCCTTCCCATGCACATTTAATGCATGCAGTTAAGGCGCAAAAAGCACGGGTCGTGCGAGGCGTGGCGCAGTTAATCCCGTGCCCCGCCCCCTCGGCTTCGTCGCCCCGGGCAGATAAGTAGGCGCGGGAGGGGGCTGGCGTAACGTACACGTGCCCCCCATCTCCTTCTCCTTCCTTGCTTCCCTTGCGCTAGTACCTCCGCCGCGCCCACCAGAGCCCGTGCTCGTCCAGCCCTCTCGCCATACTGCCTTGGCTCGCCCAGAGCCATGGCTGCCGAAGCGCCGGTTCACCGCTCCGGCGAGTGGGATGGTAGCGAGATTCACGAGGACCACATCGACTTCCTCCGCCGGTCGCAGCAGCTTCCCGCCGCCGCGAACGTGGGGGTGCACCTTGCGCTGATGAAGGAGCTCAGGCCGCTGCCACGGCTCGGTGAACGTGTCATCTTCCGCTCGTTCCTCAAGTTCTACGGCTTGCAGCCCAAGCACCTTACGCCAAACACGGTGGTGCTGATCGCCGCCTTCGCCACTCTATGCGAGGGCTACCTCGGAGTGCTCCCCACACTCGAGCTGTGGGGGGAACTTTTTTACCTGAAGCTTGGCACCGTCCTCAGGGGCGAGGCGGGCCAGTGCGGTGCCTACGTCATGGTGTGGTGTACCGGAGCTAGGAACTACTTCCCGATAGTTGCCCTAGTGCACTCGGCGAAGCTGTGGTTGAAGACGTACTTCTAAGTTTGGAACGTCGACTTCGAGCGGGACTGCCTCAACCTGCCAGACTACGCAGCCGGTCCGCCTGCCGAGCCCCGCTCCTCCTGGAGGTTCCGGCCAACATCTCTCACACGCACCGCCTCCATCGCCGTGGCCCGCCTTCAGGAGTTGACGGAAGTGGAGGGCCTTGTGGGCGCAGACTTGCTGACCGCCTTCGCGGAGCGCCGTGTGCTGCCGATGCAGTCCCGGCCCCACCTGATCATCGACATGAGCGGGCCCCGGGACCCTAGCCGGGCGTGCACCAAACAGATGCCGTACGCGGAGGTAGCCCGCTTGGTGGATTCCATCTCCAATTGCAAAATGTCGGAGTCGAGCTGGGCGTTTGGCAAGCAGACGTATAGTCGCAACAATCCCCTGCCTGCGGTAAGCTCCTTTCTTTTTTTCTTCTTTCCCCCGCCTGGCTTGTTCTTGCCGCCTGACCATCGCGCCGTGTTCCAGCGCTTCCCAGGCCAACCAGCGCCGGGCTTGGGAGGCTCGGGCCACCCGCTGATGCCAGACCGCTCTCAGAGCGACACGAGCGACCCTGATCTGGGGGCGGCCGCCATGGAGGAGAAATAGGTCACAGGCGGCGGAGACATGCCAGCAGGCGGCTCGTCAGGAGGCCGCGTCGGGGACTGGCGGATGATGACGAGGACGATGAGGTACCGCATCGTGTCCAAGAGGCAGATCCGGTGGGAGGCGGCTCCTCGATGGCGCCGCCAGCAGCAGCCAGCAGGTCGAAGCGCCGGGCTACCACCGGGTTGTATGGCAGCCGGCCCAAAAAGCCCAAGGCCTCAGCCGCCACCACCAAGCGCCAGGAGGCGGCAGACAAGGCGGCCTTTCTTCAAAGGGTCCCTAAGCCAAAGCCGACCGTGTCCGTGTAAGCGCCCTGCTCTTCTTTTTCTTTTGTGTTTTCCTTGGTCTTTCTCTTTTTCTGTGAGTGATTCCTGTGTCTCCCTGCATCCTTCTGAACAGAGCTTCGCTTTCCCTCTCGCGAGCTCCCGTCGGCTCGGTAGTTGGGACGGCGGAGGCCTCAACCACCCCACGCCGCGTGGACCCAGCCGTCGCCCTCCGAGAGGCGACAAAAAGGAACGCGCAGGAGGCGCAGGAGGAGCGGGACGCCGCGGCCCGCAAGAAGGTGAAGGTGTCCCAGGCGGCGCAAGCAGAGACCGACGCCGCAGCCAAGGCCGAGGCCGAGGCGGCAACCAAGGCTCAGGCGGACGCCGCTGTTAGGGTGTAGGAGCAGGAGACTGCCCGCCGGCGGTCGTCGGAACCTGCTGGTCCCCATCACGTGGCTCCATCTGAGCCGTCTGGTCAAGCGCCGGCTGGTGGTGACCAACCGGTTTTGGAGAGGGAGGGGGATGGCCCGGCGGTCATGGAGGTGGGCGCAGCCCCCTTTGCGCCGCCTGCTGACGTGCGGGACAGTCGGCCCGAGGGAGCGATCGCGCCATCTGACGGAGGCGGACTGGTGGTGGGTTCGCTTCCCACCACCCAGATTCAAGTGCGCCCGCGTTTGGTGAGGGTGGCCTCGGCCCCGTGACAAGTAGAAGCCGGCACAACCAGCTCGTCATCGCCAGACAACGAGGCTACTAGCGCCGCGCCGCCAGGTTGGTCGCCTGGCAGTGGCGGCATTTTAAATGTCGCCTCCGAGGATGTCTTGGACCGGTTCAACGCCCAAGGTGAGACCCTGCAAAAGGCTTTGCAGGACTTCTTGGCCACGTGGACTGCCGTCCGGGTATGTCAATTTCTTATTTTGTTTTGTATTCCTTCAATTTTTCTCGTGGGGGCGCGTCAGCGCACCCACTTGGTGTAGTCCCCGAGTTCCAGGCCGGCTGCTGAGCAGGCGGCCTGGAACTCCAAGGTAATTCCCGTGAATTAACTTGTTTCTTGACGTCCTTGTCGCAGGACTACCACAGTCTTCGGGTGGCCGCCTACAACTCCCAGCACCAGTATTTGACCAAGCTGAAGGCCGCCTTGGATGAGAGTCGGAGTAAGTGCCTCCCTCCTCTTCTCCTTGCGGGGGCGCGTGAGCGCACCCGCTAGGTGTAGTCCCCGAGTTCCGGGCCGGCTGCTGAGCAGGCGGTCTGGAAGTCCAAGGTTTAATTTGTCTTTGGTTGGAGCTGACATCCTCTTCTTCTTCTCTTGTCAACAACCGTAGCTAACCTTCGGACCCAGCTAGGCGGGGTCCAGGCCGAGGTCCTTACCAAGGAGCAGGAGCGCTGCCAGGCTGTCCAGGATCGCGACTGCCTGGCCAAAGAACTGGCAGACCAGGCGGAGAAGCACAAGGCGGAGTTCAAGAAGCTGGCGGACAACGCAGAGCTCCGTCGGGCCGAGTTCGAGACTCAACGCTCGAACTGGGCCTGAACGGAGAAGGACCTGCACGACGGCTACGAGGCGATCGAGGACATGGTTGATGGTAAGTTGCTTCTTCTCTTCCGTGCAATTGCCGCCTGCCATAGGAGTCGGCTCTCATCTTCTTATTCTTTCATCTTTTTCCTGGCGCAGAGTTCTTCCCTGGCCACTCCGCCGTCGTCAGCCAGGATATCGAAGCCCGGTGTGACTAAAGGCGCCGGGCCGGCGTGGAGATCACACTCAATGCGCCACGCACCCTCAGCGAGCAAGTCCTTGCCGTGAAGGCACACATGCAGCCACCCACCGAATGATTCGCCGCCTGCAACGTGTTGGCTCCCAGGTGTTGGCCTCCCTCTGGCCAGACGTCCCAGCTCCGCGCACTCCTAGCCGGACTGCTGAGTGGCCGGAGGTGGTAGTCGGCCGCTTCGAGGCCTGGAAGGGCGCTGCTGCAAGGGCTGGCACACGGGCGACCTTGGAATTTGCCAAGGGCTAGTATCCCGACCTGGATCTTGCCCAACTGGCGTTTTTCCGCCTGGAGGCCGAGCCCGAGCTGGCGGCGGTGCGGGGGGACCTCATCAAGCGTGCCGCCGCGATCACTGATTATGCTGACACCGCTGTCTTCATCCCAGAGTTGGATGAAAATGATCGTGCGGTGCTGCCTGATCAGTTTGGGATAGGCTTTGCGGCGCCCGAGGAGCCTGACGAGGAGATTGCCTCGAGCGACGAAGGCGAAGACGAGGAGGACAAGGACGAGGAAGGCAGCCCTCTGGAAAGTGAGCCACTTGTTCGTCCTCAGCTTGACCAAGCTTTGATGAGCGGGCCGCGAGGAACTGCGCCGTCTGCCACAGAAGGCGACCAAGCTGAGGTCCACCGGGCGGCTCCCCGAGTAGCCGGTGCAGCGGACTCCACGGCGCTGCCAGATCCGCCTGCTGCTCCTTCAGCCTAGGCGGCCATGCTATCTTTTTCTTTTCTATTTGCTCTGTAACCAGACAAGTTACTCTTGTGCAATTCCACCCATTGGGTGTACCTTAAGACTTTGTTGAATGGCGGCCGTGGGCCTTTCCTATGTAAATATTCTATTAATCTCGCATATGTTTATGCTCTTTGCCGAGTTCTAGTCTTGACACTGCCTTTGGTTCTTTTGGGCATTTTTCTTTTGTCGTCCCCTTTGACTGCTGCCCTGCCAGCCAGGCAGCCACTCTGTGGTCTGTGGCTCGGTCAGGGACTTGGCCATTTTTAGGATAGGCAAGCATCTTGTCGTCTGGAACGTGGCTTGGCCAAGCTAGAACCCGGTCGGCCGGTTGCTCAGCAGCCGGACGGCTTGTTTCAAAGGTCGTCTTGACCTATGCTTGCTCTTTTCCTTAGCCATTTTCATGTGGACATCACTTATTGCCTTTGACTCCTGCCAGTCGGATAGCTGCATTCTACGAGTCTATGACTTTTAGGAAAGAGAGGGCTTGGATGCCGACACATTACTTGTCCGACTTTTGGAGAATTCAAACATAGGGCAAGGCGGTAAACCCCCAGGCCGACTGGTCGGTCCCAGTGCCGGGCGAAGGAATGAAATAACACATTCACATGCATAATCTTATCATATAGATAAAGGAAGGGCAGTCCTCGAGTACTCCTCGGGGTGCCCGTTGTCTCTAAAAATACAATAGATGGTATGATACATACTGCCTTTAGCTGTAAAAGCGGCGAAGGAGATTTGCATTCCATGGGCGCTCTGATTCTTTGCCTGAGTCATCTCGCTTGCACGCTCTTGGCTTCTGCGCGTCGATGAGGTAGTAGGAGTTGTAGCCTAGGACCTTGCTGACGATGAAAGGCCCTTCTCAAGGGGCCGAAAGCTTGTGCTGGCGAGGTGTCCGCTGGATCAGGCGGAGCACAAGTTCCCCCTTGCAGAAAGAGCGCGGCTTGACCCGCCGGCTGTGGTATCGGTGCAAACCTTGCTGATAGATGGCGGACCGACAGAGTGCTAGCAGTCGGGCCTCCTCCAGCAGGTCGACATCGTCTTCACGTGCTTCTTTTGCTTCGGCTTCTGTGTACATGGTGACACGAGGCGAGTCAAACTCAAATCTATTGGGATGATGGCCTCAGCCCCATAGACAAGGAATAAAGGGGTGAAGCCAGTTGATTTGTTTGGCGTCGTTCTGAGGCTCCAGAGGACAGACGGCAATTCTTTGATCCAGCAGCCGGCCGATCGTTCCAAGGGTTCGACCAGCCGGGGCTTGATGCCGGACAAGACGAGGCCGTTTGCACGCTCAACCTGGCCGTTTGACCGCGGGTGAGCAACGGACGCTAAGTCCAGCCGGATGCCCTGCGTTGCGCAGAAACGGGCCAAAGCTCCTTTGGCAAAGTTT
This sequence comes from Secale cereale, assembly GCA_902687465.1. Taxonomy (NCBI): domain Eukaryota; kingdom Viridiplantae; phylum Streptophyta; class Magnoliopsida; order Poales; family Poaceae; genus Secale; species Secale cereale. The sequence goes on along the minus strand of LR738709.1, from coordinate 629,519,248 downwards.
GTGTCGTTGTCGGTGATGATGCTGTGCGGTATGCCGTACCGGACTGTGATGTCGACGATGAAGCTCACGACAGTCGGACCGTTGAGTTTCTTGATTGGTCTTGCTTCAATCCACTTGGTGAACTTGTCCACATCGACAAGTAAGTGAGTCATGCCGCCGCATGCTATCTTGAAGGGGCTCACCATGTCCAGTCCCCAAACTGCAAATGGCCATGTGATGGGGATGGTCTTGAGTGCAGAAGCCAGCAAGTGTTGCTTTGAGCTGAAGCGCTGGCATCCGTTGCATTTCTTGACCACGTCCTTGGCGTCGTCCAAAGCAGTCGGCCAGAAGAAACCATGGCGAAAAGCTTTGGCGACGAGGGACCTGGAGGCCGCATGGTGGCCGCATTCGCCTTGATGAATGTCCCTCAAAATGGCCAAGCCCTTCTCCGGCTCTACACAGCGCTGGAACACGCTGGTCACGCTGCGTCTGACGAGCTCTCTGTTCACTATTGTGTATGCTGACGCTCTGCGTTGCACTTGTCGAGCCAGGGTCTCATCTATGGGCAACTCTCTTCTTAGGAGGAACTTGAGGATGGCCTGCGCCCATGATGGTGATGTGACCCCTGTCGCCTCGGCAACTGATACCATTGTGGTTGGGCCGGGTGGTGGAGGGCCGGGATTGGCCGCCGCTTGCTGCGTTCTTGAAGTCCCTGGGCCGGCTGCAGCAGTCCCCGGGCCGGGTTCTGAAGTCCCCGGGCCGGGTGTTGGCTCTGCAATCCCCGGGCCACTTGTTCATGTCTCTGAGCCGACTGTGGCAGTCCCCGAGACGGGTGTTGGTTCTGCAATCCCTGGGTCGGCTGCTGGCGCTGTAGTCCCTGGGCCGCCTGTTGAGGTCTTCGGGCCGGCTATAGCAGTCCCCGAGTTGGATCTGGTTGTTCCAGGGTCGGCCGGCATGAAGATTGACTCTGATTCTGGCGACGGCTGGATAGACAGCTTGCGCAGGCACTGGAGGGACACGCCGGCTAGTATCGCTTGCCGGGTTGATCCAATTCGCACCAAGGCATCTACTTGCTCGTTGTCGGCTCGTGGCACATGGAGGAACTCATAGCCGTCGAATTGCCCGCTGATCTGTTGGACAAGGAAACGATAACTGGCCATATTTGCATCCTTGACGTCCCAGTCGCCAGATGACTGCTGGACGACCAAGTCCGAGTCGCCGTAGCACATCACTCGGCGGATACCAATCTCCTTGGCCAGCCGGAGCCCATGAATGAGCGCTTCATACTTGGCCACATTGTTGGAGGCGGCAAAGTGGATTTGCAAGGTGTATTTGAGCTTGTCGCCTTTGGGGGAGGTGAGGACGACGCCGGCTCCTAAGCCAGTGCGCATCTTTGAACCATCGAAGTGCATCCGCCAATGGGTCGAGTCTGGAGCAGGCGGCAGCTATTGGGTCTTGGCCCAGTCGACAAGGAAGTCGGCCAGAGCTTGTGACTTGATGGTGGTGCGGGGCTGGTAGAAACTTGTGAAGGGGGCCAGCTCGATGGCCCACTTTGCCACCCGGCCTGATGCATCTCTGTTGCCCATGATCTCAGCAAGCGGGGCCGTACAGACGACCATAACGGGGTGCTCTTGGAAGTACTGCTTGAGCTTCTTGGCGGCAAAGTACATGCCATAACACATCTTCTGGTAGTGGGGTCTGCTTGGAGGCTGACAACACCTCACTCAAGTAGTAGACGGGCCTTTGGACCAGCAGTGCTTTGCTGTCCTCTGGGCGCTCAACCACGATCACGGTGCTGACCACCCGGTCGGTGGCGGCTATGTAAAGGAACATGGGTTCCTTGTCTGTTGGCGCCGCCAGGACAAGCGGTGTGGACAGCACATTCTTGAGCTGGCAGAAAGCCTCGTCCGCCTTGTCATTCCTCTCAAAGCAGGTGGTTTTCTTCATCAGCTGGTACAGAGGGAGTGCCTTCTCACCCAGTCGGCTGATGAACCGGCTGAGTGACGCCAAGCACCCGGTCAACTTCTGGACGTCTCGTATGCGGGTTGGTCTCTCCATCCTCTCGATGGCCTTGATCTTCACCGGGTTGCACTCGATGCCACGTTAGGAAGCCAAGGAGCTGGCCTGCTGGCACCCCGAAGACGCATTTCTCCAGGTTTAGCTGATCTGAAAGCGGCGCAGGTTTTCAAAGGTCTCTTGGTGGTCCTCTAGAAGAGTACCACGCTCCTCCGTCTTCACCATGATATCATCCAGGTAAACGTGGGCGTTTCTGCCAAGCTGCTTGAGGAGGCACTTTTGCATGCAACGCTGAAACGTGGCACCGTCATTTCTCAAGCCAAACGTCATGGTTAGGTAACAAAAGGCTCCAAATGGCATGAGGAAGGCGGTCTTCAGGCGATCAGCCGGATCCAGCTTGATCTGGTGGTACCCGGAATACGCATCTACGAAAGACAGCAGCTCGCATCTGGCTGTGGAGTCAATCACTTGATCTATTCGCGGCAGAGCTAACGGATCTTTGGGGCAGGCCTTGTTGAGGCTGGTGTAGTCGATACACATACACCACTTGTTGTTCTTCTTCAGCACAAGGACGGGGTTGGACAACCAATCTGGATAGAACACTTCCATGATGAAGCCGGCTGCTAGCAGGCGGGCAACCTCTTCACCGACAACTCTTTTCTTTTCTTCGGACAGGCGGCGAAGCGGCTGTCGGACCGGCTTCGCATCATCTCTCACGTGTAACTTGTGCTCGGCGAAATTCGTCGGGACACCCGGCATGTCCTTGGGGGACTGCTACTTCTCGAGCTTGCGTTGTATTCCCTCGAAGAGGAAAGGGTGATGCAACACAATAGCGTAAGTATTTCCCTCAGTTTTTGAGAACCAAGGTATCAATCCAGTAGGAGACCACGCGCAAATCCCTCGCCCTGCACAAACAAATAAGAACTTCGCAGCCAACGCGATAAGGGGTTGCCAATCCCTTTACGGTCACTTAAGAAAGTGAGATCTGATAGATAGGATAGTTTGATATTTTTGATATTTTTGGATATAAGAACAGAAAGTAAAAACAGCAAAGTCAAGTAGATGATAGATTAATATGTTGAGAATAGATCCGGGGCCATAGGTTTCACTAGTGGCTTCTCTCATGATAGCAGAATTCTACGGTGGGTGAACAAATTACTGTCGAGCAATTGATAGAAAAGTGAATAATTATGATAATATCTAGGCATGATCATTATATATAGGCATCACGTCCGTGACAAGTAGACCGAAACGATTCTGCATCTACTACTATTACTCCACACATCTGTTGGGGAACATAGAATAATTTTAAAATTTTCTACGCATCACCAAGATCAATCTATGGAGTCATCTAGCAACGAGGAAGAGGGGAGTGCATCTACATACCCTTGTAGATCGCGAGCGGAAGTGTTCAAGAGAACGGGGTTGATGGAGTTGTACTCGTCGTGATCCAAATCACCAATGGCCGAGCGTCGAACGGACGGCACCTCCGCGTTCAACACACGTATGGTTGGGAGAGACGTCTCCTCCTTCTTGATCCAGCAAGGGGGGAGGAGAGGTTGATGGTGATCCAGCAGCACGACGGCGTGGTTGTGGAAGCAGCGGGGATCTCGGCCGGGCTTCGCCAAGCTCAGCGAGAGGGAGAGGTGTTACGGGGGGAGAGGTGATGGGCCTCTAGCCCCTCATTGGTTACCCCAAGTGGAAGGTGTGAGATGTAGTGTTGCGGAAGTTTTTCCCTTGGCAAGATACCAAGGATCGAATCCCCAGAGACTCCTAGGTTCAACAAGAAGGTGTCAACTGCTAACGGCGCCAGATATTAGCAATCAACATGGACCTACACACAGATACAAATAACTTTGCTCCCAACGAGTACAGAGAGGTTGTCAATCCCTCCGGCCTTGTAGTTCACAAAGGATTGAACGCAAATGATAGTAATGATAGATAATGTTTGCAATAGTAAATAATAGCGAAAAGTAAATAGCGGATGTGATCAATGATGGTAATATGGACCGAAGTCTCATGATGTTCACTAGTGATGTCTCTCTCCCAAAAGACGATAAAACAGCTATGTGAGGTAAACGAATTACAACTGGGCAATTGACAGGACCACAAACGCAAACCAATGCTGACTACATTGCAAGAAAGGTTGAGGTTCAAAGCATGGGCGGTACGCCAAAGTAAGTAGACCGAAATCCATCAATATCTACTACTAATCATCCACCTTGAGATATCTATCCAGAACATCTCGCTGGTATTAAGTTGCGAGCCCCACCCATAGTGTAAACTCAAAGCAACAGACAACTGCATTAAAAGAACTTTGCGTAAAGTAAACAATCCTTGCACCCGCGGGCACAAGCACCGTTGTTTTCCCCCTTGTGGCAACAGCACATCCCCTAGACTCATGTTTCTGTCACTCAAACTAGTCATCGAGGGGCATGAACCCACAATCGAGCATAACGTTCCCTCTTGGAGTCACTACCCATTACTTGGCCAAAGCAATAAATAACAACGGAGAACATGCAAGAATTACCTATGAACATAAATATAAAAGAGGTAGATCAAATATATTACTCAAGCACAATCTGAACATAATCTCATAATCCATCGGATCCCAGCAAACTCAACATAGCAACAGCAGAAGGGTTACATATGTGCCTCGATCATGTAGGGCAGCTCACGAGGACTAATTAGTGAAGCACAAGAATGGGAGGAGAACATCACATAGCTACTGGTCATGGACTCATGGTCCAAGGGAGACTACTCACAACTCATCCGGGAGGCATCCATGGTGGTGGAGAGGCTCCCGATGATGAACTCCCCTCCGGCAGGGTGCCGGGAAGAGTTCTCCTGGTGCTCCCGATCTTGGAAGCGGCGGCGGCGGCGGAACAAATATGAGATCGCGAAAAAGAGTTCCCGTCTCGAGGGTTTCGGAGGACGCTCTAAATATATGCCAAAGGGGGGCACCAGACGGGGCTCGGGGGGCCCAGGCGCCCCCCCGGCGCGGCCCGGGGGGGCACGCCGCCAGGGCGCCTGGAGCCCTGGTGGCCCCCCCCCCGGCTGTCCTTCGGGCGCACGATAGGTTCTGGAACGCTGATTTTTTATATAATTTTTCTGGATTTTTCCTGGCAGTTCTCGTAATGTGAAAACCTGAAATAGAAAAACAGCCAAAAACAGAAACTGGCACTGGGGTGCACTGAGTTAATAGGTTAGTCCAAATATGATCAAAAGTGTATGGAAGTGTATGAATATCATAGCAATATGACCCAAAAGAGGCATGGAGCAAGCAGAAATTATAGATACGTTTTGGACGTATCAACATCCCCAAGCTTAATTCCTGCTCGTCCTCGAGTAGGTAAATGATAACAAGAATAATTTCTGTGGTGACATGCTATTAAACCATATAGGACTTTTTCATAGTCATATGACAAAATCTTACTGAGACAATGATTCTATAGTAATTAAGTTGCCTCATGAGAAAATCACAAAGGACTGAAAGTTTTATAATATGAACCTGAAACATCAAAAAGATTTGCAATGAACATGATATGCAAATATGAGAAAGTGATATCTAGCTTGCCCCCTTTAGTGAAGCAAAACATAAATGCAGGGGCACCTTCAAGGTTTAAGTGATGACTAGATACAATGATTTCAAAATAAACGATATCACAATCATGCAAAAGACAATGCTACTTTGGAACAATGCACATTACACTTAGAATGACAATCATGCTCTCAGTAGTTGGTGCTTTAAAAGAAGGTGGAGACTCAACATAAAAGTAAAAGAATGGTTATGTGCTAGAGCTTTTTATTTATTTATTTTGAAAACATAGAAGCAATTTTGTCAACGGTAGTAGTACTTCATATGTGTCATGCATAAGACATCCTATAAGTTGCAAGCCTCATGCATCGAATACCAATAGTGCTCGCACCTTGTCCTAATTAGCTCGGATTTCCATGGATTGTCATCGCATTACATATGTTTCAACCAAGTGTCACAAAGGGGTACCTCTATGCCACGTGTACAAAGGTCCAAGGAGATAAATCGCATTTGATTTCTCGTTTTTGATAGATCTCAACTTGAGGACATCCATACCGGGACAACATAGAAAATAGATAATGGACTCCTCTTTAATGCATAAGCATATTCTCATAAGAGATTGAGGATTAATGTCCAAGCTAAAACTTCCACCATGATACATGGCTTTGGTTGGCGGCCCAATGTTCTTCTCTAACAATATGCATACTCATTCAACTCATGGCAAATCACCCTTACTTCAGACAAGACGAACATGCATAGCAACTCACATGATATTCAAGAAAAGTGTGACAGTTGATGGCGTCCCCAGAAACATGGTTACCTCTCAGCAAGCAACTTATAAGAAATAAGATACATAAGCGACATATTCTTTACCACAATAGTTTTTAAGCTACTTTCCCATGAGCTATGTATTGCAAAAATGAAGGTTTTAAAGGTAGCACATGTAAATTTACTTGGAGTGGCGGTGAAATACCACATATAGGTAGGTATGCTGGACTCATATGGCATAACTGGTTTAAAAGGATGTGCATGCACAAGCAGTCAGTCCGCTTAGTACAGGTGGAGGTTAGCAAAAGACTGGGAGCGACCAACTAAGAGAGAAATGACGGTCATAATCATGCAGAGCGACAAAGCAACATTGAATCAGGCATGGAAGTTATATCGCTACTCAGAAATAAAAGATCATCAAGGCTTGACATACTTTCTTTACAGTCTTAAATATGCGTGAGCATACGCCAAGTCAATCAAAATAAATTCTTGAAGGAAGATATTACTAAACCATACCACATCATAGGCAAACAAATCATGTTGGTACTCCAATAACACATTGGGAATCCCCCAGCTATTTGAGACTAACCATAAGAAAACCTGAACTAGTAAGCGCCATTATGCACGTAGCATCTTTATCATAGACATATCAACCAATGCAACGGAAGCACACTCTCTTAATAAGGTGAGCATGATAACTAAAGAGAGTTCAAGCAACCAACTAAGCAAAAGCTCTTTGAAAAGATAAGCATGAATACTAAGAGCTAAACATGATAGTAGCTATTTAAAAGACAAAGAACACACACAACAAAGATAGACATGAAAATTCTATGTTATGTTCTAGGTAGAAGTGGAGCGTGTTTCTCTCCCACATAAAGAAAGCTGAGTTCCGACTAGTTATGAAAAACTAAAAAGAAAACTAAAAAGCAAGACGCTCCAAGCATAGCACATAACACATGAAGTGATTAAAATATAGTGGAACGAAAGACGAACTGATAATGTTGATGGAGAAGGGGATGCACGGGGGCATCCCCAAGCTTAGACGCTTGAGTCTCCTTGAATATTTCTTGGGGGTGCACGGGGGCATCCCCAAGCTTGAGCGCTTGACACTCCTGAATCTTTTTATCATCTTCCCTCGCACACTTGAAAACTCCCTTCATACATAACTCATTATAATCTGATTAGCGAGGTTAGTACCCTTAATAAAATAATTGTTCCTTGCTGGAAATAAAGATATTCTTGAAGTTATACTGTTTCTCAAGATTGCCAAAAGGTTTTTGCAAAGAAAAAGCAAGCTCTTGGTTTGCAAAATGAAGGAAAGGCAAAACAGGACAGAATCTGTGAAAAACAGAACAGCAGGTAGTAATTGATTTGTTCGGGGCACTTCTGCAACTCAAATCAAAAAACTCAGAACAGACACACGAAAGACAATTATATAGAGAACGCTTTCGAAAAAATTCAGACCAAGAAGATGATCTGGTGATTTTATACGAATTTTTCTATCCAAGGACAGAATCTGTTTCCTGGACAACACCTCACAACTTTTGAACTTTCTAGCAATCAGAGGCTATACTTGGCACAAATATGAAAAGCAAAGATACAATGATGATGCTACTGTAGTAAACAACATCAAGAAACAACAAAAGCAAAATATAAAAATTTATTCATGTGGGCTGCCTCCCAAAAGCGCTTTCTTTTATGCCTTTAAGCTAGGCATACGACTTTAATGATGCTCTCGTAGGAATAAGAGTTGAAGAACAAAAGAGAGCATCAAGAAGCAAATACCAAACACATTTAAGCCTAACATGCTTCCTATGCATAGGAATATTGCAATAGAATAATTCATTGAAGCACAAAGCAATAAGCATAGGAAGACAAAACAAGTGCAGCTTCAAAACCTTCAACATAAAGAAAGGGAACTTGATATTATTGAAATATCTATAAGCATATGTTCCCTTCTCATAATAATTTTCAGTGGGATCACGAATAAACTCAACAATATAAGCACCACATAAAGCATTGTTACCATGATCCACATGCAAAAAGGTACTCTTACTCTCCACATAAGTATCATGAAGAGGATAAAACTTAGTATAAAAGAGAGACATAAGCTCTTGCCAATCAAGCAAGTGCGAGTTATCGAGAAGCTTATACCAATTTGAAGCCTTATCTATAAGTGATACGGCGAACAATTTCCTCATGACAAACTCCCTTGATACACCTGCAAGCTTAAATAATGAACATAGTTGTGACAGATATAGCAAGTGTTCACCGGGATGTCTGTCTCCTGCATAGCGATTAGCCAAAACATAATCGATAATACCAGCTGGTATTTTATAGGGCACAATTTCAGTAGGGGGAGGAGCAACCACCACAGGTGTGGGGCGTCTTCCCGCAAGCAACGATCCAATAGCAAGGTTGTCCATAAGCATAACTAGTGAAATACATAAAGAAAACTGAAAGGTAAACTAACAAGACTAAAAAGCAAAGGTAAAAGATAGCTTGCAACTCCCCTATCTTGAAGAGTGGAGTCCCCAGCAACGGCGCCAGAAAAACTCCTTGATGGGCCTCTAGCCCCTCGTTGGTTACCCCAAGTGGAAGGTGTGAGATGTAGTGTTGCGGAAGTTTTTCCCTTGGCAAGATACCAAGGATCGAATCCCCAGAGACTCCTAGGTTCAACAAGAAGGTGTGAACTGCTAACGGCGCCAGATATTAGCAATCAACATGGACCTGCACACAGATACAAATAACTTTGCTCCCAACGAGTACAGAGAGGTTGTCAATCCCTCCGGCCTTGTAGTTCACAAAGGATTAAACGCAAATGATAGTAGTGATAGATAATGTTTGCAATAGTAAATAATAGCGAAAAGTAAATAGCGGATGTGATCAATGATGGTAATATGGACCAAAGTCTCATGATGTTCACTAGTGATGTCTCTCTCCCAAAAGACGATAAAACAGCTATGTGAGGTAAACGAATTACAGCTGGGCAATTGACAGGACCACGAACGCAAACCAATGCTGACTACATTGCAAGAAAGGTTGAGGTTCAAAGCATGGGCGGTACGCCAAAGTAAGTAGACCGAAATCCATCAATATCTACTACTAATCATCCACCTTGAGATATCTATCCAGAACATCTCGCTGGTATTAAGTTGCGAGCCCCACCCATAGTGTAAACTCAAAGCAACAGACAACTGCATTAAAAGAACTTTGCGTAAAGTAAACAATCCTTGCACCCGCAGGCACAAGCACCGTTGTTTTCCCCCTTGTGGCAACAGCACATCCCCTAGACTCATGTTTCTGTCACTCAAACTAGTCATCGAGGGGCATGAACCCACAATCGAGCATAACGTTCCCTCTTGGAGTCACTACCCATTACTTGGCCAAAGCAATAAATAACAATGGAGAACATGCAAGAATTACCTATGAACATAAATATAAAAGAGGTAGATCAAATATATTACTCAAGCACAATCTGAACATAATCTCATAATCCATCGGATCCCAGCAAACTCAACATAGCAACAGCAGAAGGATTACATATGTGCCTCGATCATGTAGGGCAACTCACGAGGACTAATTAGTGAAGCACAAGAACGGGAGGAGAACATCACATAGCTACTGGTCATGGACTCATGGTCCAAGGGAGACTACTCACAACTCATCCGGGAGGCGTCCATGGTGGTGGATAGGCTCCCGATGATGATCCTCCCCTCCGGCAGGGTGCCGGGAAGAGTTCTCCCTGTGCTCCCGATCTTGGAAGCGGCGGCGGCGGCGGAACAGAGATGAGATCGCGAAAAAGAGTTCCCGTCTCGAGGGTTTCGGAGGACGCTCTAAATATATGCCAAAGGGGGGCACCAGACGGGGCTCGGGGGGCCCAGGCGCCCCCCCCCCCGGCGCGGCGCAGGGGGGGCGCGCCACCAGGGCGCCTGGAGCCCTGGTGCCCCCCCCCGGCTGTCCTTCGGGCGCACGGTAGGTTCTGGAACGCTGTTTTTTTATATAATTTTTCTGGATTTTTCCTGGCAGTTCTCGTAATGTGAAAACCTGAAATACAAAAACAGCCGAAAACAGAAACTGGCACTGGGGTGCACTGAGTTAATAGGTTAGTCGAAATATGATCAAAAGTGTATGGAAGTGTATGAATATCATAGCAATATCACCCAAAAGAGGCATGGAGCAAGCAGAAATTATAGATACGTTTTGGACGTATCAAGAGGGAGGCGCCAGGGGCTAGGGTGCGCAGCCCTCCCTCCCCCCTCTTTATATAGGGTCCCTAGGGGGCGCCGACCCCTAGAGATCCCATCTCAAGGGGGGGGCGGCCAAGGGGGGGACTTGCCCCCCAAGTTTGGTGGGCCGCCCCCCACCCCCAGGGTTTCCAACCCTAGGCGGAGGGGGAGGCCCATGGGGGGCGCACCAGCCCACCAGGGGCTGGTTCCCTTCCCACTTCAGCCCATGGGGCCCTCCGGGATAGGTGGCCCCACCCGGTAGACCCCCCGGACCCTTCCGGTGGTCCCGGTACAATACCGGTGACCCTCGAAACTTTCCCGGTGGCCGAAACTGGACTTCCTATATACAAATCATTACCTCCGGACCATTTCGGAACTCCTCGTGATGTCCAGGATCTCATCCGGGACTCCGAACAACTTTTGGGTTACCGCATACTAATATCTCTACAACCCTAGCGTCATCGAACCTTAAGTGTGTAGACCCTACGGGTTCGGGAGATACACAGACATGACCGAGACGACTCTCCGGTCAATAACCAACAGCGGGATCTGGATACCCATGTTGGCTCCCACATGCTCCTTGATGATCTCATCGGATAAACCACGATGTCGAGGATTCAATCAATCCCGTACGCGATTCCCTTTGTCTATCGGTATAGTACTTGCCCGAGATTCGATCGTCGGTATACCGATACCTTGTTCAATCTCGTTATGGCAAGTCTCTTTAATCATTCTGTAACACATCATCGCATGACTAACCCCTTAGTCACATTGAGCTCATTACGATGATGTATTACCGAGTGGTCCCAGAGATACCTCTTCGTCATACGGAGTGACAAATCCTAGTCTCGGTTCGTGCCAACCCGACAGATGCTTTCAGAGATACCCGTAGTGTACCTTTATAGCCACCCAGTTACGTTGTGACGTTTGGCACACCCAAAGTATTCCTACGGTATCCGGGAGTTGCACAACCTCATGGTCTAAGGAAATGATAGTTGACATTGGAAAAGCTTTAGCAAACGAACTACACGATCTAGTGCTAGGCTTAGGATTGGGTCTTGTCCATCACATCATTCTCCTAATGATGTGGTCCCATTATCAGTGACATCCAATGTCCATGGTCAGGAAACCGTAACCATCTGTTGATCAACGAGCTAGTCAACTAGAGGCTTACTAGGGACACATTGTGGTCTATGTATTCACACATGTATCACTATTTCTGGATAATACAATTAAAGCATGAACAATAGACAATTATCATGAACAAGGAAATATAATAATAACCATTTTATTATTGCCTCTAGGGCATATTTAGAACAGTCTCCCACTTGCACTAGAGTCAATAATCGAGTTACATTGTGATGAATCGAACACCCATAGAGTTCTGGTGTTGATCATGTTTTGCTCGTGGAAGAGGTTTAGTCAACGGATCTGCGACATTCAGATCTGTCTGCACTTTACAAATATCTATGTCTTCATCTTGAATATAATTCCGGATGGAGTTGAAACGATGTTTGATGTACTTGGTCTTCTTGTGAAACCTGGGCTCCTTGGCAATGGCAATAGCTCCAGTGTTGTCATAGAAGAGAGTCATCGGGCCCGACGCGCTTGGAATAACTCCTAGGTCGGTGATGAACTCCTTCATCCAGACTCCTTCCTGTGCTGCTTCGGAAGCACCTATGTACTCCGCTTCACATGTAGATGCCGCCACGACGCTTTGCTTGCAACTGCACCAGCTGACTGCCTCACCATTCAAAATATACACGTATCTGGTTTGTGACTTGGAGTCATCCGGATCTATGTCGAAGCTAGCATCGACGTAACCCTTTACGACGAGCTCTTCGTCACCTCCATAAACGAGAAACATATCCTTAGTCCTTTTCAGGTACTTCAGGATGTTCTTGACCGATGTCCAGTGTTCCATACCGGGATCACTTTGGTACCTCCCCACCAAACTTATGGCAAGGTTCACATCAGGTCTGGTACACAGCATGACATACATGATAGAACCTATGGCCGAGGCATGGGGGATGACACTCATCTTTTCTCTATCTTCTGCTGAGGTCGGGCATTGAGCTGTGCTCAATCTCATACCTTGCAATACAGGCAAGAACCCTTTCTTGGACTAATCCATATTGAACTTCTTCAATATCTTATCAAGGTATGTGCTTTGTGAAAGACCAATGAGGCGTCTCGATCTATCTCTATAGATCTTGATGCCTAATATGTTGGCAGCTTCTCCAAGGTCCTTCATTGAAAAACACTTATTCAAGTAGGCCTTTATGCTTTCCAAGAGTTCTACATCATTTCCCATCAGCAATATATCATCCACATATAATATGAGAAATGCTACAGAGCTCCCACTCACTTTCTTGTAAATACAGGCTTCTCCCCAAGTCTGTACAAACCCAAACGCTTTGATCACCTCATCAAAGCGAATGTTCCAACTCCAAGATGCTTGCACCAGCCCATAGATTGAGCGCTGGAGCTTGCATACCTTGTTAGCATTCTCAGGATCAACAAAACCTTCCGGCTGCATCATATACAGTTCTTCCTTGAGGAAGCCATTAAGGAATGCCGTTTTGACGTCCATTTGCCATATCTCATAATCATAGAATGCGGCAATGGCTAACATGATTTGGACGGACTTCAGCATCGCTACGGGAGAGAAAGTCTCATTGTAGTCAATTCCTTGAACTTGTCGATAACCTTTAGCGACAGGTCGACCTTATAGATGGTCACATTACCATCCGCGTCAGTCTTCTTCTTAAAGATCCATTTATTTTCTATGGCGTGCCGATCATTGGGCAAGTCCACCAAAGTCCATACTTCGTTATCATACATGGATCCTATCTCAGATTTCATGGCTTCAAGCCATTTGTTGGAATCCGGGCCCGCCATCACTTCTTCATAGTTCGAAGGTTCACCGTTGTCTAACAACATGATTTCCATGACAGGGTTACTGTACCACTCTGGTTCGGAACGTGTCCTTGTGGACCTACGAAGTTCAGCAGTAACTCGATCTGAAGCTTCATGATCATTATCATTACCTTCCTCCCTAGTCGGTGCAGGCACCACAGGAACATCTTCCCGTGCTGCACTACTTTCCAGTTCGGAAGGGGTGACTATCACCTCATCAAGTTCCACTTTCCTCCCACTCACTTCTTTCGAGAGAAACTCTTTCTCCAGAAAGGATCCATTCTTGGCAACGAAGACCTTGCCTTCGGATCTGAGGTAGAAGGTGTACCCAATAGTTTCCTTAGGGTATCCTATGAAGACGCATTTTTCCGATTTGGGTTCGAGCTTTTCAGGTTGCAGTTTCTTGACATAAGCATCGCATCCCCAAACTTTTAGAAACGACAACTTAGGTTTCTTCCCAAACCAAAGTTCACACGGTGTCATCTCAACGGATTTAGACGGTGCCCTATTTAAAGTGAATGCGGCAGTTTCTAAAGCATAACCCCAAAATGATAGCGGTAAGTCGGTAAGAGACATCATAGATCGCACCATGTCCAACAGAGTACGATTATGACGTTCAGACACACCATTACGCTGAGGTGTTCCAGGCGGCGTCAATTGTGAAACAATTACACAGTTCCTTAGGTGCGTGCCAAATTCGTGACTTAAATATTCTCCTCCACGATCTGATCGTAAGAACTTTATTTTTCTGTCACGTTGATTCTCAACCTCATTCTGAAATTCCTTGAACTTTTCAAAGGTCTCAGACTTGTGTTTCATCAAGTAGACATACCCATATCTACTTAAGTCATCTGTGAGGGTGAGAACATAACGATGGCCACAGCGAGCTTCAACACTCATTGGACCGCACACATCAGTATGTATGATTTCCAATAAGTTGGTTGCTCGCTCCATTGTTCCAGAGAACGGAGTCTTGGTCATCTTGCCCAAGAGGCATGGTTCGCATGTGTCAAATGATTCATAACCAAGAGACTCCAAAAGTCCTTCCGCATGGAGCTTCTTCATACATTTGACACCAATATGACCAAGGCGGCAGTGCCACAAGTATGTGGGACTATCATTATCAACCTTACATCTTTTGGCATTCACACTATGAATATGTGTAACATCTCGTTCGAGATTCATTAAGAATAAACCATTGACCAGCGGGGCATGACCATAAAACATTTCTCTCATATAAACAGAACAACCATTATTCTCGGATTTAAATGAGTAGCCATCTCGCATTAAACATGATCCAGATACAATGTTCATGCTCAAAGCTGGTACTAAATAACAATTATTGAGGTTTAAAACTAATCCCGAAGGTAGATGCAGAGGTAGCGTGCCGACGGCGATCACATCGACCTTGGAACCATTCCCGACGCGCATCGTCACCTCGTCCTTCGCCAGTCTCTGCTTATTCCGCAGCTCCTGCTTTGAGTTACAAATGTGAGCAACTACACCGGTATCAAATACCCAGGAGCTACTACGAGCGCTGGTAAGGTACACATCAATAACATGTATATCACATATACCTTTGACGTTGCCGGCCTTCTTATCTGCTAAGTATTTGGGGCAGTTTCGCTTCCAGTGACCCGTTCCCTTGCAATAAAAGCACTCAGTCTCAGGCTTGGGTCCATTCTTTGGCTTCTTCCCGGCAACTGGCTAACCAGGCGCGGCAACTCCTTTGTCGTCCTTCTTGAAGTTCTTCTTACCCTTGCCTTTATTGAACTTAGTGGTTTTATTCACCATCAACACTTGATGTTCTTTCTTGATCTCCACCTCCGCAGGTTTCAGCATTGAATATACCTCGGGAATGGACTTCTCCATCCCTTGCATATTGAAGTTCATCACAAAGCTCTTGTAGCTAGGTGGGAGCGACTGGAGGATTCTGTCAACGACCGCGTCATCTGGGAGATTAATTCCCAACTGAGACAAGCGATTATGCAACCCAGACATTTTGAGTATATGCTCGCTGACAGAACTATTATCCTCCATCTTACAACTGTAGAACTTGTCGGAGACCTCTTATCTCTCGACTCGGGCATGAGCTTGGAAAACCATTTTCAGCTCTTGGAACATCTCATATGCTCCGTGCTGCTCAAAATGCTTTTGGAGCCCCGATTCTAAGCTGTAAAGCCTGCCGCACTGAACCAGGGAGTAATCATCACTACACGACTGCCAGGCGTTCATAACATCTTGAGATTATGGGAAAACGGGTGCATCACCTAGCGGTGCTTCAAGGACATATGCTTTCTTGGCAGCTATGAGGATGATCCTCAAGTTACGGACCCAATCCGTATAGTTGCTACCATCGTCTTTCAGCTTGATTTTCTCTAGGAATGCGTTAAAGTTGAGGGCAACATTAGCGTGGGCCATTGGATCTACAAGACATATTGTAAAGATTTTAGACTATGTTCATGACAATTAAGTTCATTTAAACAAATTTAATGAACTCCCACTCAAATAGACATCTCTCTAGTCATCTAAGTGATACATGATCTGAATCGACTAGGCCGTGTCCGATCATCACGTGAGACGGACTAGTCATCAACGGTGAACATCTTTATGTTGATCGTATCTTCTATACGACTCATGTTCGACCTTTCGGTCTTCCGTGTTCCGAGGCCATGTATATACATGCTAGGCTCGTCAAGTGAACCCTAAGTGTATTGCGTGTGTAAATCTGGCTTACACCAGTTGTATGCGAACATTAGAGCCTATCACACCCGATCATCACGTGGTGCTTCGGAACAACGAACCTTAGCAACGGTGCACAGTTAGGGGGAACACAATTCTTGAAATTTTAGTGAGAGATAATCTTATTTACTACCGTCATTCTAAGCAAATAAGAAGTAGAAACATGATAAGCATCACATGCAATCAAATAGTGACATGATATGGCCAATATCATTTTGCTCCTTTTGATCTTCATCTTCGGGGCTCCATAATCATCATCTTCACCGGCATGACACCATGATCTCCATCATCATGATCTCCATCATCGTGTCTTCATGAAGTCGTCTCGCCAAACATTACTTTTACTACTATGGCTAACGGTTAGCAATAAAGTAAAGTAATTACATGGCGTTTTCAGTGACACGCAGGTCATACAATAAAATAAGACAACTCCTATGGCTCCTGCCGGTTGTCACACTCATCGACATGCAAGTCGTGATTCCTATTACAAGAACATGATTAATCTCATACAGCACATATATATCATTCATCACATCCTTTTGGCCATATCACATCACAAGGCACATGCTGCAAGAACAAGTTAGACGTCCTCTAATTGTTGTCGCAAGTTTTTACGTGGCTGATATAGGTTTCTAGCAAGAATATTTCTTACCTACGCTAAAACCACAACGTGATATGCCAATTTCTATTTACCCTTCATAAGGACCCTTTTCATCGAATCCGATCCAACTAAAGTGGGAGAGACAGACACCCGCTAGCCACCTTATGCAACTAGTGCATGTCAGTCGGTGGAACCTGTCTCACGAAAGCGTACTGTAAGGTCGGTCCGGGCCGCTTCATCCCACGATACCGCCGAATCAAGATAAGACTAGTAGCGGCAAGTAAATTGACATGATCTACGCCCACAACTACTTTGTGTTCTACTCGTGCAAGATACTACGCATAGACCTAGCTCATGATGCCACTGTTGGGGAACGTAGCAGAATTTTAAAATTTTCTACGCATCACCAAGATCAATCTATGGAGTCATCTAGCAACGAGGGAGAGGGGAGTGCATCTACATACCCTTGTAGATCGCGAGCGGAAGCGTTCAAGAGAACAGGGTTGATGGAGTCGTACTCGTCGTGATCCAAATCACCGATGGCCGAGCACCGAACGGACGGCACCTTCGCGTTCAACACACATACGGTTGGGAGAGACGTCTCCTCCTTCTTGATCCAGCAAGGGGGGAGGAGAGGTTGATGGAAATCCAGCAGCACGACGGCGTGGTGGTGGAAGCAGCGGGGATCTCGGCAGGGCTTCGCCAAGCTCGACGAGAGGGAGAGGTGTTACAGGGGGAGAGGGAGGCGCCATGGGCTAGGGTGCGCAGTCCTCCCTCCCCCCTCTTTATATAGGGGCCCTAGGGGGCGCCGGCCCCTAGAGATCCTATCTCAAGGGGGGCGGCGGCCAAGGGGGGACTTGCCCCCCAAGTTTGGTGGGGCACCCCCACCCCTGGGTTTCCAACCCTAGGCGCAGGGGGAGGACCATGGGGGGCACACCATGCCATCAGGGGCTGGTTCCCTTCCCACTTCAGCCCATGGGGCCCTCCGGGATAGGTGGCCCCACCCGGGACCCTTCCGGTGGTCCCGGTACAATACCGGTGACCCCAAAAACATTCCAGGTGGCTGAAATTGGACTTCCTATATACAAATCTTTACCTCCAGACCATTCCGGAACTCCTCGTGACGTCTGGAATCTCATCCGGGACTCCGAACAACTTTTGGGTTACCGCATACTAATATCTCTACAACCCTAGCGTCACCGAACCTTAAGTGTGTAGACCCAACGGGTTCGAGAGACACACAGACATGACCGAGACGACTCTCCGGTCAATAACCAACAGCGGGATCTGGATACCCATGTTGGCTCCCACATGCTCGTCGATGATCTCATCGGATGAAACACGATGTCGAGGATTCAATCTATCCCGTACGCAATTCCCTTTGTCTATCGGTATAGTACTTGCCCGAGATTCGATCGTCGGTATACCGATACCTTGTTCAATCTCGTTATGGCAAGTCTCTTTACTCGTTCCGTAACACATCATCCCGTGACTAACCCCTTAGTCACATTGAGCTCATTACGATGATGTATTACCGAGTGGGCCCAGAGATACCTCTCCGTCATTGATACGTCCAAAACGTATCTATAATTTCTGCTTGCTCCATGCCTCTTTTGTGTGATATTGCTATGATATTTATGCACTTCCATACACTTTTGATCATATTTGGACTAACCTATTAACTCAGTGCACCCTAGTGCCAGTTTCTGTTTTCTGCTGTTTTTGTATTTCAGGTTTTCCCATTACTTAAATTGCCAGAAAAAATCTGGGAAAAATATATAAAAAATCAGCGCCCCAGAAGCTTCCGTGCGGCCAAAGTAGGGCCAGAGGGGGGCCACCAGGGCTCCAGGCACCCTGGGGGCGCGGCCCCCCTCCTGGCCGCGCCGGGGGGGCGCCTGGGCCCCCCTGACCTTCGCTGATGCACCCCTTTGGCATATATTTACACCGCGTCCCGAAACCCTCGAGGACGGAACCCTTTTTCACGATCTCATCTCTGTTCCGCCGCCGCCGCGCTTCCAAGATCGGGAGCACCAGGAGAACTCTTCCCGGCACCCTGCCGGAGGGGAGGATCACCACCGGGAGCCTCTCCACCACCATGGACGCCTCCCGGATGAGTTGTGAGTAGTCTCCCTTGGACCATGGGTCCATGACCAGTAGCTATGTGATGTTCTCCTCCCCTCTTTGTTCTTCACCGATTAGACCTCGTGAGCTGCCCTACATGATCGAGGCACATATGTAATCCTTATGCTGTTGCTATGATGAGTTTGCTGGGATCCGATGGATTATGAGATTATGTTCAGATTGTGTTTGAGTAATATATTTGATTCACCTCTTTTATATTTATGTTCTTGAGTAATTCTTGCATGTTCTCCGTTGCTGTTTATTGCTTTGGCCAAGTAGTAGGTAGTAACTCCAAGAGGGAACGTTATGCTTGATTGTGGGTTCATGCCCCTCGATGACTAGCTTGAGTGACAGAAACATGAGTCTAGGGGATGTGTTGTTGCCACAAGGGGGAAAACAACGGTGCTTGTACTTGCGGGTGCAAGGATTGTTTACTTTACGCAAAGTTCTTTTAATGCAGTTGTCTGTTGCTTTGAGTTTACACTATGGGTGGGACTCGCAACTTAATACCAGCGAGATGTTCTGGATAGATATCTCAAGGTGGATGATTAGTAGTAGATGCATATGGATTTCGGTCTACTAGCCTTGGCGTACCGCCCATGCTTTTGAGCCTCTACCTTTCTTTGTAGCATAGTTAGCATTGGTTTGGGCACATAATCATGTCAATTGCCCAGCTGTAATTCGTTTACCTTGCTTAGCTGTTTTATCGTCTTTTGGGAGAGAGACATCACTAGTGAACATCATGGGACCCCGGTCCATATTACCATCACTGATCACACCCGCTATTTACTTTCTGTTCTTACTTACTAGTTGCAGTCATACCTATCACTATTATCTCTTGTGTTTGATCCTTTGTAAACGATAAGGCCGGAGGGATTGACAACCTCTCTGTAATCGTTGGGAGCAAAGTTATTTGTATCTGTGTGCAGGTCCTGTCAATCGCTAAGTATCTGGCGCAGTTAGCAGTTGACACCTTCTTGTTGAACCTCAGAGTCTCAGGGGAATTCGATCCTTGGTATCTTTGCCAAGGGAAAACTACCGCTACACTGCATCTCAAACCTTCCACTTGGGGTAACCAACGAGGGGCGAGAAGCCATCAAGCAAAGTTTTGTGGCGCCGTCGCCGAGGACTCCACTCTTCAAGATAGGGGAGTTGCACGCTATCTTTTACCTTTGCTTTTTAGTCTTGTTAGTTTACCTTTCAGTTTTTTCTTTAGTGTCTTTTATAAAAAATCACAAAAAATTATTTGCTTTTCTGTTAGTAGTCCTTTCTGTTTAGTCAAGCATGTTAGGATTTGGTGCTTTGAGGGAATCAGAAGTTCTAGATTTCCATCAAAGGGATGGAGAAAATATGAAGAAGGCATGGGACAGAATTTCTGATGCACATAGGAGAATTATGCCTTGGATACCTATAAAAATTGTGCTTAGAAATTTTTACCATGGTCTTTTTAAATGGTGTACACACTCTCTTGATATTATAGCTGAAGGAGATTTCCTAGAGTGTGATGAAGCTAGAGCTCTTGAAATTATACATGGTCTATCTAGTTACTTTGTTTATGATCATAATTTTGATACTGTCATAGATAGACTTGCTACTATTGAGAAGAGAATGGATGCTCTAGACTTGATGAAGGTAGAGAAACCCAAACCCAATAAGAGAGATATTTTGGAAATAGACAATGATTGGGAGCCTTTTGTTAGGATTAGCATCTCTAATCAAGACTTCCTTGCTTATTGTGATATTGGATCTATGGTTTCTACTATGCCAAAAATTGTTCATGATTCTTTAAAATTTAACAATAGATTATCATCTTATCATGAACACACTAATGGAGATATTTCTGAGATCCAGGGAAGAATAAAAGACGTGCCAGTTACATTCCTTAAAGGGATTGCAATGGTTGATTTCTTCATCATGAAGCCAAACCAAGGAAATATAGTGCTTGGAAGGGACTTCCTCCGAGCCGTAAAAGGCTTCATCGATATAGGTAAGGGACAAATCCGCTTACGCGGGAAGGCAAAAGGTATGTACCCCTTTCCTAGAAGGAGCAAGAGTGAACTTGTTGAGGAACCATTTGAAGCAATTTATAACTCCGATTATTATGATGATTATTGATTCCTCTTTGCATTATGCCTAGCTTAAAGGCATAAAAGAAAGCGCTTTTGGGAGGCAGCCCACAATGAATAAATTTTTATTTTGCTTTTGTTGTGTCTTGATGTTTGTTACTACAGTAGCATCATCATTGTATCTTTACTTTTCAGCTTTGTGCCAAGTTTAGCCTCTGATTGCAAGAAAGTTCAAAAGTTGTGACATGCTGTCCAGGAAACAGATTCTGTCCTTGGATAGAAAAATTCGTATAAAATCACCAGATCATCTTTTTGGTCTGAATTTTTTCGACAGCGTGCCCTATACAATTGTCTTTCGGGCGTCTGTTCTGAGTTTTTTGATTTGAGTTGCAGAAGTGCCCCGAAAAAATTATTTACTACCTGCTGGTCTGTTTTTCACAGATTCTGTCCTGTTTTGCCTTTCCTTCGTTTTGCAAACCTTGAGCTTGCTTTTTCTTTGCAAAAACCTTTTGGCAATCTTGAGAAACAGTAGACCTCCAAGAATATCCTTATTTCCAGCAAGGAAAATTTATTTTATTATGGGTACTAACCTCGCTAATCAGATTATGATGAGTTATGTATGAAGGGAGTTTTCAAGTGTGCGAGGGAAGATGATAAAAAGATTCATGAGTGTCAAACGCTCAAGCTTGGGGATGCCCCCGTGCACCCCCAAGAAATATTCAAAAAGACTCAAGCGTCTAAGCTTGGGGATGCCCCCGTGCATCCCCTTCTCCATCAACATTATCAGTTCGTCTTTCGTTCCACTATATTTTAATCACTTCATGTGTTATGTGCTATGCTTGGAGCGTCTTGCTTTTAGTTTTCTTTAGCTTTGCTTGCTTTTCATAACGAGTTGGAACTCAGCTTTCTTTGTGTGGGAGAGAAACACGCTCCACTACAACCTAGAACACAACATAGAATTTTCATGTTTATCTTTGCGGTGTATGTTCTTGGTCTTTCAATAGCTACTGTCATGCTTAGCTCTTAGTTTTCATGCTTTTCTTTTTAAAGAGCTTTTGTTTAGTTGGTTGCTGGAACTCTCTTGAGTTATCATGCTTATCTTGTTAAGAGAGTTGGCTTCTGTTGCACTGGTTGATATGTCCATGATAAAAATGCTATGTGCATAATGGTGCTTAGTAGTTCATGTTTTCTTATGGTTAGTCTCAAATAGCTGGGGGGTTCTCAATGTGTTATTGGAGTACCAACATGATTTGTTTGCCTATGATGTGGTATGGTTTAGTGATATCTTCCTCCAAGAATTTATTTTGATTGACTTGGCATATGCTCACGCATATTTAAGACTGTAAAGAAAGTCTATCAAGCCTTGATGATCTTTAATTTCTGAGTAGCGATATAACTTCCATGCCCGATTCAATGTTGCTTTGTCGCTCTGCATGATTATGACCATCATTGCTCTCTTAGTTGGTCGCTCCCAGTCTTTTGCTAACCTTCGCCTGTACTAAGCGGACTGACTGCTTGTGCATCCAAAATCCTTTAAACCAGTTATGCCATATGAGTCCACCATACCTTCCTATACATGATATTTACCTGCCATTCCTAACGAAGACTATCTTGTACCATCTCGAAATTAATCAAAAAAGCATTTCTCTTTTGTGCCTCTGTTATAGCTCATGAGGAAGTAGTAGTTAATTCATGATCTTTTTAGGTTGGACAAGCTTCACCCCGGGATTGCATGTCTAATGTGCAAACCCCTAATACGAGAAGGAACTGGCATAGAGTGCGCCCGGCTCATTAAAAAATATATACAACAAACAAACCCTCCTTCACGCTTTGTTCATGAGAAATCAGAAAACTTTGGCAGTGATAAACAAAGGAGATTAAGAGGATGTGATCATCCTCGTACGGGAGCCGTTCCTCGAAACTTGTCCAGCTCGAGAAGTAATTGAGTTATCTGCTAGCATTCGTTGACGAAATATGCATCTCTAAAAAATAAATTTTACCTCTGTTTTTAAAAACCAAGAGCTCTGGTACATGTTTAGTTTTTGTTTCCGACCACGGGTTTTCAACCTTGCCATCAAAAGCCACGGTTCGAGAGTCTCCACCTTCTTTAAAGCACCAACTATTGAGAGCATGATTGTCATTCTGAGTGTAATGTGCATTGTCCCAAAGTACCATTGTCTTTTGCATGATTATGATATCGTTTATTCTGAAATCATTGTATCTAGTCGTCACTTAAACCTTGGAGGTGCCCCTGCATTTATGTTTTGCTTCACTAAAGGGGGCAAGCGAGGTACCACTTTATCATATTTGCACACCATGCTCACTACAAATCTGTTTGATGTTTCAGTATCATATTGTAAAACTTTCAGTTCTTTGTGATTTTCTCATGAGGCAACTTAATTACTACAGATTCATTGTCTCAGTAAGCTTTTGTCATGTGAGTGAAAAGTCCTTATATGGTTAATAGCATGTCACCACATAAATTATGCCTGTTATCATTTACCTACTCGAGGACGAGCAGGAATTAAGCTTGGGGATGTTGATACGTCCAAAACGTATCTATAATTTCTGCTTGCTCCATGCCTCTTTTGTGTGATATTGCTATGATATTTATGCACTTCCATACACTTTTGATCATATTTGGACTAGCCTATTAACTCAGTGCACCCCAGTGCCAGTTTCTGTTTTCTGTTGTTTTTGTATTTCAGGTTTTCCCATTACTTAAATTGCCAGAAAAATTCCGGGAAAAATATATAAAAAATCAGCGCTCCAGAAGCTTCCGTGCGGCCAAAGTAGGGCCAGAGGGGGGCCACCAGGGCTCCAGGCGCCCTGGGGGCACGGCCCCCCTCCTGGCCGCGCCGGGGGGGCGCCTGGGCCCCCCTGACCTCCGCTGATGCCCCCCTTTGGCATATATTTACACCGCGTCCCGAAACCCTCGAGGACGGAACCCTTTTTCGCGATCTCATCTCTGTTCCGCCGCCGCCGCGCTTCCAAGATCGGGAGCACCAGGAGAACTCTTCCCGGCACCCTGCCGGAGGGGAGGATCACCACCGGGAGCCTCTCCACCACCATGGACGCCTCCCGGATGAGTTGTGAGTAGTCTCCCTTGGACCATGGGTCCATGACCAGTAGCTATGTGATGTTCTCCTCCCATCTTTGTTCTTCACCGATTAGACCTCGTGAGCTGCCCTACATGATCGAGGCACATATGTAATCCTTATGCTGTTGCTATGATGAGTTTACTGGGATCCGATGGATTATGAGATTATGTTCAGATTGTGTTTGAGTAATATATTTGATTCACCTCTTTTTTATTTATGTTCTTGAGTAATTCTTGCATGTTCTCCGTTGCTGTTTATTGCTTTGGCCAAGTAGTAGGTAGTAACTCCAAGAGGGAACGTTATGCTTGATTATGGGTTCATGCCCCTCGATGACTAGCTTGAGTGACAGAAACATGAGTCTAGGGGATGTGCTGTTGCCACAAGGGGGAAAACAACGGTGCTTGTACTTGCGGGTGCAAGGATTGTTTACTTTACGCAAAGTTCTTTTAATGCAGTTGTCTGTTGCTTTGAGTTTAGACTATGGGTGGGACTCGCAACTTAATACCAGCGAGATGTTCTAGATAGATATCTCAAGGTGGATGATTAGTAGTAGATGCAGATGGATTTCGGTCTACTTGCCTTGGTGTACCGCCCATGCTTTTGAGCCTCTACCTTTCTTTGTAGCATAGTTAGCATTGGTTTGCGCACATAATCCTGTCAATTGCCCAGCTGTAATTCGTTTACCTCGCTTAACTGTTTTATCGTCTTTTGGGAGAGAGACATCACTAGTGAACATCATGGGACCCCGGTCCATATTACCATCACTGATCACACCCGCTATTTACTTTCTGTTCTTACTTACTAGTTGTAGTCATACCTATCACTATTATCTCTTGTGTTTGATCCTTTGTAAACGACAAGGCCGGAGGGATTGACAACCTCTCTGTATTTGTTGGGAGCAAAGTTATTTGTATCTGTGTGCAGGTCCTGTCAATCGCTAAGTATCTGGCGCCGTTAGCAGTTGACACCTTCTTGTTGAACCTCAGAGTCTCAGGGGAATTCGATCCTTGGTATCTTTGCCAAGGGAAAACTACTGCTACACTGCATCTCAAACCTTCCACTTGGGGTAACCAACGAGGGGCGAGAAGCCATCAGTCATACGGAGTGACAAATCCCAGTCTCGGTTTGTGCCAACCCGACAGATGCTTTCGGAGATACCCGTAGTGTACCTTTATGGCCACCCAGTTACATTGTGACGTTTGGCACACCCAAAGTATTCCTACGGTATCCGGGAGTTGCACAACCTCATGGTCTAAGGAAAGGATACTTGAGATTGGAAAAGCTTTAGCAAACTAACTACACGATCTAGTGCTAGGCTTAGGATTGGGTCTTGTCCATCACATCATTCTCCTAATGATGTGATCCCGTTATCAATGTCATCCAATGTCCATGGTCAGGAAACCGTAACCATCTATTGATCAACGAGCTAGTCAACTAGAGGCTTACTAGGGACACGTTGTGGTCTATG
Source organism: Secale cereale (assembly GCA_902687465.1). Lineage (NCBI taxonomy): Eukaryota > Viridiplantae > Streptophyta > Magnoliopsida > Poales > Poaceae > Secale > Secale cereale. The sequence continues at coordinate 629,493,700 of LR738709.1, read as the reverse complement.
TATTCACACATGTATCACTATTTTCGGATAATACAATTAAAGCATGAACAATAGACAATTATCATGAACAAGGAAATATAATAATAACCATTTTATTATTGCCTCTAGAGCATATTTCCAACAACATCGACCGCTATCCATCATGCATCTAGAGTATTAAGCTCATAAGAACAGAGTAATGCTTTAAGCAAGATGACATGATGTAGAGGGATAAACTCAAGCAATATGATATAAACCCCATCTTTTTATCCTCGATGGCAACAATACAATATGTGCCTTGCTGGACCTGCTGTCACTGGGAAAGGACACCGCAAGATTGAACCCAAAGCCAATCAATTCTCCCATGGCAAGAACTATAGATCTAGTAGGCCAAACCAAACCGATAATTCGAAGAGACTTGCAAGGATATTATAATCATTCATAAAATAATTCAGAAAATAACCATATATTTCTTGTAGATAATCTTGATCATAAACCCACGATTTATCGGATCTCGACAAACACACCGCAAAAAGATTACATCGAATAGATCTCCTCGAAGATCGAGGAGAACTTGGTATTGAGATCCAAAAAGAGAGAAGAAGCCATCTTGGTACTAACTATGGACCCGTAGGTCTGTGGTAAACTAGTCACAACTCATGGTGAGGCGATGTTGTTGATGTAGAAGCACTCCGTGGAAGATACCCCCTCCGGCGGAGCTCCGGAATAGGGCCCAAGATGGGATCTCACGGGAACAGAAGGTTGCGGTGGTGGAATTAGGGTTTTCTCTATTGCCTCGATGTTTTCAGGGTATATGGGTATATATAGGAGGAAGGAGGGCATCGGGGGAGCCAGAGGGGGCCCACGAGGGTGGGGGTGCGCCCTGGACCCTCGTGGCCGCCTCCTTCGTTCCCTCGCGTGTACTCCAAGTCTTCTGTGTTGATTTTGTTCCAGAAATAACTCCCGCGAAGGTTTCATTCCGTTTGGACTCCGTTTGATATTCCTTTTCTGCGAAACCCTGAAATAGGAAAAAAAACAGCAATCTGCACTAGGCCTTTGGGTTAGTAGGTTAGTCCCAAAAATAATATAAAAGTGTAAGATAAAGCCCATTAAACATCCAAAACATCATTTATAATAGCATGGAACAATAAAAAATTATAGATACGTTGGAGACGTATCAAGCATACCCAAGCTTAATTCCTGCTCGTCCTCGAGTAGGTAAATGATAAAAACATAATTTTTAATGTGGAATGCTAACCAACATAATTTTCAATGTAATTTCTTTATTATGGCATGAATGTTCAGATCCGAAAGATTCAAGACAAAAGTCTATATTGACATAAGAAATAATAATACTTCAAGCATACTAACAAAACAATCATGTCTTCTCAAATTAACATGGCTAAAGAAAGTTATCCCTACAAAATCATAGTCTGGCTATGCTCCCTCTTCATCACACAAAATATTCATATCATGCACAACCCCGGTTTCAGCCAAGCACTTGTTTTCATACTCAATTTTTTTCAAACCTTTCAACTTTCACGCAATACATGATCGTGAGCCATGGATATAGCACAATAGGTGGAATAGAGTGGTGGTTGTGGAGAAGACAAAAAGGAGGAAGATAGTCTCACATAGACTAGGTGTATCAACGGGCTATGGAGATGCCCATCAATAGATATCAATGTGAGTAAGTAGGGATTGCCATGCAACGGATGCACTAGAGCTATAAATGTATGAAAGCTCAACAAAAGAAACTAAGTGGGTGTGCATCCAACTTGCTTGCTCACGAAGACCTAGGGCATTTGAGGAAGCCCATCATTGGAATATACAAGCCAAGTTCTATAATGAAAATTCCCACTAGTATATGAAAGTGACGAAACAAGAGACTCTCTATCATGAAGAACATGGTGCTACTTTGAAGCACAAGTGTGGAAAAAGATAGTAGCATTGTCCCTTTTCTTTTCTTTTCTTTTCTTTTTCTTTTTTTCTTTTTTTGGGCCTTTATTTTTCTTGGCCTATCCTTCTTTTTTTTTTTCTTTTTTTTTTCCTTTTTCTTTTTCTTTGGGACAATGCTCTAATAATGATGATCATCACACTTATATTGATTTACAACTCGATATTACAACTCGATACCAGAACAAAGTATGACTCTATATGAATGCCTCCGGCGGTGTACCGGGATGTGCAATGAATCAAGAGTGACATGTATGAAAAATTATGCATGGTGGCCTAAACACAAATACGATGTCAACTACATGATCATGCATGGCAATATGACAATATGATGCGTGTCATATGAACGGAACGGTGGAAAGTTGCAGGGCAATATATCTCGTAATGGCTATGGAAATGCCATGATAGGGAGGTATGGTGGCTGTTTTTAGGAAAGTATATGGTGGGTGTATGGTACCGGCGAAAATTGCGTGGTACAAGAGAGGCTAGCAATGGTGGAAGGGTGAGAGTGCGTATAATCCATGGACTCAACATTAGTCATAAAGAACTCATATACTTATTGCAAAAATTTACAAGTCATGAAAACAAAGCAATCAACGCATGCTCCTAGGGGGGAGGTTGGTAGGAGTTAACCATCGTGCGCCCCCGACCTCCACACAAAGGATGACACTCAACAAATACTTCATGCTCTAACTTCGTCACATAGCGGTTCACCATACGTGCATGCTATAGGAATCACAAACTTTAACACAAGTATTTCTAAAATTCATAATTACTCCACTATCATGACTCTAATATCACCATCCTCATATCTCAAAACAATCATCAAGTATCAAACTTCTCATCATATTCAATGCACTTTGAAAGTTTTTACTACATTCATCTTGGATGCCTATCATATTAGGACTAGTTTTATAACCAAAGCACATTACCATGATGTTATAAAAGACTCTCAAAAGGATATAAGTGAAGCAAGAGAGATCAACAATTTCTACAAAATAAAATCACCACCGTGCTCTAAAAGCTATAAGTGAAGCACTAGGGCAAAACTATTTAGCTCAAAAGATATAAGTGAAGCACATAGAGTGTTCTAACAAATTCTAGACCATATTTATCTCTCTAAAAAAGGTGTGTCCAGCAAGGATGATTGTGGCAAACTAACAAGCAAAGACTCAAATTATACATGACACTCCAAGCAATTCACATCTCATGTGGTGAATAAAAATATAGTCCCGAGTATAGTTACCGATAGATGAAGACGAAAGAAGGGATGCCTTCCCGGGGCATCCCCAAGCCTAGGCTTTTGGTTGTCCTTGAATTTTTCCTTGGGGTGCCTTGGGCATCCCCAAGCTTAGGCTCTTGCCACTCTTTGTTCCATAGTCCATCAAAGCCATACTCAAAACTTGAAAACTTCACAACACAAAACTTAGCGAAAAATCTCGTGAGCTCCGTTAGTATAAGAAAACAAACCATCACTCAAAGATACTGTAATGAACTCATTCTTTGTTTATATTGGTGTTAAACCTACTGTATTCCAACTTCTCTATGATTCATACTCCCCAATACTACTCATAGATTCATTAAAATAAGCAAACAACACACGAAAAACAGAATCTGTCAAAAATACAACAGTCTATAGTAATCTGTAACTTTCGTATACTTCTGTAACTCCAAAAAAATTGAAATAAATTGGTAAACGTGAGGAATTTTTCTATGAATCATCTGCAAAAAGAATCAACCAAATAGCACTCTCCAGTAAAATCTGGTGACTATTCTTGTGAGTTCTAACGTTTCTGTTTTTTACAGCAAGATCATATAAACTTCACACAAGTCTTCCCAAAGGTTCTACTTGGCACAAACACTAATTAAAACACAAAACCACATCTAAACAGAAGATAGATGCAATATTTATTCCTAAACAGAAGCAAAAACAAAGAAAATAAAATTGGGTTGCCTCCCAACAAGCGCTATCGTTTAACGCCCCTAGCTAGGCACGATACAATGATAGATCTAGGTATTGCCATCTTTGGAAGGCAATCCATAAGTCGATCTCATAATAGATTCATATGGTAATTTGATTTTCTTTCTAGGAACGTGTTCCATGCCTTTCCTTAATGGAAATTGGAATCTAATATTTCCTTCCTTCATATCAATAATTGCACCAGTCGTTCTAAGGAAAGGTCTACCAAGAATAATAGGACATGAATGATTGCAATCTACATCAAGAACAATGAAATATACGGGCACATAATTCCTATTGGCAACAATAAGAACATCATTAATCCTTCCCATAGGTTTCTTAATAGTAGAATCCGCAAGATGCAAATTTAAAGAACAATCATCAAGTTCATGGAAACTTAACAAATCACAGAAAGTTTTTGGGATAGTGGAAACACTTGCACCCAAATCACACAAAGCAAAGCATTCATGATCCTTTATTTTAATTTTAATAGTAGGTTCCCATTCATCATAAAGCTTTCTAGGGATAGAAACCTCTAGTTCAAGTTTTTCTTCATAAGATTGCATCAAAGTATCAACTATGTGTTTGGTAAAAGCTTTATTTTGACTATAAGCATGCGGAGAATTTAGTACGGATTGCAACAAGGAAATACAATCAATCAAAGAGCAATTATCATAATTGAATCCCTTGAAATCCAAAGTAGTGGGTTCATCACTGTGCAAAGTTTTAATCTCCTCGTTCCCACTTTTAGCAATTTTAGCATCAAGATCTAAAAACTCTGAATCATTGGGACGCCTTTTAATTAAAGTAGACTCATCTCCAGTCCCATCTTTATCAAGATTCATACTAGAAAACAAGGATCTAATAGGAGACACATCAATAACTTTCAGATCTTCATCTTTATTTTCATGATAACTAGAACAACACGCTTTTATAAAGCTCTCTTTTTTAGCACGCATCCTAGCGGTTCTTTCTTTGCATTCATCAATGGAAATTCTCATGGCTTTGAGAGACTCATTGATATCATGCTTAGGTGTAATAGATCTAAGTTCCAAAGAATCAACATCAAGAGTAATTCTATCCACGCTTCTAGCCAACTCGTCAATCTTAAGCAATTTTTCTTCAAGAAAAGCATTGAAATTCTTTTGCGAATTCATAAACTCTTTAACACTAGTTTCAAATTCAGAAGGCATCTTGCCAAAATTTCCATAAGAGTTATTGTAGGATTTACCATAATTATTAGAGGAATTACTAGGAAAAGGCCTAGGATTAAAGTTTCCTCTATAAGCATTGTTACCAAAATTATTCCTACCAACAAAATTCACATCCAAAGATTCATTATTATTTTCAATCAACGTGGATAAAGGCATATCATTAGGATAAGAAGAAGCACTCTTAGTAGCAAATAATTTCATAAGTTCATCCATCTTTCCACTCAAAACACTAATCTCTTCAATAGCATGAATTTTTTTACTATTAGATCTTTCAGTGTGCCATTGAGAATAATTAACCATAATATTATCTAGGAGTTTGGTAGCTTCTCCTAAGGTGGTTTCCATGAAAGTGCCTCCTGCGGCCGAATCTAAAAGATTTCTAGAAGCAAAATTCAAGCCAACATAATTTTTTTGTATAATCATCCATAAGTTCAAACCATGTGTAGGGCAATTAGGTATCATTAATTTCATTCTCTCCCAAGCTTGTGCAATATGCTCATGATCTAGTTGCTTAAAATTCATAATGTCGTTTCTAAGAGAGATAATCTTAGCAGGAGGAAAATACTTAAAGATAAAGGCATCTTTGCACTAATTACATGAATCAATACTATTTCTAGGCAAAGAGGAAAACCAAGTTTTAGCACGATCTCTAAGTGAAAACGGAAATAGCTTCAATTTAACAATATCATTATCCGTGTCCCTCTTCTTTTGCATATCACACAAATCAACAAAGTTGTTTAGATGGGTAGCGGCATCTTCACTAGGAAGGCCGGAAAATTGATCTTTCATGACAAGATTCAATAGAGCAGCATTGATCTCACAAGATTCAGCATCGGTAATAGGAGCAATCGGAGTGATAATAAAATCATTATTGTTGGTATTGGAGAAGTCACACAATTTGGTATTGTTCTGAGCCATAGTGACAAGCAAGCAATCCAACACACAAGCAAACAAGAAGCAAGCGAACTGTAAACTCACGGCAAAAAGAAGGGCAAATAAAACGGCAAGGGTGAAGTGGGGGAGAGGAAAACGAGAGGCAAATAAATGTAATGCGAAGGATAAGGTTTTGTGATAGGTACTTGGTATATGACTTTTGCGTAAGCCTCCCCGGCAACGGTGCCAGAAATTCTTCTTGCTACTTCTCGAGCTTGCGTTGTATTCCCTCGAAGAGGAAAGGGTGATGCAGCACAGTAGCGTAAGTATTTCCCTCAGTTTTTGAGAACCAAGGTATCAATCCAGTAGGAGACCACGCGCGAGTCCCTCGCACCTCCACAAACAAATAAGAACTTCGCAACCAACATGATAAGGGGTTGTCAATCCCTTTACTGTCAGTTACGAAAGTGAGATCTGATAGATAGGATAGTTTTATATTTTTGGTATTTTTTGATATAAGAACAGAAAGTAAAAACAACAAAGTAAAGTAGATGATAGATTAATATGTTGAGAATAGACCTGGGGGCCATAGGTTTCACTAGTGGCTTCTCTCATGGTAGCATAATTCTACGGTGGGTGAACAAATTACTGTCGAGCAATTGATAGAAAAGCTAATAATTATGAGAATATCTAGGCATGATCATTATATATAGGCATCACGTTCGTGACAAGTAGACCGAAATGATTCTGCATATACTACTATTACTCAACACATCGACCGCTATCCAGCATGCATCTAGAGTATTAACTTCATAAGAAGAGAGTAATGCTTTAAGCAAGATGACATGATGTACAGGGATAAACTCAAGAAATATGATATAAACCCCATCTTTTTATCCTTGATGTCAACAATACAATACGTGCCTTGCTGGCTTGATGCCCCTGCTATCATTGGGAAAGGACACCGCAAGATTGAACCCAAAGCCAAGCACTTCTCCCATTGCAAGAACTATAGATCTAGTAGGCCAAACCAAACCGATAATTTGAAGAGACTTGCAAGGATATTATAATCATTCATAAAAGAATTCAGAAAAGAACCAAATATTTCTCGTAGATAATCTTGATCATAAACCCACAATTCATCGGATATCGACAAACACACCGCAAAAAGATTACATCGAATAGATCTCCTCGAAGACCAAGGAGAACTTGGTATTGAGATCCAAAAAGAGAGAAGAAGCCATCTAGGTACTAACTATGGACCCGTAGGTATGTGGTAAACTACTCACAACTCATGGTGAGGCGATGGTATTGATGTAGAAGCACTCCGTGGAAGATCCCCCTCTGGCGGAGCTCCGGAACAGGCCCCAAGATGGGATCTCATGGGAACAGAAGGTTGCGGCGGTGGAATTTGGGTTTTCTCTGTTGCCTCGATGTTTTAAGGGTATATGGGTATATATAGGAGGAAGGAGGGCATCGGGGGAGCCAGATGGGGTCCACGAGGGTGGGGGCGCACCTTGTAGGAGGGGGCGCGCCCTGGACCCTCGTGGCCACCTCCTTCGTTCCCTCGCGTGTACTCCAAGTCTTCTGTGTTGATTTTGTTCCAAAAATAACTCTTGTGAAGGTTTCATTCCGATTGGACTCCGTTTGATATTCCTTTTCTGTGAAATCCTGAAATAGGCAAAAAAACAGCAATCTGCACTGGGCCTTTGGGTTAGTAGGTTAGTCCCAAAAAATAATATAACAGTGTATGATAAAGCCCATTAAACATCCAAAACATCATATATAATAGCATGGAACAATAAAAAATTATAGATACGTTGGAGACGTATTAGGGACCATGCGAAGATGTCCCGATTCTCACGGAGAAAATCGACGAGCTCGCTTTCCTATTTGCTGTCTAGGTTTGATCCTATGACAACAAATCTCTCCGGGTGTGCCGGGTCCAATGCAATCTTCTTGGTCTCTTTGGCCGGCTCGAACGAGCCTTGAGGTTTCGCCTCCTTGAGATCAGCTGGTATGGTCGGCTGCTCGCCAGCCATTGCCACCAACCGATCAAGGCGACGCTTCTCTTCAGCTATGACGAGGGCTTCGGCCAGCCGGCTGGTGGTTGCAGTGCAGGCGGTGGACTTCTCATAATCGCCGGCTATAGTGATGATGCCCTTGGGACCCGACATCTTCATCTTGAGATAGGCATAATGGGGCACGACCATGAATTTAGCAAGTGCATGTCAGCCCAATATTGAATGATAAGGGATCTCCGTGTTCACCACCTGAAACCAGACCGACTCGCGGCAGAAATGCTTCTTGTCACCAAAAAAGACATCTATCTTGACCTTGCCGATTGGTGAGCTAGAGAGGCCGGGAACGATACCGTGGAACACGGTCTGGGTGGGCTGGAGTTGCTTCTCTTTGATACCCAGTTTCTCCATGGTGTCTCGGTACATGATATTGATAGTGCTGCCGCCGTCTATCAGCACTCGGGAGAAACGACAGGCTCGCCTATCGGTGGAGAAAGTCGCATCCGGAACCATGGCATAGGCACCTGGTGACGGCATGACAGCTGTATGGTCAGCACGGCTCCAACTGATGGGCTTCTCAGACCAGTGCATGAATTCTGGAGCCTTTGAGGCAATGGCATTGACTTCTCTGTGCTGCTGACGCCAATTATGCCTATCATCCGCCTGGCTGGTGAAGACGACGTAAGCTCCATTCTCTTCTGGGAACTCGTCTTGGACCTGGCCGCCTGGACGAGCCGCCGGCTGCTTAGGAGGTGGGGCCGCCTGCCCAACAGGAGGAGGGGGCAGAGCCTCACCCTGGGCAATCCGAGTGAGCCAGTGGCACCTCCGTGTGACGTGGTTTGACGGCTTCGCTCCACCGTGAAACTTGCAGGGGGCGTCAAGGGCTTGCTCAAAGGAGAAGGCGGGCTGCCAAGCAAGCTTGCCGCCCTTCTGGCGCTTGGGTCCGGCTTGGCCCTCCGGCTGCTAGTCTTCAACTGCTGCCACCAACCGGCTATTGGACGACGGCGGGGGGGGGGGGGGGGGGGGGGCTTTGCGCTTGTTGTCTGCCTGCTGCTGGCACCGACTCGATTCTCCGGCCGGCGTCCGAGGAGCCGGGGGAGCCATTTTTTCAGAGGCATCAATGTTTAGCTACGACTTCATGGAGGAGTCGGCCGTGGCATACTTGTCTGCTATGCTTAGAAGTTTGTCCAACGTGGAGGGCTCATCCCAAAGGATCGTGTGCTTGAGCGGGGTGCCCTCTCTGCACCCGGCCATGAAATACTCTATGGTTTGCACTTCATGCACCCCTTCACAGGAATTGCGCAGCTCGGCCCAATGCATTAGGTAATCACGAGCGGACTCGTTCGGCCCTTGGACGCACAGGGAGAGCTACCGCGGCTTGGGTGGCCGCTTGTAGGTGCTGGTGAAGTTGCGGGTGAAGACGTCGGTGAAGTCCGGCCAGCTGTTGATGATGTTGGGCTTGAGGCTGTTCAACCATATCCGGGTCATGCCCTGGAGCATGAGCGGGACATACTTAACGGCAACGCGCTTGTTGCCGTTTGCTATGTTGACGGCTGTGGAGTAATCCACCAGCCAGTCCTCCGTCTTCACGGAGCCGTTGTACTTGAGAGTGTCTCTTGGGAGCGATAAACCTTTGGGGAAAGGCTCGTCGCGGATGAGGGGGCCGAAACAGGGCGGGCCGATTGCATCTTCTTCTTCGACCGCCAGGGACCGAGACAGCCGATCGATCCGATGTTGTGCGTTATTTTCCCCAACTCCTTCGCGGCGGCCCAAGCGGCCTCCAAGAGTTTGGTGCTCAACGGGCGGCAGAGACGCGCGCCTCTCCCAGCGAGGGGGAGGTGAGCGCTCATTCCGTCGTTCCACCGCCCTTGGGCGGCCGTCTTGGTCGCGCTCGATGGTGATGCGAGTTCGCCGACTGCGGCTAGCAGCCGGCTCCGAGTCTTGCCGACTGTGGCTGGCATGCGGCCCCGGGTTATCCCGACTGCGGGTGTCGCCTGTTGGCGATCGGGATGAAGCTCCTTGCTCTCAGCAGGGAGGGCGGTTCTCCACCCGCAAGCCAGCCTCCAAAGCCCGGCAGCGAGCCTCCTGCTGCTCGGTCAACGTGTTGAGGAGTTGCTGGACGCGCTGCGTCATGCAGCGAAGTTCATCTCCTTCCAGGTGGTCCAGCTCATCTACGGCCGCCTGGGCGGCACGCAAGTTCTCCAAGGGGGTGGCGTAAACCGGACGCGCGGATCCCAGCATGCTGGCAAGGGCCCGCCACGGTTCCAGATTGTGCCAACTCGGCTGGGCTCGCCGGCTGCCGGCGTGCCGCCTACAGTGCGGTCGACCTCGCGGCGGTAGGCCTCGGTGAGGCGTCGCATTCCGACCAACTTGTTGGCGTTGTCGAGGAGCGAGACGCGGAGTGAGACGCGAAGCGTCTGTAGCGTCGCGCCGTCTGCTCCCGCGGCGATGGGAGTGGAGAGGTTCTGCATGGCCGTGTGCAGCGGGTCCTGGCCAGATCCATTGGAGGGCTCGTTGTGGCTGACAACCAGCACCTCCGTGACGGTGCTGACGCTTGCGTCGTAGATCGCAGGGGGGGAGTGGATCATCCACGACCACCACGTGGTCGGGGAAGATGTCGGCAGACGCCGTGTCGGGGTCGATAAGCATATCGACGGGTGGATCAGAGGAGCCGACGGACTCCAGGTCAAAAGCGAGCTCGTCGACGATGTGGAGCTTGGCGAGGAGCTAAACGAGGCAGCTCTCCGAGCCGATCACTTATGCGGCTGGAGTGGGCTCGTCGTGGAGGTGGGCCTCGCCGAGAAGATCCGCGAGCTCCCTTGCGGCGCATGCGGCTTCTGCGTCGTGAAGTACCCCGGTGTTCACGCCGTCGGGCGTGCTGGGCTGGCTGCGCTCGCCAGGGAGGAACAAAGTTCCGTTCCAGAACATGTCTCCGGACGACGGTGCACCATGCCCCACGGTGGGCGCCAAATGTGGGGGTTTGTCAGGACCCCGATCCTAAGTCACACCGATCTAGCTGTAACACGTCATATCACTTTGCGGCCTCACGCACGGTATCCCCACGGGTGCCACCTTACCTGGCCCGGGACCGTTTGCGCATTTTGGCACACGTATATGACAGTGTCACTAGCATCCATATGGCAGAGAACTCGGGCCGACATGGCTAGTTATAAACCAAAAGTGGCACTAAATTACAGAGACAGGCATTCATGACCCAGCAACGAACGTGTCGGTCATCAACGTATGAACCCAAGTTGTAGCAAGCTACATGGACTTAAAGGAACAACGCGTGACATTTCCCCTAAGGGACAGACACAGGAACGAAGAAGGACACATGTCGGCCAGCCTACGTGTTCCGAGCAGTAGCAAGCTACCAAGGCTCATTGGAAACACTAGGAGGCATTTCCCTGTAAGATAGGCTACCAAAGGAAAACAACTAGGTGTCGGATCCAACACATACCAAGCATTTCAATCATACACACAATATGCTCAATATGTGCAAATACAACATTGCATCACAACAGAACTCTATGACTCAAAGTACTTTATTTAAGAGGCTCCAAGAGCCATACATAACATATCCATACAGGTAGGGGTCACATGACCCAACACTCAAGTCATACAGTCATACAAGCACAAGCGGAAGCTAACATGTCTGAGTACAGACAACTTGGAAAATAAAACAGGCTTGGTGTAGCCTGACTATCTACAAGGCCCTTCACAAGCTCCAGATCTTCGTCTGGGTAGCAAGCTACTCGTCGACGTCAACGTCTATGTAGAACCCATCAGAAGGGGCAGGGTTCTCCTCTGCAACAGTAATTAAGCAAACATGAGTACAAAGGTACTCAGCAAGTCTTACAACATAACCTATCATACATGCAACATTATCAACAGGGGTAGTGGAGTTCATAGCAGAAAGCCAGCTTTGACTCTTGGCTAACCTATACAACAACTCTCAACAGATTGCAAGATATTACTACGTACACGAGTCCTCTACTCACCACAACAATACACCACCGAGGATCCTCTTCCGTCATCCTACGGAAGGGCCATCCACGGCACTCACACTTGTCTTGAGGCTTTTAGTAGTATCCATCAACTTGTCTATGAACTGTAAGAGTAACCAAGTAGTCCGTACCGCGAACAACGGCTATTCGAATAGATTGATAACCCTGCAGGGGTGTACTTCTTCACACACACTTCCACCACTTATCGCTGTTTACTCGACATGTACTCGGCAACCTTCAAGCGGAAGCCCAGCGAGGTTGTCGGCCACGACCTGACTAACTACACAAGTCTCTCGTCCAGGTTTATCGCCTATTTGGGTTCCATCCGTAGGGAGATCCGGCCAGGGTGTCGCTCACGGCCCCAAACGATGTGTACAGGGTTCCCGGGTCACCAAACGGGCGCTCGGTACACCCGGCCACGTACCTGTCGCATCACAGCCCACCTCGTGGGTTAGCGTTGTGCACGACCACCAGTAATCTACAAACACCAGAAACTAGTTGCAACTCCTGGACAGAGAACAAGGGCAGTTAATAAGCCGAGAGGGTCCATTGGTTTCGGGCCCAATGCATGGTAGTAGCTGGAACTTAAACCACACATACAGATCTCGGGTCCTATGGACAGTTCCAATGAAACAACCCACCATGTACTCCTACATGGCCTTTCATCGATACCTTTACCAAACATGTTTCACACTTCCCTCTCTTTACCGAGTATGATCATTTCACTCTGATTCATCACCCTGATGAACCAGACGTGACAAAACTCTAAGCATAGCAGGCAACATAAACAAATAGCATGGTGAATCACACATCACATGGCTCAATCAACTCCTACACATGCTAGTGGGTTTCAACTATTTACCGTGGCAATGACAGGTCATGCAAGGGAATAGGGTTCAACTACCACAGCAAGTAGCAGTTCACACGCTGTTGCCTTAATGCAGTAAAAGAGAGCAGGAGCGAGAAGATGGGTTTGTATCGGAATGATCAATGATTGCTTGCCTGACAGAGTGGTTGTCGGGTACTGCTCTTCAGTTGGATACGCAGAAGTATCCTCGGGAGCAGGACCTAACACGGAGAATACCGGCGATACAATCAATAAGCTAACAAATGCAACAATATGATGCATGCTCATGATATGGCAAGATGCATGTGTTTTGGGCTAATGCAACTATAACCAGAAGGGTTTGAGCCCATTTGAATCAAGGATTCAAATTAAAACCCAAACTATTAATTATTTGAGTGCATTATCATGTTTTAATGTATACAGCAAGGTTAACTTGCTCAAACATGCATGAAACCAGTGCCATTGGAAAGATTGGATTTTTCTGATCAATTTTCATATATAAATCTTTTCCATCTGAGCTAATGTTGAATTTATATGATTTTTTGAAGTTTAAAGCATTTTCTGGAATTTCCTGAATTGTTTTTAAATCAAATAATCCCAGAAAATCCTTTACTGTGTCAGCATGACATCATGCTGATGTCAGTTAGTCAACAGGGCGGCCCAGGTCAAACCTGACCAGTGGGACCCACTGGTCAGTGTCACAGTTAGTTAACTGACTAATTAAAACTAGATTAGACACTAACCTAGGTTTGACTAACAGGCAGGGCCCACATGTCAGTGACCCAAGGGGGTCAAACCCTTGGTCAAACGGGGCTAACTCGCCGGCGTTTAGCCGCTGGCGAGGCCAAACGCGGCAGTGAGGTGCGGGATTTGTGCTCCGGCTGCCAAAACGACGGCGGAGCACGCCTACTGGCAGCTGGGAGTGAGCCGCGTCGAGTGGTGGTGGTGGCTGGCCTCGGGGTCGCCGGAAACGACGCCGGCGACGAGTCCAGCGGCTACCGGAGTTCGGGCGAGGTCGAACTCGTCGGTGCGGTGCTCGTAGAGGTGCGTGGAGTGATCCTACAGCACCTACACAGGACGGTGAAGCTGGTGGGCACGATGACCGGGCCGTTAAATGGCCGGAGCCTCGTCGGTGACGAGCTCCGCGGCGGCGCCTGCAGGTGAGCCTCGTGTGGTGCGTACGGTGCTGGAGAGAACTAACGGAGAGGGGGAGGACGGAGCTGAGCTCACGGCGGTTGCAGTAAACGTCGAGGTGGGCTCGGGGACGGTCGGAGCTGAGCGGGGTGGCGATGGGGATCTCGGCGGCCGGAGTTGGGGAAGACGGGGTCGGGGGCGACTCCAGAGCGGGCGAGCGCTCGGGGCTCAGCCTGCTCGACGTAGTCGATGACGACGGAGCGGACGGACACGGTGGCGGAGCTCGGGGACGGCGGTGGATGCGGCTATCACGATGGCGCGAGCGCGGCGGCGTCGGCCATGGTACGGGGAAGGCGAGGGAGAGGAGCTGGGGAGGGTTGAGCGTGTCTGCGAGCTTGGGGGGAAGTGGGTGGTCGATCCCGCCCACCAAAACGGCGAGGGGAGGAAGCAGGGCGGCGGGCAGCTGCGTGGCGCGCGCTGCGGCCGCCGTCGAGCACCTGCCTGCCTGCCTGGCCGAGCCAAGCAGCTCGCTGGAGCGGTGGCTGGGCTGGGCCGGCAGGTGGGCCTGTTAGTGGCGCCAGGTAAGTTTTCTCTTTCTTCTCTCTTTTCTATTTCTTTCTGTTTCATTTCTTTTGCAACTTTGTTGAATTAATAAAAATGCTAGAACATTTTTATAGCTCATAAAACTAGTCATGCCCACTGTATATAATATGAACAGTATGGAACATTTTAGTTTATGATTATTTGGGCACACAAAATGTTTTATAGCATTTAAATGCCCAAATGGAAATACCAAATGAATTAATCCAGAGACCTTGGATGTCCTAGAAAATTGTGCCCCATTTTTTGGCAGAGGTTTAAGACCAAGGCAGAAATGATGAACATTTTTGAAGGGCATTTTGGGTACATTGGAAAAGATTTTATCAAACCCTAGTTGTTAAAAGAGGGGTGCTGGGGTTTCTGTCATTCCCATTTCAAGTTTCTTTGAAAAGTAAACATGATGCACACTCTAGCTAGTCCTAATGCAAGCACTGACTAGGGATGTGACAACTCACCCCCACTCAAAAGAATCGCGTCCCGAGATTCGGATTCCTCCGGAAAGAGGGTGGGGTACTCAAGTCGAAGACGATCCTCCCTTTCCCAAGTAGCTTCACTCTCGGAATGATGTGACCATTGAACCTTGAGAAACTTGATATTGTGGCGTCGAGTGGTACGCTCGGTTTGATCAACAATGCGAACGGGGTATTCTCGATATGTGAGATTGTCCTGGAGATCAAGCGTTTCGTGGTCCACTCCGCGGATAGGATCCGAGAAGCAACGCCTGAGTTGAGATACGTGGAAGACATCATGAACTCTGGAAAGGTGCGGAGGTTGTTCCAATTGGTAGGCAACTTCTCCTCGTTTGGCAAGAATGCGAAAAGGACCGATGTAACGAGGGGCCAATTTGCCTTTGATACAGAAGCGATGGGTTCCCTTAAGAGGAGTAACCCGAAGGTAAGCCTTATCGCCGACTTCAAAAGTCACAGCCTTATGATGACTATCAAATTGGCTCTTCTGGCGAGACTGGGCTGTTTTCAATTTCTCACGAACGATGCGAACTTGCTCTTCTGCTTCCTGGATCATATCCAGATCAAAGAATTGTCTTTCCCTGATTTCTGACCAGTTAAGAGGTGTTCGACACCTTCGACCATATAGAACTTCGAAGGGAGCTTTGCCCAAGCTGGCTTGATAACTATTGTTATAAGCGAATTCGGCAAATGGAAGACACTTCTCCCATTCCATACCGAAAGAGATGACAGAGGCTAGAAGCATGTCTTCCAGAATTTGATTGACTCGTTCCACTTGACCACTTGACTGAGGATGAAAGGCGGTGCTAAAAGAGAGATGAGTCCCCATAGCATTCTGGAAACTTTCCCAAAATCGTGAAGTGAAAAGACTTCCTCGGTCGGAGTTGATCTCCAACGGCACACCATGAAGTGATACTATCCGAGAGATATACAAGTCTGCTAGCTGGCTAGCGGTTATACTCTCTTGAACAGGTAGGAAGTGGGCTACTTTAGAGAGGCGGTCGATAATGACGAAGATAGCATTATTCCCTTTCCTGGTCCTGGGAAACCCGGTAATGAAGTCCATACCGATCTTGTCCCATTTCCATTCAGGAATAGCTAAAGGTTGAAGGGTGCTAGCAGGCTGTTGATGCTCTGCTTTAACTCGACGACAAACGTCGCAGTTAGCAATGAACTGAGCGATTTCGCTCTTCATCCTAGTCCACCAGAACCTCTGGCGTAGGTCCTGATACATTTTGGTACTACCGGGATGAATTGTGAGAGGAGATTCATGAGCCTCCTTAAGGATCAACCGTCTCAGGTTTCGTACCTTAGAAACCACTAAGCGGTTTCTAAAGAGCACGACTCCTTGATCATCAATTGAGAAACATCCCGCGACTCCTTTCTTGATGTTCCTCTTGATACGGGAGATTCCCGGATCAACCTTCTGTGCTTTGATGACCTGATCCGTAAGGGTAGGTTTCGCCACCAAGGTGGAAAGGAATCCTCGAGGAACAATGTGAAGGTTAAGCTTTCGAAATTCCTCGTGGAGAAGTGGTTGCCCTTGTTGTAACATCAAGTTGTTACAATATGACTTACGACTTAGTGCGTCAGCCATGACATTGGCCTTCCCAGGGGTGTAAGTGATTCCTAAGTCGTAATCTGTGAGCAACTCAACCCAACGTCTTTGCCTGAGATTTAGATCCGGTTGGGTGAAGATGTATTTCAGACTTTGATGATCAGTGAAGATTTCACAGCGATTACCAAGAAGGTAATGTCGCCATGTTTTGAGTGCGTGGACTACAGCTGCAAGCTCTAGATCATGTGTAGGATAGTTATCCTCATGTGGACGCAACTGCCGGGATGCGTATGCGATCACTTGACGATCTTGCATGAGTATGCAACCTAGTCCTTGTCGCGAGGCATCGCAGTAGATAATAAAGTCCTTGGAAAAGTCTGGTGGTACCAGTACGGGTGCAGATGTCAGGCATCTTTTCAGTTCCTGAAAGCTGGACTCGCATTGTGGGGTCCACTCAAACTTTTTATCTTTCTTGAGGAGTTCAGTTAGAGGTTTAGCAACCTTGGAGAAATTCTCGACGAAGCGTTGGCAATAGCTCGCTAAGCCAAGGAAACTCCTAACTTGCTTGACCGATTCAGGGGGAGTCCAATCAAGGACGGCTTGAACTCGCTCGGGATTGACAGAAATACCCTTGCCAGAGATCACATGACCTAGATAGGTCACTTCCGGCAACCAGAATTCACATTTAGAGAATTTGGCATAAAGGCGGTGCTCTCGAAGTTTCGTCAATACCAGCCTTAGATGCTCGGCATGATCTTTCTTGTTCTTGGAGTAGATGAGTATATCATCGAGGTATACCACGACGAATTTATCCAAATATTCCATGAATATAGAATTCATTAGCCGGGAGAAGGTGGCTGGGGCATTGGTTAATCCGAAGGACATGACTGTGTACTCGTATTGGCCATAACGAGTAACAAAAGCCGTTTTAGGAATGTCCCCGTTCTTGATTTTGATTTGATGGTAACCCAACCTCAAATCCATTTTGGAAAAGACTGAGGATCCAGCGAGCCGATCATATAGGTCGTTGATCCTGGGGAGCGGATACTTGTTCTTTATGGTGACCAGATTGACAGGTCGGTAATCTACAACCATCTGTTCCGTTCCATCCTTCTTCTTGACGAAGAGGACGGGACAAGCCCAAGGAGAAGAACTAGGATGGATGAAACCCTTTTTCAAAGACTCATCGAGTTGTTTCTTAAGCTCAGCTAATTCTAGGGGTGCCATCTTATAAGGTCTCCTAGAGATTGGAACAGTTCCTGGAATAAGATCTATCACGAACTCGACATCTCTGTCAGGTGGAACACCTGGCAGTTCTTCTGGGAAAACATCTGGAAAATCACGGACTACCGGAATATCTTCGAGTTCTGGTAGAGGGCTGGCATTAAGAGAGTAGAGCTGACGCTCAGCCATTCGGGTCAAGACATTGACTGTCTTGCCGGATGGGTGTGTAAGTTGAACGGTCCTAGTGTAGCAATCAATCTTGGCGTAATGAGTTGTCATCCAGTCCATACCCAAGATGATGTTTATGTCCGAGGACTTGAGAGCGATTAGTGATGCAAGGAAAACAAGTCTATCAACAAGAATTTCATTCCCATGGCTTACTTTAGAGGTTTGCCATCTAGAGCCGGGAGTTTGAATTTCCATGGTGGTGGGCATGTCACAAAAAGTCATGTTGTGCATTCGAGCATAGCTCTCAGATATGAACGAATGAAATGCTCCAGTATCGAAAAGAACAGATGCCGGATGGCAGTTAACAAGAAGCGTACCAAGGACGACGTTAGGATCCTCATAAGCTTCCTCAGCAGAGACATAGTTGACATGACCACGTGCAGTGGGGATTGGCTTGACATAATTCACCTTGCCGGTTGGCTTACCACGGCCAACGGGTTTTCCTGGCTGGTTCTGAGGACACTCACCCATGTAGTGCCCCGGTTCTCCACACTTGAAGCATGTCACAGTGCCAGTGCGTGGAGCAAAGTTGGTAGGTGGTCCTCCATAAGTCTTGGCAGGTGCATACTGTTGAGTTGGGTGAGGCGCCTCATAGGATGGCCTCGGTGTGTACTTGGGTGGCAGAGCAGTGTTAGGAACCCACACACGATGCTTGTGAGAGCCAGAGCCAGATGAGGAACCAAAGTCACGAGGATGCTTGCGTGTGGCCTCGAAATCAGTCGGGCCCGTCTCAGCACTGATAGCTTTGTTCACCAACTTCTGGAAGGAAGTGCACTCGTGCAGACGTAGATCTCGGCGGAGTTCAGGGCTGAGTCCCTTGCGGAACCTTGCCTGCTTCTTGGCATCGGTGGATACTTCCTCAGGTGCATAGCGTGCCAAGTTGCCAAACTCGCGACTATAGCCATCCACGGTTAACCGGCCCTGGGTGAAATTGCAGAATTCCTCCCGCTTGCGATCCATGAGACCTTCCGGAATGTGATGTTCACGGAATGCCTCACTAAACTCAGCCCAAGTAGTGATTTGGCCAGCAGGACGCATAGCCTCAAAGTTCTCCCACCAGAGACTGGCAGGGCCCTCAAGATGGTAGGCGGCGTAGATAACCTTGTCAGCTTCGGCCACACGGGCAGAGTGTAGCTTGTGGGTGATACTACGAAGCCAGTCATCCGCATCCAGAGGTTCGGTGGAATGATGGAACTTAGGTGGGCACATCTTGATAAAGTCATTGATTGACACCACGTCATTCCTCTAACGAAACCCAGTGTTCTGCTCTATGCGTTCCAATCGACGGTTGGTCTCTCTCTTGTTCCGTTCTGCCTCGAGCATAACTTCAGCCAAGGAGGGTGGCTGGGGCAGATTCTCATCTCTAACCCCACTAGCCTCACCCTGCTCCTGAGCATCAGGAGTGCTGCGAGTGTTGACCATCCTAGGAAAACAAAACAACGGTTTAGACAAGGATGGCAAAAACTGGACATAGGAGTGCAGAATGTAATGGATGACACGGAATGCAGAGATGTTCATCCGTACGACACGGTAATATAGAAACTGCCATATATACACCAGTGGTCATACACACCATACATAGTTTAGTACAAGCCAAGGCTAAAGTACAACTGCGGTGAAAGACGATACATCCCATCAGAGGCATTCCAAGCTCCTATACATTATTTAACTACACCTCCGGAACTCAGTACACACTAAGTCATATTCCACAAGACGCGCAGGACTGTGGAAATACAACTACTATGATACTACTACTGCCACGGTCTAGCTCAAACATTCCCGTAATAATCTTCGTAAAGATTACCACCGTAGCCTGGGAGTGGAACAGATGGATCTTGAAACTCTCGAGCACTCGAAGGCTGTGGACCATAGGGACATGGATGTGGCCTCGGGCCTGATGCTGGTGGTAACCGACGCCCACGTGGAGGTGTAATACCCCCAACGTCACGCCAATCCATACGATCAGGCAGACGAGTCCGCACGGGGTACAAATCCCGCATATCCAGATATCCGGCGTGCACAGCAGGTGCAAGCCGTGTCAAAGTAGTCCAGTGGGCGGCTCGAGTGTTATACAGCTCCATTCGGAGGGCACGGACCTCACGGTCCCTATCCTCCAGCATCTGAACAGTAGTCTGAAGCAGTGGCTCCTCATGAGCAGCATCAGTATATAGACTAGTGTAGTAGCCTTCCTCTCCGGGAAGTGAGGCTGGCATGTAACAGAACTCAGTGTTCAGCTACAGGGCATGCCTAGCCCGGAGGATGGTCATCATCGAATAAGCGGCATCCTGCACTGCCATCTCGATAGTAACCCCGAGTCCATAAGACCAATGGATGGGGTCGTTAGCTCCGGGATATGAGGGGTATATCCGGACTGTGCAGAAATACTGTCTCTGATTGAAATCCCGGTACTGTTCCTCCACGGTGTACTCAGGATACCAGCGGTAACCGGTCTCAGTCAACACACGGACTAGCATGGCCGTGCGACCGGGCACATTAATGCACCGAGTCAAACGAACCACTTGGTGAGGTGTGCGGCCAGACATCTGAAACACGAAGTAATGCAAAGGCATTAGTGTTTCTGGAAGAAATCGGGCAGCATAACAACTGCAAATGCTCAAAAAGATTTTTGAGACATCATACAAATGATAGCATAGCCACTCAACAATATCATATCAAGGTTCCGGGTCCAACAAATCATCATACTAAAAGGGTAGAAACTGAACTGAGGCTTGAAACCAACAATCCTAAGAGTCTACAGATTAGTAACACGTGAACCTAGTAAGGATAAGAGGCCTAGTCCTAAATCCCCGTGGAAAGAACAGACTGACTCAGATCAGAAGGGCATAAGGTAAAGGAGTAAAAGAGCCTTACGTTCCCTTCCACAATCAATTCCCCTACATATAACTAAGAATTTTTCTAGACTCAACATCGACCAGTTTGGCTTGAGAGACCTATAGGCAGTCCGGCTCTGATGCCAACGCTGTCAGGACCCCGATCCTAAGTCACACCGATCTAGTTGTAACACGTCATATCACTTTGCGGCCTCACGCACGGTATCCCCACGGGTGCCACCTTACCTGGCCCGGGACCGTTTGCGCATTTTGGCACACGTATATGACAGTGTCGCTAGCACCCATATGACAGAGAACCCGGGCCGACATGGCTAGTTATAAACCAAAAGTGGCACTAAATTACAGAGACAGGCATTCATGACCCAGCAACGAACGTGTCAGCCATCAACGTATGAACCCAAGTCGTAGCAAGCTACATGGACTTAAAGGAACAACGCGTGACATTTCCCCTAAGGGACAGACACAGGAACGAAGAAGGACACATGCCGGCCAGCCTACGTGTTCCGAGCAGTAGCAAGCTACCAAGGCTCATTGGAAACACTAGGAGGCATTTCCCTATAAGATAGGCTACCAAAGGAAAACAACTAGGTGTCGGATCCCACACATACCAAGCATTTCAATCATACACACAATATGCTCAATATGTGCAAATACAACATTGCATCACAACAGAACTCTATGACTCAAAGTACTTTATTTAAGAGGCTCCAAGAGCCATACATAACATATCCATACAAGTAGGGGTCACATGACTCAACACTCAAGTCATACAGTCATACAAGCACAAGCGGAAGCTAACATGTCTGAGTACAGACAACTTAGAAAATAAAACAGGCTTGGTGTAGCCTGACTATCTACAAGGCCCTTCACAAGCTCCAGATCTTCGTCTGGGTAGCAAGCTACTCATCGACGTCAACGTCTATGTAGAACCCATCAGAAGGGGCAGGGTTCTCCTCTGCAACAGTTATTAAGAAAACATGAGTACAAAGGTACTCAGCAAGTCTTACAACAGAACCTATCATACATGCAACATTATCAACAGGGGTAGTGAAGTTCATAGCAGAAAGCCAGCTTTGACTCTTGGCTAACCTATACTACAACTCTCAACAGATTGCAAGATATTACTACGTACACGAGTCCTCTACTCACCACAACAATACACCACCGAGGATCCTCTTCCGTCATCCTACGGAAGGGCCATCCACGGCACTCACACATGTCTTGAGGCTTTTAGTAGTATCCATCAACTTGTCTATGTACTGTAAGAGTAACCAAGTAGTCCGTACCGCGAACAACGGCTATTCGAATAGATTGATAACCCTGCAGGGGTGTACTTCTTCACTCACGCTACCACCACTTATCGTTGTTTACACGACATGTACTCGGCAACCTTCAAGCGGAAGCCCAGCGAGGGTGTTCGCCATGACCTGACTAACTACACAAGTCTCTCGTCCAGGTTTATCACATATTTGGGTTCCATCCGTGGGGAGATCCGGCCGGGGTGTCGCTCACGGCCCCAAACGATGTGTACAGGGTTCCCGAGTCACCAAACGGGCGCTCGGTACACCCGGCCACGTACCTGTCGCATCATAGCCCACCCCATGGGTCAGCGTTGTGCACGACCACCAGTAATCTACAAACACCAGAAACTAGTTGCAACTCCTGGACAGAGAACAAGGGCAGTTAATAAGCCAAGAGGGTCCATTGGTTTCGGGCCCAATGCATGGTAGTAGCTGGAACTTGAACCACACATACAGATCTCGGGTCCTATGGATGGTTCCAATGAAACAACCCGCCATGTACTCCTACATGGCCTTTCATCGATACCTTTACCAAACATGTTTCACACTTCCCTCTCTTTACCGAGTATGATCATTTCACTCTGATCCATCACCCAGATGAACCAGACCTCACACAACTCTAAGCATAGCAGGCAACATAAACAAATAGCATGGTGGATCACACATCACATGGCTCAATCAACTCCTACACATGCTAGTGGGTTTCAACTATTTACTGTGGCAATGACAGGTCATGCAAGGGAATAGGGTTCAACTACCGCAGCAAGTAGCAGTTCCCACGCTGTTGCCTTAATGCAGTAAAAGAGAGCAGGAGCGAGAAGATGGGTTTGTATCGGAATGATCAATGATTGCTTGCCTGACAGAGTGGTTGTCTGGTACTGCTCTTCAGTTGGATACACAGAAGTATCCTCGGGAGCAGGACCTAACACGGAGAATACCGGCGATACAATCAATAAGGAAACAAATGCAACAATATGATGCATGCTCATGATATGGCAAGATGCATGTGTTTTGGGTTAATGCAACTATAACCAGAAGGGTTTG
The DNA here is from genome assembly GCA_902687465.1 of Secale cereale. Classification (NCBI taxonomy): domain Eukaryota; kingdom Viridiplantae; phylum Streptophyta; class Magnoliopsida; order Poales; family Poaceae; genus Secale; species Secale cereale. The sequence continues at coordinate 629,470,435 of LR738709.1, read as the reverse complement.
AGCCCATTTGAATCAAGGATTCAAATTGAAACCCAAACTATTAATTATTTAACTGCATTATCATGTTTTAATGTATACAGCAAGGTTAACTTGCTCAAACATGCATGAAACCAGTGCCATTGGAAAGATTGGATTTTTCTGATCAATTTTCATATATAAATCTTTTCCATCTGAGCTACTGTTGAATTTATATGATTTTTTGAAGTTTAAAGCATTTTCTGGAATTTCCTGAATTGTTTTTAAATCAAATAATCCCAGAAAATCCTTTACTGTGTCAGCATGACATCATGCTGACGTCAGTCAGTCAACAGGGCGGCCCAGGTCAAACCTGACCAGTGGGACCCACTGGTCAGTGTCACAGTTAGTTAACTGACTAATTAAAACTAGATTAGACACTAACCTAGGTTTGACTAACAGGCAGGGCCCACATGTCAGTGACCCAAGGGGGTCAAACCCTTGGTCAAATGGGGCTAACTCGCCGGCGTTTAGCTGCCGGCGAGGCCAAACGCGGCGGTGAGGTGCGGGATTTGTGCTCCGGCTGCCAAAACGACGGCGGAGCACGCCTACGGGCAGCTGAGAGTGAGCCGCGTCGAGTGGTGGTGGTGGCTGGCCTCGGGGTCGCCGAAAACGACGCCGGCGACGAGTCCAGCGGCTGCCGGAGTTCGGGCGAGGTCGAACTCGTCGGTGCGGTGCTCGTAGAGGTGCGTGGAGTGATCCTACAGCACCTACACAGGACGGTGAGGCTGGTGGGCACGATGGCCGGGCCGTTAAATGGTCGGAGCCTCTTCGGCGACGGGCTCCGCGGCGGCGCGTGCAGGTGAGCCTCGTGCGGTGCGTACGGTGTAGGAAAGAACTAACGGAGAGGGGGAGGACGGAGCTGAGCTCACGGCGGTTGCAGTAAACATCGAGGCGGGCTCGGGGATGGTCGGAGCTGAGTGGGGCGGCGATGGGGATCTGCGGCCGGAGTTGGGGAAGACGGGGTCGGGGGCGACTCCAGAGCGGGCGAGCGCTCGGGGCTCAGCCTGCTCGACGTAGTCGATGACGACGGAGCGGACAGACACGGTGACGGAGCTCGGGGATGGCGGTGGATGCGGCTATCACGACGGCGCGAGCGCGGCGGCGTCGGCCATGGTGCGGGGAAGGTGAGGGAGAGGAGCTAGGGAGGGTTGAGCGTGTCTGCGAGCTTGGGGGGAAGTGGGTGGTTGATCCCGCCCACCAGAACGGCGAGGGGAGGAAGCAGGGCGGCGGGCAGCTGCGTGGCGCGCGCTGCGGTCGCCATCGAGCACCTGCCTGCCTGCCTGGCCGAGCCAAGCAGCTCGCTGGAGCGGTGGCTGGGCTGGGCCGGCAGGTGGGCCTGTTAGTGCCGCCAGGTAAGTTTTCTCTTTCTTCTCTCTTTTCTATTTCTTTCTGTTTCATTTCTTTTGCAACTTTGTTGAATTAATAAAAATGCTAGAACATTTTTATAGCTCATAAAACTAGTCATGCCCACTGTGTATAATACGAACAGTATGGAACATTTTAGTTTATGATTATTTGGGCACACAAAATATTTTATAGCATTTAAATGCCCAAATGCAAATACCAAATGAATTAATCCAGAGACCTTGGATGTCCTAGAAAATTATGCACCATTTTTGGCAGAGGTTTAAGACCAAGGCAGAAATGATGAACATTTTTTAAGGGCATTTTGGGTACATTGGAAAAGATTTTATCAAACCCTAGTTGTTAGAAGAGGGGTGCTGGGGTTTCTGTCATTCCCATTTCAAGTTTCTTTGAAAAGTAAACATGATGCACACTCTAGCTAGTCCTAATGCAAGCACTGACTATGGATGTGACAGGGTTTTGTGCGACATATGCTAAAGGATGGCTTATCATGCATGGGGTCAAGAAAACGTCGTCGGGCCCTAGAAGCGGGATAAGGCGATACTTAGGACGCCTACCAATCTTACCCAGGTTTGGGGCTCTCCATGGAGATAACACCCCTAGTCCTGCTCTGCGGGGACTCCGTGTCATGACTATCGTCAATATGGTAGCTACAAGGTTGCTCCTTGAGCTGTGTCATCTAGAGGAGGAAGAAGGGCAAGGCTAGCTCTCTTCTCTCCTTCTAGGGATGCAGGTGGTGGTTAGGGTTTCTTCCCTCTCTCTGTGTATCTCTCAATGTCTAACCCCTCTGCATGGAGGACCCTGAGGGGTTTATATAGGCCTACCCCCCAGGGCTTTAATGGTAATCCGGCAGGGTGCGAGCCTCGGCCGTCAGTGTCTCTGGGCGTCGGCTTCTCCGCCGGCTGCTGAGTCCCGCCGCTCGGTGGGTCCCGCCGGCTGTCGGGGACATGTCCATCCTGTGGGCACGCCGCCTGTGGGCCATGGTGACTGCATTCTACTTTTGACGTCCTTCTGCTGACGAAGGCGCCGTTGAGGAGGGAGTGGCTACAGTGCCACTGCCTCACGATCGTACACTGCTGCCACGCCCCATCTTGTCACCTTGATGGGGTTCAGACTTCAAGGGAACGGCGGGCCACCTACTATAGGGTGGCCCGTTCCCCATGACGTATGCCAAAGGCCGGTCGCTTCTTGATGGCTCACTGAGGGGCCGGGCCTGCCTCCTGCAGGCCGCACCGCCTCCAGATCGTGGGATCATAGTTTCTACTGACCAAGGCGAGGTCACATGCGACATGGCTACAGTGGCGCGCCGGCCAAGGTACCCCACACTGTGGCCACGCTAACTTAGATTCTGGGGGGGCAGGCTCCACTGTAGCCACGCCCTAATCGTGTCGTAGACCCTCAGCGCTTACTCCGAGGGGGAGGCACGGGGCCGTCTGCTAGATGTCGGTAGTTCTGCAGCCGCCTGTTGGTGATTTGCCGCCTGCCGGCAGCCGACTCCTGGGACCTGGCGGCCCTAGGAGGCGGCCTAATTACGCAGACGACCGAAACATGGCAGGCGGCCTGAATGTCTTGAAACGCCATGGGTGGTCGATGAGGACACCCGTGGTCAATATCTCCAACAGTAGTCCCTAAAGCTGGTGGAGCTCTGTGGTCGTGATCGGGACTGCGGGGCTTCAGCAACTTCCCTCTCTTTATGATAAATGATTGGTCTCCCCGTCCGTCTTCTGGAGGTGCCGGCTGCTAGTGGCCGCCTGCCAGATTAGAATCGTCAGGAGGAAGGTGGCCGAACGGCCGGCTGGTCGTGGGGTGGGCCTGCCGCCCGTTGCCCGCATGCCATGCGACGTCATCATGCCGAGCCGGCCTGCCATACCATGCGCGCGACGGGACGCCGTAGGAGGCTCGGGCCCACCACTACAGGCCCTCGGCACGCGCGCGGATCCGCTGCTGCTGAGGTGGTCGGTTGCCCTTCCCACGCGTATTTAATGCATGCGGTTAAGGCGCAAAAAGCACTGGTCGCGAGGCGTGGCATAGTTAATCCCGCGCCCCGCCCCCTCGGCTTCGTCGCCCCGGGCCTATAAGTAGGCGCGGGAGGGGGCTGGCGTAACGTACATGTGCCCCCCATCTCCTTCTTCTTCCTTGCTCCCCTTTTGCTACTGCCTTCGTCACGCCCGCCGGAGCCCGTGCTCGTCCAGCCCTCTCGCCATATTGCCTGGGCTCGCCCCGAGCCATGGCCGCCGAAGCGTCGGCCAAGGGGTGTCCGCGAGGTACACCCACACTGCGGCCGCATTATCTTAGATTCTGGGGGGGCAGGCTCCACTGTAGCCACGCCCTAATCTTGTCGTAGAGCCTCAGCGCTTACTCCGAGGGGGAGGCACGGGGCCGTCTGATAGATGCCGACTGTTCTTCAGCCGCCTGCTGGTGATTTTCCGCCTGCCGGCAGCAGGCTCCTGGGACCTGGCGGACCTAGGAGGCGGCCTGATTGTGCAGGCGGCCGAAAGATGGCATGCGGCCTTAATGTCTTGAAACGCCATGGGTGGTCGATGAGGACACCCGTGGTCAATATCTCCGACACACATCGACCGCTATCCAGCATGCATCTAGAGTATTAAGTTCATAAGAACAGAGTAACGCCTTAAGCAAGATGACATGATGTAGAGGGATAAACTCATGCAATATGATATAAACTGCATCTTTTTATCCTCGATAGCAAAAAATACAATACGTGCCTTGCTGCCCCTGCTGTCACTGGGAAAGGACACCGCAAGATTGAACCCAAAGCCAAGCACTTCTCCAATTGCAAGAACTATAGATCTAGTAGGCAAAACCAAACCGATAATTCGAAGAGACTTGCTAGGATATTTAAATCATACATAAAAGATTTCAGAAAAGAATCCAATATTGTTCATAGATAATCTTGATCATAAACCCACAATTCATCGGATCTCGACAAACACACCGCAAAAAGATTACATCGAATAGATCTCCTCGAAGATCGAGGAGAACTTTGTATTGAGATCCAAAGAGAGAGAAGAAGCCATCTTGCTAATAACTATGGACCCGAAGGCCTATGGTAAACTACTCACGATTCATCGGAGAGGCTATGGTGTTGATGTAGAAGCCCTCCATGATCGATGCCCCCTTCGGTGGAGCTCCGGAACAGGCCCCAAGATGGGATCTCACGGGTATAGAAGGTTACGACGGTGGAATTAGGGTTTCGTGGTCGTCCTCGATAGTTTCAGGGTACGTAGGTATATATAGGAGGAAGAGGGACGTCGGGGGAGCATGAGGTGGCCAATGAGGCGCGCCCCCTGCCCTCGTGGTCGCCTCTCTTGCTTCCTGGCGTGTACTCCAAGTCTTTTGTGTTGATATTGTTCCAAAAATAACTCTTCTGAAGGTTTGATTCCGTTTGGACTCCGTTTGATATTCCTTTTCTGCGAAACAATGAAATAGGCAAAAAATAGCAATTTGCACTCGGCCTTGGGTTAGTAGGTTAGTCCCAAAAATAATATAAAAGTGTATAATAAAGCCCATTAAACATCCAAAACAGAATATATAATAGCATGGAACAATCAAAAATTATAGATATGTTGGAGATGTATCAAGCATCCCCAAGCTTAATTCATGTTCGTCCTCGAGTACGTAAATGATACAAACAGAATTTTTGATGTGGAATGCTAACCAACATAATTCTCAATGTAATTTTCTTTATCGTGGCATGAATGTTCAGATCCGAAAGATTCAAGACAAAAGTTTATATTGACAAAAGAATAATAATACTTCAAGCATACTAACAAAGCAATCATGTCTTCTCAAAATAACATGGCTAAAGAAAGTTCATCCCTAAAAAATCATATAGTTTGGCTATGCTCCATCTTCGTCACACAAAATACTCAAATCATGCACAACCCCGGTTTCAGCCAAGCATTTGTTTCATACTTAAATTTTTTCAAACTTTTTCAACTTTCACGCAATACATGAGCGTGAGCCATCGATATAGCACTATATGTGGAATAGAGTGGTGGTTGTGGAGAAGACAAAAGGAGGAAGATGGTCTCACATCAACTAGGCGTATCAGTGGGCTATGGAGATGCCCATCAATAGATAGCAATGTGAGTGAGTAGGGATTGCCATGCAGCGGATGCACTATAGCTATAAATGTATGAAAGCTCAACAAAAGAAACTAAGTGGGTGTGCATCCAACTTGCTTGCTCACGAAGACCTAGGGCATTTGAGGAAGCCCATCGTTGGAATATACAAGCCAAGTTCTATAATGAAAATTCTCACTAGTATATGAAAGTGACAAAACAAGAGACTCTCTGTCATGAAGATCATGGTGCTACTTTGAAGCACTAGTGTGGAAAAAGATAGTAGCTTTGTCCCCTTTTTTATTTTTATTTTTCTTTTTCTTTTTGGGCCTTTCTTTTTTTCTTTGGCCTTTCCTTTTTTTTGGGGGGGGGGACAATGCTCTAATAATGATGATCATCACACTTATATTGATTTACAACTCGATATTATAACTCGATACTAGAACAAAGTATGACTCTATATGAATGCCTCCGGCGGTGTACCGGGATGTGCAATGAATCAAGAGTGACATGTATGAAAAATTATGCATGGTGGCCTAGCCACAAATACGATATCAACTACATGATCATGCATAGAAATATGACAATGATGAAGCGTGTCATATGAACGGAATGTTGGAAACTTGCATGGAAATCTATCTCGGAATGGCTATGGAAATGCCATAATAGGTAGGTATGGTGGCTGTTTTGAGGAAGGTATATGGTAGGTGTATGGTACCGGTGAAAGTTGCGTGGTACAAGAGAGAGGCTGGCAATGGTGGAAGGGTGAGAGTGCGTATAATCCATGGACTCAACATTAGTCATATAGAACTCACATGCTTATTGCAAAAATCTACAAGTCATCAAAACAAAGTACTACACACATGCTCCTAGGGGAAGGGTTGGTAGGAGTTAACCATCGCGTGATCCCGACCTCCACACAAAGGATGACACTCAATGAAATACCTCATGCTTCAAATTTGTCACACAACAGTTACCATACGTGCATGCTACGGGACTTGCAAACCTCCACACAAGTATTTCTCAAATTCACAACTACTCTACTAGCATTACTCTAATATCACCATCCTCCTATCTCAAAACAATCATCAAGTATCAAACTTCTCATAGTATTCAATGTACTATTATGAAAGTTTTTACTATACCCATCTTGGATGCCTATCATATTAGGACTAGTTTTATAACCAAAGCACATTACCATGCTGTTCTAATAGACTCTCAAAATAATATAAGTGAAGCATGAGAGATCAATAATTTCTACAAAATAAAACCACCACCATGCTCTAAAAGATATAAGTGAAGCACTAGAGCAAAACTATCTAGCTCAAAAGATATAAGTGAAGTACATAGAGTATTCTAATAAATTCCGATTCAAGTGTATCTCTCTCGAAAGGTGTGTGCAGCAAGGATGATTGTGGTAAAATAAAAAGAAAAGACTCAAATTATACATGACGCTCCAAGCAAAACACATATCATGTGGTGAATAAAAATATAGTCTCAAGTAAAGTTACCGATAGACGAAGACGAAAGAGGAGATGCCTTCCCGGGGCATCCCCAAGCTTAGGCTTTCGGTTGTCCTTGAATTTTACCTTGGGGTTCCTTGGGCATCCCCAAGCTTAGGCTCTTTCCACTCTTTGTTCCATAGTCCATCAAATCCTTACCCAAAACTTGAAAACTTCACAACACAAAACTTAGCCAAAAATCTCGTGAGCTCCGTTAGTATAAGAAAACAAACCACCACTCAAAGGTACTGTAATGAACTCATTCTTTGTTTATATTGGTGTTAAACCTACTGTATTCCAACTTCTCTAAGATTCATACCCCCCCCCCCCGATACTACTCATAGATTCATCAAAATAAGCAAACAA